>JADMNL010000022.1:694195000-694685000 GCA_016271365.2 Neoceratodus forsteri | reverse complement strand
TCTTTCACTGAGTTGGTACTCTGACGACAGATTACCTCGAGAGCGCAGCTCGAGAGGTAATCAGTCGTCATAGTACCAACGAGGTGAAAGAACAGCCCTGTCGTTAAATGGTACGCATGCACTGTTCTGTATGGTGGAACGTCGTTGCCTCAAAAAAATATATACTACATCTTTCTTTTTAAAATAAGACTAAGTGTCAGACTGCTGCTCGAGGACACCATGTGTGACGTCCGCACTGCAGCAGAACAAAAAGTGGTCCTGCAGTCCTGTGGACTTCACTTTTAGGTTCTGCTGCACTACGGACGTCACTTGTGCAGCAGAACAACATTTTGACAGCACTAGATTTCAGTGAACGACATTCCACTATACACTATAAAACTATATACTACATAAAATAACAGAAAACTGTCCACAGACAAGGCTGTGTTTCCATCTCAGGGGGGTTGATGACATCATAGGGACCTCTTGAGCTTAGCTCTTTATATCTATGTCATCAGCCACCCTCGATGGAAACACAGCCTCATTGTGTACAGTTCCCTATCCATTATTCTATACATAATTACTGTTTAACTGGTAAAGTGTTCAAGTACACATAGTTGTCCCTTTGTTACTGCAGTTTCACTCCCTGCTGTATCCCTTCCCCCATGTCACACCTGGAACTGAGTGCTGGCTCGGTGTGACTATCACAGTCACCAGATTTTAAATTAATAAATAAATACATAAAGGTAGACTGAGACATGTCCTTTTTTTTGTTACCTCCCATGCACAACAGGCAACAGCAGCAACAATGTACAGCATAAATTACAATAAAAGTCCATCAGTTGCCGCACTCCGGGACCAAAAAAAAAATTGGAGTCAAAGTAAAGTGCAATTTAACTTATTAGGAATAAAGTGCAAACAGTAGTAATTCATATTAGAGCACAGGAGTTGCCGGCCACTAGCCCCAGTAGTTACTACTGTCTGCACTTTATTTCTAATTAAATTAAATTGCACTTTACTTTGCCTCCGATTTTTTACTTTTTGGTCCCGAAGTGTGGCAACTATTTGACAGTCTTGTTGTGTAAGGGGTAGTATGTAACCTCTTCTGTTGTCGGCACCAGCCTTTCACTGGGAATCGTGGACCCAAAGCCTTTGCTCTGAGCAACAATAAAAGTCGCAGCAAATTTAACGTGATCTTGGACATTATAAACAACTTACATTTTTACAAACACTGTGAGTAACTAGGCTTGAGAACTGCCATCGGAAGAAGCAATAACTTTCTTGGCTAGAGAGGCAAAACTATGGGAAGGGGGCTTAAAAACATAACCAAGCACGTTATGGGTAAGTACTACAATGGATCGTGTGCCATATTGCGTATTTTGTTTTTGTTACAATTTTATCTATCCCCAGACAGTCCAACAGGGAAGCAGTGTGTTGTTTTCAGAACGGTACTGTGTTTACCCAATTTTATAACTGGATGAAAGGAAACACATAGCCATGAAAATAAAAAAAACAACAACTTATGAGTAGGGTACTCTGGTGTATACCTCTCGACTATCCCCGATTAATAAAGAAATCCCTCATTTTACCCCTCAAAATTGCTCTGTCCCTTGTCTCTCCCTTGTAGAAAAGGTGCTGCCCACACATTGAAAAAAGCAGAAATTCATAATATTCTGAGATGCTAAATCACAAACTTTGTAAAAGTAAACACAACGGCTGCCACAGCGTTCTGAGCTTCTATCTCCAAGTTTTAGGATGTGTCCCTCATTACTGGGTGGGGGGTGTCAGTGTCCCTCATTTTGAGTGTCTTCGTCCCTTATTTTCAGAGCTAAAAGATTGATACGCATGCTCTGGTGGAATATGGGCAATGGTCTCCTGTTGCCCAAGCCTGAAATCTAGCCACTAGATAACCACGCAGCCTCTCCTGGCTCATATCTTAACGAAATCTCTTGCCGCTGGCGCCCTCAGTTGACATCCGTTACAGCCATCCCGCCCGTCCCCAAATGAACCCAGCTTGCAATTATGTCAAAAAGCAAGCTGCCCAGACCCCATGGCAGCCCACCAACCAGCAGGCAATTCGAAGGTGCTGCTGCAGTGCTGCTCACCTAGCGGGTGATGTCCAGCCCGGATCCGGACCACGTCCGTCTGCCTGTCTGCAGACCAGCTCCCATCCAAGTAGCTCAGTATTCCAAATCCCAGTACCCGTCACACTGCCGCCCCGCTTATTCCCGGAGGATCGTCATCGCTGATGGTGAGCAGTGCTGCTGAAGCAACCCCGCTCGTCACGAATTCGGTCCTCAACAGCTCTCCATTCCCCCACAAGTGCTGGGCTGGCGTGATATCCCAAACTGACCGGTGTCGGGAGCCCTCGGTACTGCTGCAGCTGCCGATCGTTTCAGTGACGCGCGTTCTGTTTATCTGGGAGACTGGGGCGGCCGATCGGAAATCGGGGTTCTGATCCCGGCTCCCAGTACTTTTTTGCCGAATGGAAAAAAGTTTCTTTTGCTTGTCTGCACACAATCGGTTCAAGGAGGGGACACTGCGCGGGAGGAAGGCGGAGCAACAGCTGCTGACATCTGCATAATCTCTTACCGACACACTGGATAGGCCAGTCGAGAAAAGGGGGTGGGTAACTGCGGGGAAACACGTTACTGACGTTTCGCATCGGCAAATCAGAAGAAGGCGGCGGGGCAATATCTGCATAATATGATAGTGAAGCCACGGGTTGGCTAAGCGGGATAGTTGACAGTTACGGGATAAAAGTTGCAGATCCCGGCTTTCTAGCAAAATGGCCGCAGCAAGATACTGGGAGGACCGTGCTGTTGGGGCTGAATTTGCTGGAACCGAACCAGAGATTGTTCCAGAGAGTTAACTTGTCCGGAATCGGTTTCGGCTGGAGATGGGACATGTTGCGTGTATAGTTTAAGTAGGATATTGAAGCACATGCATCTCTTTCATCCCTGAAATCTGGAATATTGTCCCTGAAAAAGTGGAACAAATAGGCAAACGTGGGTCACTTAATCAAATCTTTAAGATGCTCAGAGCACTGTTAAACTGTGTGCCTATATGTTCACACAGTGTGTTGTTAAAGAGTGCCTTAAAAATCTTAACATGGAATGCGGGACAAAATCCTCTTTGAGGGGTGGAGTGGAGTAAGTTATGAAGTAAAATTGAATTCTTCCTCTTAAAGGGGTCAGGAAATCTGTGCTAACTGGCAGCAGTTAGTAATGTTACTAATGAAGAGAAATGAAAGATTTGCCTCAGAGTGAGCCATATTGAACTGTACCTTTAATAAACACTGATGTGAAAAACGTTTCTTTTTATGGACAACATTCTGCAGTATTCTCTTCAGGGAACCAGTAATTTGGAGTTTTTTACTATGTCATGGGTTGTGTACAGAATGCTAATTATGAGCTGTTGACCTATCAGATGCTTGTTCAGAGTTCTGTGCCCAAACTGTGACAGTGTTAAAACTCCAGATCATTGGTTCCATGAAGAGAACTGTAACTGAATGCTGACCATAGAGGGACTTCCAGTGATGTGAAGGCAATGGTGGCAGGCTGACTCGCTAGCTCCCAGCTTTAAAACAGCAGTCGGTCCTAATCCTCCCTTATCTCGGGCACCTCAAAAGCTGAAAATATTCCCTTATTGCACAGTCTATACCGGGGAAGCCACAATGTCTGAAAGGGAACAAAAAAACAAATCAAAAACCGACGATGAAGCAGATGGAAATTGGAGGGTATGCAGCCGCGTCTAGGCCCCGCACTATCTCGTGATCATCATGGGAACCTGACAATGACCTAGAAGATGAGAAACAAAATGGATAAAGCTCTCAACAAAATACTCAAGGCAGTTAACAAAATAGAATCATCCGTCGCAGATATGAGAATGGACTTTAAGGCAGTCAATTCGAAAAGCCAGCAGAATGAAGATAACATTTCAGAACTTACAGACACCCAAGATAGTTATAATAAAATTCTACTGTACCTTCTGCAAAGAGATCGCCAAACACACAGCAGACTAGAAGATGCAGAGATTCGGGCCAGAAGGAACAACTTTTGCATCCATGGAATAAAAGAGGGTGCAGAAATGGCATATCCAACTATGGCAGACTTTATAACCGACGTTTTGAAAAAAAAAACTTTCATTGCCATCGGATTTGCCTTTAACGATTGAGAGGGCCCATCGCTCTCTTGGTCCAAAACCAACTGACCCTTAAGCAAGACCACGTTCCTGGACTGTCTGAATGCTACACTATCAGACAAAGGAATATATCCTTACCGAAGCGTGGAGACGCAGACATCTTCAATTCGAAGGCCAAAATATTTACTTTGACCATGACTTCTCATCGGAGCTCCAGGTCAAAAGAACACAGATCAGAGGAATAGTAAAGGAGCTCAAGGAAAAACATAATTTTCGGGCGCAATTAAACTTCCCTGCAAAAATTTAAATCTTCCTAGATTCTGGTAACACACTATTTAATTCATTGGCAGAAGCGGCTCCATACCTAGCGGAACTGAATATTCCGGTGCCTAATAAGGAACTAGAAATACTGGAATAACAACAACTGCAGGCCTCGGTGTGGGGGACCCCAAACAGAGGGTGCAAGAGATCATTTCCATGGCTGCTACTGCACGGAACAGTTCCTGAGGTGCAGAAGATTTTGCGAAAAGCGGAGAAAACTGCTGTCCCTTCCAGCGCTAACGGAGTAAAGGCTGTAAAACCCAGGTGACTCTAAAGTAGATTAACAGTCAGTTTCTTTTTACTAGCTGTACCGAACAACATCGCGGTTAACAATTATTTAGATATGCAGAACAGCACACATGCTGACTCAGAGATGCTTGCACATCGTAAGGTACTGCTAAACCCTAGCTCGAACTGGCTTAAAAACCTTCAAAGACCCGTAAGTAGAATAAATTTGATCTGCTTGATATACCAGAGACGATTTTGAACTGGAATTACACTAAATTAAACTCTACATCTGGTAACATTGATATGTGAAGCAATTGAGGGGGGAGTAGAGGTAGACAGAAATACAACACAAGCAGCTCACCTGAGGAGCTGAGGAAGCCGAATTTCCAGCCTGATAACTTTCGAGGTAAAGAGAGCCTCTTCTCTTCGTCTGGATGCCTGCAGGGGGGTGCTACCTGATGAACACTTATATTTTATGAACTTTGTTCCCTGTTCACCACTGGGTGGGCTTGTTATTTGCTTCTCTTTGTGCTACTAATGCTGAAGTGTAAAGCTAGGGACTCACTGGGTGCCCTAGAGTTGCCTTGCTGATTATATCTTAAAGCCAGATATACCAAGCAGCTAATATAGAGCTGACTTGTTTAATACGGTGGTATTGGATCTAATTGCTGATTATACCTTAAAGCCAGATATACTAAGCAGCTAATATAGAGCAGATTTGTTTAATATGGTGGTATTTGATATAATTGCTGATTATACCTTAAAGCCAGATATACCAAGCAGCTAATATAGAGCTGACTTGTTTAATATGGTGGTATTGGATCTAATTGCTGATTATACCTTAAAGCCAGATATACTAAGCAGCTAATATAGAGCAGATTTGTTTAATATGGTGGTATTGGATATAATTGCTGATTATACCTTAAAGCCAGATATACCAAGCAGCTAATATAGAGCTGACTTGTTTAATATGGTGGTATTGGATCTAATTGCTGATTATACCTTAAAGCCAGATATACTAAGCAGCTAATATAGAGCAGACTTGTTTAATATTGTGGTATTGGATCTAATTGTGCTTGTAACTGAAGGTATTAGGATAGCTGGGTCCTAGTGTGACCTCATTTTGGAATAGCCCTGTTTGCTTAGAGTGGAGCTCCTTTGTGAAAGTCACAACATATTCTCCCGCTGCATAGTAATGAGAGGCTTTGTTTTCTCCACTACATAGGCAGCCCCAAGCTAGGCACTCGGAGCAAACAAGCAACACAAGCAGCTCACCTGAGGAGCTGAGGAAGCCGGAATTCCAGCCTGATAACTTTCGAGGTAAAGAGAGCCTCTTCTCTTCGTCTGGACACCTGCAGGGGGGTGCTAGCCCGCCCCTATCTCCCCACTTTCCCATTTGCAGGTTATACGTGCTGGCCACTAGAGGGACCTATGCGCCCTCGCTACCTCCTACTCCTACCTGTACAGTACTACTTCCCTTGGATCTTGCTCACCACAATGTATTGGCCCTGCCTCACGCTCTGCCTGTGCCTATCCCCACTAGCAGTGCACTTGCCCACTTACCCATCTGCAACTCCGCACTGTGCCCTGGCACCCCTCCTTTCCCTTGCTCCTGAACCTGCTTTCCTGCCCCTTGGGACCTCTGTGTGTCTCGGTCCTCCCTGCCCTTCCCCTAGCGTTCTCCTCACCTCAAGCACATCTGGGTGTCTTCTTATTCTTGCCTTCCCTTCCTGTACCACTCTGCCCACCCCCTGCTCCCTTAGCTTCCCCCCCCCATGTCAATCGTAGGAAAACCTCTCACCATCTCCCAGCCAGGGTGTTAGTCATGCTACTACTCCTGTCCGGGAACATTCATCCAAACCCTGGCCCAGTTCCCAGGAGCTCCCCGACTAGCACCACAGGCCTATGCATGGTCTCCATGAATATCTGTAGCCTCCTAAAAAAGTTTGACTCACTACAATGCCTGGTCACATCAATTAACCCTGATGTCATCGCTCTGGTTGAGACTTGGCTGCCGAAATCCTCCCCTGACTCCCTAGTCTCCCTTCCTGGTTTCACCCTCTTCCGGTCCGACCATGTTGGGAGACGGGGCGGAGGCTGCGCTATTTATGTCAAGGAATCTCTCCCCGTACTAGCCCTGCCTGCTACCATCCTTGACTCCAGGGCCCAGGCACTTACACTGAAACTAACCCCTGACCCTTTAAAGGGACCCCTTTATCTGACTACTGCATCGTGCCCCCAGGGACCAAGCATGAGCCATTGCCTCTCTTACAGAATACCTTTCCTCACCACCTCCTTCCACTGATCAAATTCTGGTGGGTGACTTAAATGTCAACTGGCTCAGTCCCTCCTCCTCCTCCTCTACCGAGACTCCTTTTCTGCAATAGACCTAATGCAACTAGTTACCCACCCTACCAGGACTAACCCCAAGAGGCTCCAGTACCCTGCTTGATGTGGTACTCACCACTGCCCTAATCGGATCCCAATGTACAAGTCCTCCCAGACTCTCTCAGTGATCACTCCCCATTCTATTCCACTGGTCATCCTCGGTCCCCAAACCCATAGCACAGTCCACATGCCAGCGGCATCTAATACTTGGTGGACTGATAAAACTTAAGGAACTTCTGTCCCAAATTGACTGGTCTCCTATACAGGCAACTCCTGACATCGACACAGCTCTCTCTTCTTTACCCAAACTTTTAATAATGCCTGTGATATCTTTTGCCCCAATGTTGACCCGCCATTCTAAAGGCAGAATGCCCCTAGGTAACCCAGCTTTGATCCACCAACTCAAACATAGGGACAACCTATGGCACCGTGCCATTGAGACTGGCCAGCCCAGTGACGAGGCAGTTATATGCTCCGCCGAAACAAGTGCACTTTCGGGCCATCAGAAAGAGCCAAGTCTGAGCACTATCGGTCCTCACTCACTGCCTCATGGGGAACCCCAGAACCTTCTGGGATAACATTAAACAGTTAAATAGGATGCACACTCCCCCCACCACCAGATCAACATTAATGGCGTGATCTCCTCAGACCCGGCCCTCAGAGCCAACCACCTCAACACCTCATTCACTGACCTTAGCCCTATCCTCCCTATAAATTTTTGACCCTCCTCCCCCAGCACCTGCCATAAATCTTTCTCGCCTTATTTTCTCCTCCGCCAATTTCTGCCCAAGAACTTAGGCCGCCCTTGTCACTGCTCTCAAGAGTAATAGTACAGGCAGTGACACCCTGGATCCGATGTATCCCTACGGCTGGTCTGGACACAGTCCTTACCCGATCCACGTGCCTCATCAACCCTCTCTTTGCCTGGGGAAGGTTCCAACTGCCTGGAAAGTCGCCACTGTCACCCCTATCTTTAAAGGTGGTGATAGGACTGTAGCTGGAAACTATCGACCAATCTCCATTCTCTCTCCTCTCTCCAAGGCCTTGAAAAAGTGGTGGCCTCTCAAATCTCTGACTACCTCTCCACCTACAATGTCCTATGTCCTGAGCAACATGGCTTCCGGCGGCCACAGTACCAACACAGCCCTCCTAAGGTTCTCCAACTTTCTCCACTCCTCCTTAGACACTGGTTCTCTGGCTGGGTGGGGTCTTCATTGACCTCTCTAAAGCTTCGACACTGTCTCCCACCCCCTCCTTCTTGATGCCCTTAGTCTCTCTGGTTTTGCTGCTGGGCCTATCTCCTGGTGCACCAGTTATCTGTCTGACCACTCACAGCATGTAAAAATTAATGGGACCTACTCAGACATCTGTCCCATCTTTTCTGGGGTTCCCCAGGGCTCCATTCTGGGCCCCTTACTGTTCTCCCTTTACCTTAACACCCTTCCACGCTCTTGCTCAGGGAACATTCTATTGTACGCTGATGATGCAGTCATCTTTGCCTCAAGTCGTAACCCTATTGCCTCAGGACGCGCTGCAGAAGTCCTTCGCCCGGCCGAGGCTGGTTCAAGGAACATAGATTGGTGATAAATCTTAAAAAAACAAAAACCATGTTCTTCACTCATACTCAAAACAAGTCCTGCAACTTCAAACTCCTCATTCACTCTGGGTCCTCTTTCCCCTCGAACAAGTTTGCTCCTATAAATACCTAGGGATCCATTTTGGGCCCTCCTCTCCTTCCATGGACACATCGCTGCCTAGCCACTGCCACTAATATCCGATTGGGCATCTTACATCGGTATAAACACCTCCCCAGGCTCTTGATCATGATCACCTCCTCTATCCTGTCGCTAGTGGACTATGGACTGCGGTGTATGGTGCTGCTGATCAGACCGCACTCCATAAAGTCGCATTACTCTGAATAAGGCCTGCAGGTTAATTACTGGGGCACCTAGGCTAACACACACCTGTCTACTATGCAGCTAAGCGCTGGTACTTGATCTTGATGAGCGCCTCAAATATCTGACCTGTACCCTTACAAAAGACCCTCCTTGGGCTATCCCTACCAGGATTGACCACCACCATCGCCGCTCTGTCCCACTAGTTCATACTCGGACGCTGGGAAAACCTCTCTTGTTATCCCTAGGCTAGGACCTCTCACGGCCAAGAGCCTTCAGCTTTAGGGCCCCCTCCTGGTTCAACACACTGCCCCCTCCATCTCCGAGCTCCAACTATATTGTGCTTCAAAACTTCTTACGTAACCACCTTATTAACACCGAAGCTGTAACTGCCACTAGTCAAAACCGTTGACTCAATACTTATGACAAAGCTACTACTAAGCTGCTAAGGACAACATAACTCTGGTATTGTTTGCATCAGTCCTACCTGTACCAGCTTGTTTGTATCTATGTCTTAAGTTACTGTTATACTGTGTTGTACTGTTATATTGTGCATTTTCGTTTGTCTTGCTGTGACAAGGTACCTTTGTAAATGAGCCTATGGCTCAAAGGTTTTCCAAACTGCTGTTTAAATAAATAAATAAAAGGATGCTCACAGGTTTAATTTGTGATGTATTTGACATTGCAATAAATGGGGGGGGATAACAGTAGTAACCCTTTATCATAGGTTTTTAAAGTATATACATTTGCTGTGGAGGCTGGGACAGTGAGAGGCCTAAAACCAGACACTGAGCTCAGTCACATGTACGCAGCACGTTACGAGCACTGCATGTTGAGTCTAATATTTGGACTACTGTGGTGGTTCTGGGATCACACACAACACGATGAATTACCATCAGTGGTGTACCACATTTGGGCAATTATACACCAAAGAAGTCAATTAATGATTACAGACAATAGTTGGAAAGGTTGCTTAAGTCAGAAACAACAACTCTTTTTTGTCTTTCATACGTTAACACAGTTGTTAAGTTACTGTACCTGATGTAGTTAAATAGTTCTAATCTCCATAGCAGTTAGTTGGAGACAGTTGTTAATTAGCATTTTAAAGGAATAGCAGTCTGTCAGTTGTCATTCCTCATTGGTCAGTAAGGTTTTAAACTCCATACTGTTGCGATTGTCTGTCATATGAAGGGAAAGAGAGATCTGGTGGGGTAGCTGGTCCACACCTCTTACTAGTAGTAGTAGTACTGTTTATTGTTTAGCCATACCCGACCATTACAAAACGATAAAATAAACATACATTATAAATTACAAAAAATTTCTGCTAAAATTTCCTGGCTCCGAATCTCATCATAGATAAATATATATATATATATATATATATAAATATCATGATATAAAATACAATATATTTATCACATCTTGAAAAAAAAAGAAAAACACATCCAACTTAATATATTTAGGGCACTGGCAAATTAAACAATCTCCTTTCATTATACAGTTTGATATAAATTACACCTATACAGTCTAAACCTCTAAGACGTTCATGATCCCTTGGCCTGTCTGATTATAACAGAACTTTGTATTTGAAAATAAAGAGTCAGATCGTATTATTTTTTTTTAAAAGATTTAACTTGTTATACTTATAGCAATATCTCTCTGTTTTCTTTTTCTGATTTTAAGAGCATATTTAAAATAATTTACTATTCTCTTGATGGTAATTCCATCACTTGTATTCATAACATGTAAGTTCATATTTTGTTATTTTAGGCCAATTGGTATGTGAATCTAACCAATGCTGTCATATTCTATCATACCAGGGGCACTGCCATAGGACATGTATAAGGTCCTCCCTCAGACCCAAATTACAATCACATAGTTCATGTTCCTTTGAAAGTTTATAATATCTAGTTCTCAGCATATTATTTTCAAAAAGTTCTAGTTTAGCTTTAAAAAATATATTCCTATCTTCTCTGTTTTCCAATATATTCCAGTAATTCTTATACGTCAAGTCCTCAGTATTTAAGGCATACCAGCTGGAGAATCTGGACATTTGGATTTTATCTTGTTCCTGTATTCTCCAGTATTCATTCACTATATTTTGTATACAAACTTTGTGCTTATTACTAATTTTAATGTTTTTTAAAAAGTATGTTTTCAGAAAAGTTAACCCATATTGATCTATTTTATTGTAGATATCCTGCATCCAGCATTTCTGTCCACAATTATATTTTATCCAAAGAAGTTGTTCTGTAAAGCACTGTCAAACTAGCTTATCTTGGTCTGCTCTTGTTAAATATAGTCAATATTTTAATTTGCTGCCTTCTATAAGTGCATTTACGTTAGTCATCCCAAGTTCTGCTCGCATAGATACTGCAGGACAGGACTGAGGAATTTGTAACTCAGCCCGTAAAACCTTATACACTGGAACCACACATGTTTTAGCATCTTTACGATTCCAAATTTCAGATGCATAGGTCAATTGTGACCAACATTTCGCTTTAATAGCCCTCAGTAATGGTTTAACTGAGAAGCCCCCATAGGAGTAATTACATTTTTTTAACCCATTTATAGTTTTTTTTATTTTGTTTTGGACCATTTCTCTTTCCTGGTTCCAGGTATTATTGTTTGTAAATGTTAGTCCCAAATATGTATATTGTTTGACTGCCTCCAGTTTGTGCTCACCAAGTTTAAAACTAGTTTCCACAGAATTAGTTCCAAATATCACAATTTTGGTTTTCGATATATTTATTTTTAATTTCAACTCCTTAGTGATCCTTTGTACAATGTTTGTCTTTGAAGACCTTTTTTAGTCTGAGAGAACATCTCTAAATCATCTGCATAGGCTAATATTGAGATCCGCCTCTGATTGACCTTTGGACCATCTGTGTCACTTTGTTCTAATAACCTAATAAGAGGATCTATATATAAATTAAACAAAATGGGGGCTAGTAGACAACCTTGCCTTACCCCACGGTTGATTTTGAAAGGTAGAGATGTTTCTCCCACTATACCATATCTGATTCTGGCCCAGGTGTTATTATATAATGCAGAAATTATCAAAATTAATGCCCTATCTATCCTTCTTTCATACATACTGGTCCAGAGTTGTGATCTACAGACAGTATTAAACGCAGCAGATAGGTCAATAAATACTGAATACAATTTTTGCTTCCTAATTTTGACATATTTGTGTAATAAATGATTCAAGATAAAACAACTATTGATTGTCAATGACCCGCTACAAAAACCCAGCTGCACTTTGCTCAGCCCCCCTGTTATTTGTATTTGGGACTTCAAATAATCTAAAATAATGTGTGAGAAAATTTTAGGGCTCACATCCAGTAAACTGATAGGGCGATACATAGTGGGATCACTAATGTCTCCTTTTTACGTTCGCTTGCGCACATGCGCAAGGAACGTCTTGGGAGAATGGGACACTTTGGAGGTGTGCCCCTCCCCTGCAATCCCCTGCTCCATTGAGCAGGCGTGGCAGTCCTGCACCAATCAGATGCGGTGCTGTGTATGATAGCGGTGGTCTTCTCTTCAAGAAAAAACACCGCTGTCATGCACTGGCACGCGTCGCCGCACCAGCGTTGCTGCCCGCTGAGGCCCACCCCAGCGTGGCAAAGCGTCCACATCGTCTGCCGGCCGGGGTGCCCAGTCCCCCATCGACCACATTGACCCAGCTACTGCTGCGCTGGGAGCCCACCCCAGCGTGGCAAACATCAGCGTTGTCTGCCGGCCAGGTGCCCAATCCCGTCGGCTCCACGGTGCCTGCCAGCCATCCTTCTGCCACGTGAGCCCACCCCAGCGTGCCAAGCGTCCAATCATCTTTTTTTTTACAAACCTGTAAATTGAAAATGGTCCGACGCTTCTCCCAGCCCCCTCCCACAACCCGCACCCACCCACTGCGCACCTGCCTCCTCACACCCCCTCACCCCATGCCCACCTCCGGAACTCGGCACGATGA
This sequence comes from Neoceratodus forsteri, assembly GCA_016271365.2. Taxonomy (NCBI): domain Eukaryota; kingdom Metazoa; phylum Chordata; order Ceratodontiformes; family Ceratodontidae; genus Neoceratodus; species Neoceratodus forsteri. The sequence goes on along the minus strand of JADMNL010000022.1, from coordinate 694,672,073 downwards.
TCATCGGTGGACCGGGAACACGTCTGCACTCTTCAAAGCCGACTGCGAACTGAGGAAATGCTGGTAAGCTGTATAATGGGCTAGATAGGGGGTTTTCAACTTTATTGCATATCTCAGGCATTTTTGGAATTTTGCACCAAATTTTCAACATGGGGTTTTTGGGACCCCTTCTCATGAATGATGTCATTGTCATGGCGTTATTCTGGCCCGAAGGGTGCTTTTGCAGTCACTGTGCGAAATCACCCTTCCGGCCGAATAACGCCATGACGACATCGGAAAAGTCAATACCATGTAAGAACAATCAAATACTGTTCGGTGTCGTTGCGCGGTTCCTCACGCAGGTTCGTAAGTTCACGAATTTTCAATATTTTCACTCCAGATTTTCAACATTGCCATTTTACCACACCTCCTTATGAGCAGTACAGCTGTCATTTTTCACATCCTGCCCAAAATGTGTTTACGCCCATGTAGCGCACAATGGCGCAGTCGGTGTGCGAAATCAATGTGTGGGACACATTAAGAAAATCACGGTGACACTGTTCATTAGCAGGGGTCTTAACATGGCTATGTTGAAAATTTGGTGAAAAAATTCCTAAAAATGACTTTCTGGCGTCGTTGGAGACCCTCATGCCTTTCGTAGGTTTAATTTTCAATATTTCCTCCAGATTTTCAACATTGCCATTTGCCACACCTTCTTATGAGTAGTACAGCTGTCATTTTTGCATCTCACCCAAAGCGTGTTTCCGCCCATGTAGCGCATAATGGCGCAGTCGGTGTCCAAAATCAGTGTATGGGACACATTAAGAAAATCACAGTGACACTGTTCATGAGCAGAGGTCTTAAAATGGCTGTGTTGAAAATTTAGTGAAAAATTAGAGGGCGTCGTTGCGCAGTTCCTATGCGCTTACGTAAGTTCCAAATTTTCAATATTTTCACTACAGATTTTCAACATTATCATTTTACCACCTCCTTATGAGCAGTACAGCTGTCATTTTTCACATCCTGCCCAAAACGTGTTTCCGCCCATGTAGCGCACAATGGCGCAGTCAGTGTGCGAAATCAATATATGGGACACATTAAGAAAATCACAGTGACACTGTTCATTAGCAGAGATCTTAAAATGGCTATGTTGAAAATTTAGTGAAAAAATTAGGAGCGTGCGTTGCGCAGTTCCTACGCACACTCGTACGTTTGCAAATTTTCAATATTTTCACTACAGATTTTCAACATTGCCATTTTACCACACCTCCTCATGAGCAGTACAGCTGTCATTTTTCACATCCTGCCCAAAATGTGTTTCCGCCCATGTAGCGCACAATGGCACAGTCGGTGTGCAAAATCAATGTATGGGACACATTCAGAAAATCACAGTGACACTGTTCATGAGCAAAGCTCTTAAAATGGCTATGTTGAAAATGTGGTGAAAAAATTACGAGCGTGCGTTGCGCAGTTCATGCGCACGCTCGTACGTTTTCAAATTTTCAATATTTTCACTACAGATTTTCAACATTGCCATTTACCACACCTCCTCATGGGCAGTACAGCTGTCATTTTCACATCCTGCCCAGTGCGATGTTTCCGCCCATGTAGCGCACAATGGCGCAGTCATGTGCAAAATCAATGTATGGGACACATTCAGAAAATCACAGTGACACTGTTCATGAGCAGAGGTCTTAAAATGGCTGTGTTGAAAATGTGGTGAAAAATTCCTAAAATGACTGTTTTACGGTGTCGTTGCGGTTCATATGCCTTTCGTAAGTTCGCTAATTTTCAATATTTTCACTCCAGATTTTCAACATTGCCATTTTACCACACCTCCTTATGAGCAGTACAGCTGTCATTTTTCACATCCTGCCCAAAATGTGTTTCCGCCCATGTAGCGCACAATGGCACAGTCGGTGTGCGAAATCAATGTATGGGACACATTAAGAAAATCACAGTGACACTGTTCATTAGCAGAGGTCTTAAAATGGCTATGTTGAAAATTTGGTGAAAAAATTACGAGTGTCGTTGCGCAGTTCCTACGCCTGCTAAATGCGTTCTACAAATTTTCAATATTTTCCTACAGATTTTCAACATTGCCATTTTACCACACCTCCTCATGAGCAGTACAGCTGTCATTTTTCACATCCTGTCCAAAACGTGTTTCCGCCCATGTAGCGCACAATGGCGCAGTCGGTGTGCAAAATCAATGTATGGGACACATTCAGAAAATCACAGTGACACTGTTCATGAGCAAAGCTCTTAAAATGGCTATGTTGAAAATTTGGTGAAAAAATTCCTAAAAATGACTGTTTTACAAGCGTGCATTGCGCAGTTCCTACGCAGCCTCGTAAGTTCGCGATTTTCAATATTTGCACTCCAATGACTTCCAAATACTTAAACAGCACATAGAAGCAAGCAACATTCGGCATTGACAAATGCTTGTACTTCTTTGTCACTGATTTTTTTAATCCATGTCCAAGTGCCAAATACCACTGCAAATACCTGCAAGCGAACGTTCGGCATTGACAAATGCTTGTTTATGTATAAGTACAATTTCTGCAACTTTCCAAGAATGAGGAAAATAAAGTGTTTTAATCCATTTATTAAAACAGAAGCAAAAAAATATACTCCAAAATGAGGGATTGCATTTATGTACTTCTGCAGGCATTTTATCTATGCCAGGGGCCTTATCAGATTTCATAGCTTGTATAGCGAAATAAACCTCCCTAATAGTGATCTCATATGGGTAATTTATATTTGAACCAGTTAATTCCAGTTCTTGTAACTCTGAGTCACAAAATATCTTCACGAAATAATCAGTCCATTGTGATTCTGTTATGTAATGGTCTCCATTAGCTTTACTACTTAATGAACCTTGAGCTACCAATTGCCAAAAATCTTTATCATCTTTATTCCTAATAGTATCAAGCATGAGTGACCATTTTGTTTTTTGAAATTCCCTCCTTTTCTTTGTTAACAGTAATTTATATTCCTTCTTTCTCATTTTCACCTGATTGACTAATTGAACATTCCTGTGGATTCTTACTTGTCTTATTACTTTCCTTAGATCCCTTTTAAATGAAAGACATTCCTGATCATACCAGGTTTGAAGTCTTTTCTGCTGACAGATTATTTCCTTATAAATTTTTGTCCTCAGTTCTATAAAAAAATGTTCTATCCTATCCCACAATACATCTGTGTCCTGAGTCAACTCCATACCTCTAAGGAATCCATTGTCATATAAACAAATCTGTTCCCTTACATTTCCTTCTGAATAACGATCCCATCTAACACATTTCAAAGTCCTTATTTCTATTTGTATCATAGAGGAAACATTATTTTTCACTTTATCCCATTGATCAGTGCATACAAGAGGAAAATGATCACTTTCAGCTCTGCTAGGAATTCGCAGAGCGGACCAAAATTTGATATCACCCGATCACAAGGCCAGGTCTAATAATGTTTTATGATGGACTTTAATATAGGTGAGATTTCCAGTTTCATCTCCATGAATACGACCATTTAAGGGATATAAATCCAATTCGGAGATTAATTCCATTAAGATCTTTTCTGATTTGTTAACAATTGGGTCCTTAGAGGTCCTAATTAAAGGGATGTAGTTAGAATTATGTGTAAATATGGAATTATCTGTATATCCATCAAATGTTCCTATTCTAACATTAAAATCTCCAATGACCAAAATATTTATGTTAAGAAAAGATCGATTGTATTTAAATATCTCATTTTTTAGGATACTCCATATTTCATCATTATAATGCACTGACCTACGAGGTGGGATATAAACATTCACAACTATCAGTTTTTGTTTAGGTTTTTCAACATAAACAGAAATAAAATTTGGCATACTACACAAAGCAGTTAACTTTAAGTTGGGGTGGATTCTACAAAGTATTGCAATACCTGCTGAATTCCTACCAAAATTGGCCCCCTTGTGACCATGATGGACAAATGTTGCAGACCCATTAATATTAATAAGGTCATCAGGCCCATGCCAAGTTTCCTGAAAACATAATATTTCAAACTGAGTTATAAAGCTAATCCAAGAGTTGTCTGCTATCTTATTTAGCCAACCAGCAATATTCCAAGAAAGAACAAAAGGGTTCCCGTCAAACTTTAGTGTGGATATGCTCTCATTAAGGGTTTCATTAAGGGACTCACAACTACCTATCTGTAGTCAGTCTGATATATCAGATTTGAAATTTATTAGATGTTACAATTGACAATTATTAGAGTCTCCTCTCTTGTTTGATGGAGAATCCGTCCAAATATTCTCCCTCACCAAGTGGAAACCCATGGTATCCAGAATACCTTCTTTTGCTTGTATCAGATTGGCCAAATGTGAATCCCTTATTAATAAGTCTGCCTGACTTCCTCCTATAATTCTACGCACGTCCCTAATTCTATCTCTACCTAGAGATATTCCTAGTAGGTTAGAAAAATAGTTGCATAATACTCCCTTTAATTTCCTATTTGTTTCATTCCGAATTTCAGGAATGCCAAAAATACTAAGCCACACTGTGTCTGAATTTTCCCCCTTTTTTGGATGTACATCTTGCATATCTGAAACCTTTTTAGTGAAGGATTTTCTATTCTCAAAGCTTACAGATATCCCAGAAACATACAAGGTTTCACCATTATACCAGATATCATTGGCTAATCTCGGAGAAAACAGAACAATATCACACACAGAGTCATTAGTTTCATCATCACTGAGTTTGACACTTTGAATATCAGATTCTACCATAGAAATCCCCATATTAGTTCTAAAAAGTACAATTAATTGTTTTTTAAGTTCAAATTCTGATCCTTGTATCCAGGAGGGAGGCCCTTTTAAGATTATCCTTAGGAGATTTGGATCCAGAATTATATTTTTCTTACTTAACTCTGCTCTAGGTTGGAATTCAGCCCTAGTTTGAGTTGTATATGCTGTGTGCACTGAGGCCTCAAAGCCACAGTCATTTACACTCTGCCTATTTAATTGTGTTGGATGGGCTTTAGATCTATCTAATATCCCATCTGGGCTCTTCACTACTTTGGTCCAGTCTGCCAGAAGATTTCCAATTTCTTTTTTTAGCATATTTAAATTATTCTTCAAATTATATCCTGGGTTACTATTATTATTAATTAAGGAGTCCGAAAAAGCTTCACTTTGGGGTCCAGGCTCAGGGAAAGTGGTATTTTCCTTTTTATCATCTTCGATCTTATTTGCTATATTGTTATAAGGCATATTGCCCTTCATGTTAGCTTCATTATCTTGATGACTGTTATCAAATGCCAAGACGCTACTAGGATCGTTAATGGATCTTCTTTTTCTCCCCCCTTTTTTTTTCTTCCCTTTTTTTGATGGTTTGGGAGTATCAGGAGTAATGAGGGTAGAACACTGTTCCCTTATGTCTTTAGAATCTATCACCTCTTCCTGCAATATAAAAGAATTAGATTTCTCTGGGGGGGTGTTTAAATTCTCTATCTTCTTGTTTATAACTTCAATCGTAATCTGATTATTAAATAAACCAACTTTGACCAACCCTAAATCTTCCTTAATTGCCAATAGTTGCTCCATAATAAGTAAATTTGCTGCAAAGGTGGATTTAAGCATTTGTAATAAATCACTACTCAGCGATGTAGGGTATTTAGTGTTGTCACCGTGATCAATTAAATTATCTATTGGGGGATATTATCCCTGAACTCCCGTTTATGGGAGCTGAGTGAACTCGGATAGTTCCTTGAGTCATCAGTTATTATCTGGGGTGTGTTAAGGATTTTCAAGCCCTAAATTGTAGATCTAAGATCTGCTGATATTGCTTTAAGCTTATCAGTTAACCCTGGTGAGAGGGTAGGAGTTATATGAGCCAAACCTGACCTACTTCCCATTGCTCCTCTATTTTCTGGCTGTCCTGAGAATTCCAGGCTATCCTGGCCTAGTAAACTCTGTACAAGACAATCAGATACAGGCGCTGATAATGGAATGTCAGAAGGGACTTTCAAAACACCCACCTCACAAGAAATGTTTACCTTATAATAACCGTCCCCACTAACATTGGCATTGACAAAATCACATTCAATAGAGCTAGCATTTAGATCTTCAGGCGTACCATGAAGCGCATTAAACACATTAGACACATCTTGTATATCAGGAGAACAATGCAAAAAGGATTGCTCTAAATCACTATTGCAAGCTGATGACTGAGTGGCTTTAATAGGAGTGCTAGGGTCCATGTTGGCAACAGAAGTGGCCTATGTAGTCATCTGATTTATATTATGCTGAGTTATAGGAGTAGAGCTCTTATCGTGTCTATCAATAGATGTCCAATGTTCTGTAATTTTAGATTGTCTCAGAGAGGCAGTATTCGGTCTGGACTTTCTGTGCCGCATTCTCATAGCTTTTTTAGTTGGATAAGAAGTATCTAATGGGGGTACGTAAGCTTGCTGGTCCTGTTTCCTAGTAATTACCATTTTAGTCCACAAAGACTATAAACATACGGCAGAAAGTTAAGGGAGAGATGCCTTAATCCCACATAGTAAAAAAAATTATCCAACTGCAGATAAATTTCAGGCAGTTAACTTAACTGAAGCGGATTTCTTCTGCTAGATCAAACGCAGGCTAACTTTATCCTTTAACCACTTCCTACTACTTAAGCTTAGCTTCTCACTATTTAGGAAAGGCCAGTCCTGAGTAATGTTAAATGATAGCCCAATAATTACAATATTCACAATATAAAAAAACAGGGAATGGAGATGGGAGCTAGTAAAAACAAAGAATCACAGACTCACAAAACACCAGAATGTCGAAGAACCAGCCAAAGAAGACAGATGCTGAATGTAAAATATAGCTAAGGTAAATTTAGGTAAAACAACTGTAAAAAAGGCGCCTTTAAGCGTGATAAAAGCAACTACTTTATCAATAGCCCTTGATAAAAGAAGAGCTCAGGATCCCCCCCAAAAAATACACAAAATAAAATCAGAAGATAAAAAACAAGCACACCATAAATGGCGAGTCTAGAATAGAAACGCTACGGATGTGTGGATATAATAATATAACATGTTAGTAAAAAAACTAAACACACGACCGATTGCTACTTTATGACAAAAATAAAATAATGTATTTTTACTAAAACCTCGAATAGTCATAAAAAATCATGTAAGCAGCCTTGCAAAACTCAGGGCAAAAAACACAGCATAAAACACAGCTGAAGAGCTGAAAAGCAACTGACATGGCTTAGATGAAAATGAAAGGGAGAATGAAAGGAGAGAAGCCAGTTCTAATATATAAATATAATAGGGCAATACAGCAATCAGTCACTTGCGATCATTAACAGTTTTCATAGGTTACTAGTTTTTTACAGGTTTTATTGATTCACTCGAACCTCCTTTCATGAAAAAATCAGTTTCTTTGCGAGCAGAGTTTAGAAGTCAGTGGATAAATCCTCAGATCCAATGTGACGTCTGGGTAGTATCTCGTAAAATACAGGCCTTTCTGAAGGGCCTCTCCCACTCCTCCCGATCCAGCCACCACCTTCATCGTTCCTCCGGGGGTAAGGAAAACGTATTTTGAGACAGCAAACTCGGCTGATGAAACTCACAAGATGGGCTAGTAAGCGTTATTTTAACATAGGTGGCATACCTATTCAAAGTAGAAAACTGGCAGAAAATAGAGCCTGCTGCTGAAATACTCCTCAAAGCGACAGCGTGCAGCGTTCCGTCTACCTCCTCTTACTAGTAAATATGGGTGATATTAATATAGTCACTTACAATGTTAAGGGGATTCTTTCACTCATTAAGCGTTCTAGAATACTAAGCGAACTTAATAGATTGCAATGCTCGATTGCCTTCTTACAAAAGATTAGCTTGAGTCCTCAAGAACATGCTAAATTGCATAGAGCATGGGTAGGCAGGGTAGAGGCAGCCCACTCAATGAACGGCAGAAGGGCTGGGGTAACTATTCTTTTCAGGCGGGGGTCACCGTTCCAGATAACATCCGTGGAGGAGGGCTGGGAGGGTCATTTTTTGAGGGTCACGGGCTTGATTTATGGGAAGGTAATTCATTTAGTTAACATATATGCCCCAAATATACAAACCCAACAATTCCTAAAAGAAATCTTTCATAAAGTAGCCATATTGCCACCAGGACAGTGTGGCGCCATCAGCGACCATAGACAGATCATCTCAATCAGTGGTGCATGACAAAGCAGCAGCCAAGGTCCTTAACTCCATAATACAAGAAATTGGTATGGTGGAGATTTGGAGAAGACAGCATAAAGGAGAGAAAGACTATACTTTTTTCTCACCTGCCAAACAGTCATACTCAAGGATTGATCTTTTTTTAACCACAAAGGCACATATGCACAGAATGTGGTCCTCCAGAATCCACAATATTACCATCTCAGACCATGCTCTGGTGTCCATTAAATGGGGTAGCCCAATGGCTAATGCAACTAAATTATGGCAATTGAATGTCTCCCTGTTCAACAACAAAACTTCTATGGAAAAAATGTCGAATTCGATCAAAGAAATTTATGATATCAATCTGGGACAACAGTGTTTGCCAATATCCACCTGGGAGGCGTCGAAGGCTGTGTGTTGGGGTGAATTCATAGTGATGGCCTCATTAAGTAAAAAATTAGCACATATAGCAATGGAGAAATATCTGACTACAATTCAGGGACTAGAGAACCTACACAAACAGAATCCCAAAAATAAACAAATTTTGACTCAGCTGAGACAGGAGAGGGAAAAACTACGAAAGTTAGAGAGTGATAAAATTGAAGGGCAGCTCAGATTTTTAAACCAAAAGTACCACGACACGGGGGTTGGGCAACTAAGTTGCTGGTGCTGAGACTGCAGAAAAATCAGGTGGATCACAGAGTTACAGTGATTCACAATCCTGCAAACCCTCATAAGCCATGGTGTAGTCCTTCTGATGTGGCGGCTCAGTTCCAGCAATTTTATCAACATTTATATCAGGAGGGAAAGGATGCCGCCGAGGTTAAAATTAAAATGGAACAATTCCTAAAGGATCTGACAATACCTAAACTAGAAGACTCAGCAAGAGATGTCCTAAATGCTCCTATTACACATAGAGAAGCTATAGAGGTAATTGCATCCCTCCCTACTGGTAAATCCCCGGGCCCAGATGGCTTCCCCCCAGAATTTTATAAACAATTCAAAACCATCCTAACCCCTATCCTTGCTACAGTATTTAACACCTGTCTAGAAGAGAAGCATGTTCCAGAATCATGGAAAACTGCCATAATTAGTGTCATCCTCAAACCAGGTAAACCCCCAAACAAATGCAAAGCTTACAGACCCATTTCATTATTAAACAAAGATTTAAAAATCTTGTCAAAGATCTTATCAAATCGATTACAAAAATTTATTGAGCTTTTGGTAAATCCAGACCAAACAGGTTTTATACCGAATAGACACCTTACGGACAGAGTTCGTAAACTGTTGAATATTTTAGCCTATAGTCCTCCTACAAAGACAGCACAACTTGCCCTTTTCCTAGATGCAGAAAAAGCATTTGATCGATTGAAGTATGGGATTAGGGGAAAAAATTATACAATGGATTTTCCTGTGCCATACTGACCCCACAGCTAAAGTGAGGGTCAATGGCACCATTTCCATAGAAATAAAGCTTCAGAGAAGAACAAGGCAAGGCTGTCCTTTGTCACCCCTGCTCTTTGCATTAAGCTTGGAGCCCTTGTCCATTGCTCTTAGGGAGTCCCTGGACATAAAAGGTATACAGATGGGCACCAATATTTACAAAATCTCTATGTATGCAGACAATACTCTGCCTTTTGTAGAGAACCCCATTATAACTATCCCTAATATTCTTCAGATGTTTAAGACATATGGGTCTATTTCTGGTTTTAAAATCAATCTGGAAGAATCAGAGGCACTGTTAATAAAGGGAGGACTAGATCCGCTAATTAAGACCAACTTCCCCTTTAAGTGGGTTAAAGATAAAGCCTGTTATCTAGGTACATGGATCCCCAAACAAGTAACCAACCTATATAAATATAACTATGGCCCTCTTCTCCAACAAATATACACAGATTTGGGTAGATGGGATAGTTTAATATTATCATTTCTTAATAGAACTCAAATTATAAAATTAACGTATTGCCCAGGTTGCTCTTCCTTTTTGCGTCATTACCAATTCATATTCTGAAGTTTGATCTAAACCAAATACATCAAAAGATTACACACTTCATCTGGACGAAACGGAAACCTAGAATTCGTAACCTGATACTACAGAGAAAGAAAAGTAGAGGGGTCAGAGCTTGCCGGACATACAAAGGTACTATTGGGCTGCACAGATGGTCCCCTTGGTTAAAATAGCATTGGGTCCAAGGTATACGCAATGGTGCACAGTAGAAGAAAATGGAGATATGGAAGCTCCCTTGAAATTGCTACTGTGGATAACTCTACCAGGCCATCTTTACAACATTAAAAATAGATGGACCCAACACACAATATCAGTCTGGCTAAACATCAGAGAGGTATGTGGTATACCAGATTATGTATGGCCTTACATTCCATTACAATACCTGCCCAATTTTCCATCGTGCCACAAAGACCCAGTCTTACTTAAATGGGAAAAACAGGGCTTAAGATTTTTGACGCAATTTTTGGAGGATGGACAGATTAAAGCCTTTAGCACCTTACAGCAGGAATTTAGCCTCCCATACACAGATTTTTATAAATATTTACAGTTCTGACATTATCTTGGTGAAATAGGAGAGGCCTCCTCCTTGAAGGAACAGGTGGAGGATGATTTACTCATAGTGTGAAATAAGGCCCAGACAGATTTGAAACATTTAGTATCCCTATTTAATTCCAGAGTGGACGATAAGTTATCTGAGCTGGCTATCAAGCGGGTACAAAATAAATGGACAGAGGAGTGGGGGCAGGACCTACCGGATGAGCAATGGACAAAGATCTGGACCAATCAGTCCAAAACAACAAACTCATTAGAATGGATGGAATTTCATTGGAGGGTATCAATTTGGTTCTTTATTACCCCTACCATCTCACAGTATTATTCTAAACATCCAGTGGATAGATGTTGTAGAGGATATGGGCAAAAAGGCACTCATTTCCATACTTTTTGGGCATGCCCTAGGATCCAACCCTTTTGGTCTCAGGTTGGGAGGGAGATTCAGAAAATATTGGAATTGGTCCAGACCCTGGAACTTCATCATCTGGTTCTTGCCTATACTCCTCCGGAAATTAAATCTAAGGGAAGGGAGTACTTATTCCTAATACGGTAGCAGCCAGTAAAGTGATTACACAGAACTGGCTCTCACAAAACCGATTGACGGTAGCTCACTGGCTTACTAATATCAAACAAATTAGAGATATGGAAGCCATTACGGCAAAACTGAGGTTGTCAGTGGAGAGACACAACTTATGGTGGCACCCTTTCTTTACTTACTTAGAGGAAATAGAGGGGACGGCAGTGTTGCAACAAAAAGTGATCTGAGGTATAAACTGGGAGGGGAATGGAGCTTTATTTGATTATTAGCATGCAATAAAACACAATGAAGTTATAAGACAATACAGACAGGAACAAAGTGTAATGAAGTTTATAGTTTTTATTATTTTTAACAAGTTTTATTTGGTTATAGTTAAAAAATATATACAGAGACAGTATAGCATACTGGATACACTAGAAGGGTGAAATCAATTGCTGTTATAGAGAATGACCGGTTGACAATCAGATTGAAGTCATTACAACATTGATGTTGACTGTAAGCTATTGCACCTTTGAGACACCTGTAACAAAGGAAAATTTAGAAATTAGTTCATGGAATGTATAAACATTAACAAGGTGCTTGAAAGGTCTGCGACCAATTTTAAAATGTATCTATTGTCGATGTGTACAATTTTATGCTTCTAATAAAATATACAAGATCAAAAAAAAAGGAATGCTGCCCATAAAAACAAAACAATGCAAAATACAGTTTTTTACATCACTTTTTATTCAGGTACAGTTACATATGGATCATTTAGAATTATGGATGTCATTTCTGGAAATAGGAGCACCATAAACTGTTGCCAATTAGACATCATTTCCTGTCCTCTTTAATGTGGGACAGTTTGGAGATGTGGTGAAGCACATACCTTTCAACCTAGTGTCAGTGAAATATGGGATACTGACTCTCAAACTGTGGGGGAGTCCATGAAAACTGAGACATGAATCTGAATGAGATGAATCGACCTGTCAACCTGGACTCTGGTGAAGTGTGCTGTCTTTAAGCAATATACCACAACAGGGTGTGGATATATGTGTGGATTTACCACGCCTGGTGTGGCGGCCTCGTGACTTAACCACACCAGAAGTGGTAAATCCACCCATATACCCACACCTTGGAGTGGTATATTGCTATTATACAATGTGTCCCTTTTTTTCTATAATGGACAAAAAATGTTTCTATATATGTATTTCAAGTTATTTTTCTTTAGTTTGTTGCTCCATGAGAAAAAATAGTGCATGGTTGCTATCCTGGGTTGCTAGGGCATACTGCACATGCTCAGGAGTGTTTGGAGTACTGACTCAGTTTTTACGGCATGCGTAGAACTGTCCCAGGCAGTGTACACTGCTGCTATGATGTATGACAGCCTTCCCTGGCCCCTTTGTACTTCTGGGCCAGGGAAACAATGTTAACATTTTTTTGGTTGCGTTTTTCTGTCGTCAGTCTCATTCAGCATGGGAGAGGGACAGAGGTCATGGCCGGTGGCAGATTTGAAGTGTGTCGCTGCTGAGTAAAGATGATGCGCGAGTGTCGAGAGAGAAAAACTCAATGAGAGAGTCGGTAACTGAGCTGAAGTGATTTTGAAAAAAAAACAAACAATCGGGATATTGTGTGTTGATGAGGGTTTTTTTTTCTTCAATTTGTCTGAGAGAACTGGTGAGTCAGTAAGGCAGATTTTCCAGCGGCTGCTCGCTTTGATGTTTGGGATCTTGCAGAACGAGAAGTAAGAGTTCTGCCAGAGGGGGCTGGCATGCTCAGAGTGATTTGAAGGAGAGTTCCTGATGCAGCTGAGAGGCGGCTGGTGCCTTTTTCAGTTGGTGTACTGGAGGATTTACAATGCTTAAAAGGTGCCAGCCAATCGGAATGCAGGATTTCGGTGTTTCTGTTTATCCCATTGTATAATATTTATTAGAAAACTGGTGACTGGGAAAGGTGCACAGAGACAGAGTTGAGGTTAGTTTCCAGATGCGACCCAGGGGAGAGGGAAATGAGGAACAACCAACAAATTGCAGTGCAATTAAGTACAGAAGTGCAGTTACAAAAACAACATAATACCCTGGTACATCTTGGAACAGTTGAAAGTGCAAATATGCGAACCCATATCATGCCAAGTGCACATGCCGTAGAAAGATTGCACAGAATGAGCAGGCAGTGCACAAGGTAAAAGATAAGGTAGGCTGAAACCAGATTTCATATGGTCAGCGTGTAACCCCCACCCCCAATAGGGTTACTAATATTACTGTTCCTTTAAGAAGTTGTTTTGTCTCTACCTTTGTGCCAGTCTCTGTGCCCTTTGGAAGACAAGGGCATGCAGCTGGCCCTGGCATTCCAAAGGAGAGGGGCTAAAGCTCCGTTTTTGAAAAAAGGGAGAGTTCTGTTTCAGTTGGGAGACTAGTACCAGTGAGGCAGTGTCAGCTCCCACTAGGTTGAACCCTTCTCACATAGTTGGTTGTGTAAAAAACATGAAGTCTGTGGCGGCAGCCAGTGACACAGGACTTCAAGGGGAAGGGGTTGCCCCTTCTCCTGCGCGAGGAAGGAACCCATTTTAGAAGAAAAGAAGTTTTCTTGTGAATAAAAGTGACTGTTCAGAGCATGCTGTGAACTTGAAAGCCTGAAGTGACATTCATTTCTCTAAATGTGGTATGGTACCCTGTGTGCCCACCCTCCTATAACAAGGGTACCTAATGACAGGAAGGCAATTCCCTGTCAGAAAAGTTATTCCAGAGCTTGGAAAGCACGGAAATGAATAGTAGATCCGCAGGCTCTTAAGCCCTGCTCTATACCTAATGCAGCAAATGTTTTTTGTGTGGAAAAGTAAAGGGATGTGCTCTGTAAGAGTGCAGGGCATGTCTGAAGGTAAAAATATGCACAATTAAGGTGGCTTCTTATGGCCACTCAGAAAACGGCCAGTACTAGCCACCTGTGGCTAGTGAAGGTTGAAATGAGCCAGTGTCTAGTTTGTGGGTTCTCCTACTCATGAAAGGGGTGAAGGAGCTTGAAGATTTGAAAGCTTCCTTTGAGGCTGAAAAAATGTGACCTAGTGCCAGGGATGTTGTCAACCTTCAAAAAACAACCAAATAGAAGAAGAAGAAGAAGAATCAGCATTTATAGCACTTTTCATACACAGTATCCCAAAGCGCTTTATAAGCAATGCTAGACTGGTAGTGAAGTGACTGAATGTGTGGTGGCGGCCATATTGCACATCATCACCCACACAGCCTGGATAATAGCATGAACCGGTTTTATGGGAAGGGGAAGGTTGGCCAGGACACTGGGAATGTTCCCTGCTCTTTGCAAAGAGTGCCCTGGGTTCTTTTACTTCTACCTGGACGGGCAGAAGGGACCTCGGTTTAACGTCACATCAGAAGGATGGCACACCCCAGCAGTACAGCACCCCCCAATACTGCACTCGGATGCCAGCGATTTTAGGTGCAAGTCCAATCCCGGTATGGGATGAGAACCCACGACCTTCTGGTCCAGAGGCAGATGTGCTACCAACTGAGCCACGCTGACACCCTAGCATGCTCAAAACCTTTGCATTGCTCAAAATGCAATTCACATTTCTGGAGAAGGGTGCTGCTGGTGTGTGACATCCAGTGCACCCCCCCAAAAAAAAAAAACATGGCATATATTCAACATTCAAACATTTTAACTGCCTAATGGCTTTTCTTACTTTAAACTCCATGAAAAAAGGGTGTCGTCTTAGTTTTCAGATTGGAATTCCAAAGTGAGCAAGCTATACCACCTCTTCACTGTGGGACCCTTTCGGTATAGTCCCTACACTAGCTTCTCAGCTCTGAAATGCCTGCAGTGGCTACTCATAAATATAGAGTGCTGCCTAAATTGGCTTAAATCACATGACCTTATTGGCTCCTTAAATTGATTCCACCCAGGAATTTCCCAGGAACAATTTAACAACACTGTTTCCCAGCTGGAAAACGTACCATTTATTTATTTTTTTGTTGACCAGGTTAAGTCCACTAGACAAATCCTGCCTATTTTCAGGCATGACCTGGGGAAGGGGGATACAGATGAATGCCAACTGACCTTGAACCAGATTAAGCTGTTGGCAGTATTTTTAGTGAGTGAGAGAGATTTGGCCAAGACACCGGGGAAATTCCCCTACTCTTCTCGATAAGTGCCATGGGATCTTTAACATCCACCTGAACTACCACCAGAACAGGCAGATGGGACCTCGGTTTAACGTCTCATCCGAAAGACGGCACCTCAGAAGTGCAGCACCCCTGTCATGCTGCACTACAGTGTCAGTACTGGGATATTAATCCAAGTGCCAGATGTGAGAACTGAACCAACAGCCCTCTGATCTCCCAGCCTCAGAGGCGAGTGTGCTGCCTACTGAGCCACTGACATTGCCAACCATCTCTTATGAGCACTCCGTTTTTAAAAATAAATTATTCTGTTGTATTTTTAATGGAGCTAATCTGTTTGGACAATCAATTTATGTATTTGAAGATGCCTTAACCCCTTTGACCCCACTAGACCAGTGTGCTGTGCTGGTGGCCAGCGATGCCCAGAAGGTTGGTCAGATCCATTGAGGTCAGGTATGTGTTGGACTAGTGTGATTTGGTGTTTGACGCCCTCCCAGGTGAGCAGTTCCATCTGCCAACCACCTAGATATGCTGGGAGGGTGGTCTTACACTGGGTCCTGGATACTAGAGTACCTCCGTGTGGTCCAGACCACTTGGGAAGCAACTGGTGGGGAATCAGAGAAGTTTTGGGTGTATTGTGAGATGATTCAGTAATAGTTCAAGGAGGAAAGATGGCGCTGGGTGCAGAGTGAAAGAAATTATATTCTGAATGCTGAGAGTGAGCAGGAAGCGCGAGATGACAGAGCTCCTTGAGAACGTAGCTGTCAACTGTGACTCACAAGAGGAGCTATGCAAATTTAGAATGCCCGAGGATTCCGACTGGCTGCGAGTTGCCCAGGGGTGTTCCCAGTGGAATGTGGGACTGTAACGTGCAGTTGAGGAACCATGTAGCACAGAGGAGATGCGACAGCGTTGATAAGCTGGAAAAAAGCAAAGTCTTTGTTTTTAAAGTTAAATTAACATTGCATTGGGGCTTGAGTACCTGCCATTTGTCAATTTTCTCCAGTGAATTTGAAAGCCTGCAGCTGAAGAAACCAATGGACCCTTGTGTAGAATCAGCAACAAGAAGCCCACTGAACTTCAAGGCCTAGTGAGTACCAAGCTAGACTTTCGCAAACAGTGCCGTGCAACCTCGAAAATAAATGTAACCCCCCTCCCAAGTTGGGAACTTACCTGGGGCTCCTCCTGCCTCCAGATTAGCTCCTCACTGTGAGCTGCTGGTTTCTTAACTGCCCTGGCTGGCTCCTTGACTGTTGCTAGGGCCAGGGAGCAGACTGCTGCATTACAGTGCCTCTGGGCACCTGACCCTTGTGGCCAGCGAGCCACTAGCCTCCTTGCTTCCCTGGCCTGTTTCTGGACTGCGCCAGGGCCGTGGAGTGTCTCCATGTGTCCAATAAGAGATTCGGCCAATAAGCCGCTAGTGAAATTGTTTCCCTGACCCCTCAAACTGCAGCACAGCAGGGTGGGGAGCAAGAGAAGGCCGCACATTGTTTTGGTGCCCCAGTGCACCCATCAGGGAAGCCGCGGAAGAAGCACCGCTTAGAATTCATCTCCTCAGCCCTATTGGATAGCAAAAGAGGCTGGGGGGAACCAAAACAAAAATAAATAGATGGCTCTCCAACCTGATCCATGCCTCCAGTGGGTTGGAGAGTACAGGGGATGAAATGGTGCCCAGGGACTACAAGTCCCATGATGCATAGCAGCCAAGTGCCATTTTTCTGATACAGCTTCTGCTGGGGAGCTCATGAAATGGACCTCCTAATGTGGCTACTGTCTCCCCCCCAATGTACCCCCTGGCCCTAGTGACCACCAGTTGGGAGGTCCTCACCATGCAGCCAGATGCTGCCAACACTGGTTATTTATTATAATATTGGACTGAGATGAACAGTACTGTATGGGGGCAACCATATTGGATATGGTCTGCCTGAAGACAGTGAGGAACCCTGTTGGTAGCTGCAGTAGTCCAATCGGGGTGGATCTCATGACTCCTTTCAGCCAATCAGATGTGTATTCAAAACTAACATTTTAGGGTTGAAAGTTTAACCCCTGGGTCAGTCGTTGTGAGCTTTTGAAGAGAAACCAACTGATTTTGACAGCTCCTTGTGCTGTCACTGCCTAAAACCATTTAGTTTGTGCCAAAAACAAACTGAGAACTTCTGAATTTGTTGCCAACTGCCTGGTAAATCCCAAAGCAAGGGGATTTACCTCAGCCTGACTGAACTGCTGTGATTTGGCAACCAAGATGGCAGAGACTGCAGAAAGAATGATTTGCTTTTTGTTCAGTGAGGTGACAAATCCATGGCCTCACTGTGCCTGGCACAAGAGACTTTGATTTCTGCCAGGGGCCCAGAGCTCTGGGGTCCTGCCTACCTGCCCAACTGCTGGCCTACCTTCTGAGGTGAGTGAAGACAAGTCCCTCTGTGGGGTGAAGACAACTGCCGGCCTACCTTCTGAGGTGGGTGAAGGCAAATCCCTCTGTGGGGTGAAGAGGATCATCATCGGGATCCGTGCCAGCCTAATTGTTCTACCTAGTTGCTGGCAAGGGGAGCCGTCCCCCAACGCCTGCATCATCTGTTCACCTAAAGGTCATGAGTACTGGGTTTTACCCACACAATTGCTTTTCCAGCTGTCCAGCTAACTAGCTAGTTTGATTACCATCTGAGCTTCCTGCGTGACTTTAGCTAAGCCCACAGCAACAGTTACAGCCAGGTTCAACTGTATACCTACATCCACTGATGTAGTTTATAATTTGCAACTGTAGCATCCACCCACTGCAACGGTGCTGCACCCAGTGTCTGCTCGTCACAGACCTGCAACTCCTCATTGTGTGCACTCAAGGTATTTGGGAGCTCCCACAGGGAGTATCGGGTTAACTGGTGCACCAGTGGTGTAGAGGGACTGGGACGGAATATTGTATTGTAATTTGTACTGTGTTTTTTATTTGCGTGATTACAGTATTTACTACAAGTTGTTTTTTTGAATGTTTTACTCCAATTTGCTTCCCTTGCTCCCTTCCTTATTTTCCTGACCCTAGAATAACCCCCTTTATTTATTTTCCTACAACTGCTGAAGTAGTTGCATTATTGTATAGTGTAATATTTGCATGCTTAGAGTAATAAGTTGGGAGGGGACTGTGTACTGTTCTACTTGTCATCTAGGGATGGGGCTGTATTTAATTTCCTGTGGGGGAGCACCCTGGCAGTAGACTACTGTAGGGATCCCCATAGGTGGAGGCAATGCGCCATTTGCCAAGCCAATTATAGCCACGAACCTGGCACCAACCTATATCCCTTAGACGGTACCATATGTGAGTGGTTGTGCAGATAGAATGGTAGTGGTGGTTACAAAATTGGAGATACCGCTGGGATTTTGGGGCATTTCTGCAGCACTCCTCTTTTTGGCGGGAACAGTCTGGTACCCCCCCAAAAGTCATGATGGATCGCAAATCATTGCTAGACTGGTGCAAGGGTGAGAACATTGATTCGAAAAAAGCTATTTTGGTGCAAGGGATCCCTGAAGCAACCCCAAGGGACCATCTTGAAAGTGTCATAGGCAGCATAAAATGTTTGGGAAAAGTGACTGTACATGGGAGGATTTACAGTTCTGCTTGGCAGGCATTATGTGTGCTGATGGAGTGCCAAGAGGATGTTGATCCTTTCTGGGTGCCTGATCAGCTCACTGCTGATGGAGAACCTACCACCTGGGTCTTAACCACCCATGCAAGCCTGGATCCTCCTGCTGAGGACCCAAAAGAACCAAGTGACTTTAAAAAGAAATTGCACCCACTTTTGGCCACTGAGGGAAAGACTGTTCAAGATGTTAGAGCAATTTTCCAAGAAAGTGACCCAACAAAACCCCCTGGCGAACCCCAGGATGGAGGACATGACTGGTCCCCTTACTTGGTCCCACCTTTCGAACAGTACAGTAAACTGTGTACTTTTTCTGGTGCCACCCCCACTCCTTCTGGAGAGGATGACTATGACAGCTGGATTAGTCAAGCCACCCAGATAGAGAAAGTGTGGAAATGTTCAGATGATGAGAAATGCAAACATATAGTAGAGGGTTTCGAGAGATATGGCACTGGATGTCATACGATCACAGCGAGACAGCCAACCAGATTGCACTGCTAGTGACCATCTTACCGTGCCAAGAAGTTCCTTCGGAGCAGCTGAGCGTAAGGAAGACCTCATTTTTATGTTTCTTTGCATGTGCCCAAGAAGCATCTTGTGATAGAACCACATTTCAGAGATGTGTCAGGGACGAGTCCAATTCAGAGCATGCTACAGTGGGGGAATCCCTCACAGACCAATGAGTAGGCAACAAGACTGTGACCCAAGTCACAGTTTCACAGCTGGAAGCCATTCTCTAGTTGAAAGAAATGAAGTGCTCCAATGAGAGAAAGCACTTCACTTCTTTCATTTGCATAAAGGGCCGGCAAGCTGATCAGCTTTCAAAGTCAGGGGACACTAACTCCGCTCGTTTCAGTAATATTTTTCTTTTTCAAAAACCGACAGTTATTTATATTTGAAATTGCAGTTCAAAAAGTGAAACTGGACATAGCGCATCCGCAGAGGCCCATTTTCACTTTCCAAACTGCAATTTCAAACAAAAATAACCCCATTTTGAAAAAGAAGAGCACTTCTGAAATGAGCTGAGTTACTGGAATGCCGCTCCCGGTTTATCCATTTTTTCCTGTGTGACCCCCCCCCCGTCGCATGCTGTAGTGCTCCACGGCTCATTTGTTGGGGTGCACGCTCGAGGGGAGCGATCCTGGCTGGCAGTATGGCTTTGCCCTCCCATTTCCACCACAATGCAATCCCTGGTTGCAACCACATACAAGAAATCTCAATCAGTGCTGCGAAAACCAGACAAAGCTGCTCACTTTCTGCTGCAGTGACAATGAAAAGCATACTGTCTAGCTGTCCAAGAAAAATAAATGCTGCACTTACTACATGCTTAAAACAAGAAATATATGCTGCTCGGCACAAAAGGATAATGTGTCTAACATCTTGTACTGAGCAGCATATTACTCGTTTTAAGTGTGTAGTAAGTGGCGTGATTTGGTCTCGATTACTGCTGTAGAGTAACACAGAACCGGCGTTTGGTGTAGGCGAACCACACAATCATAATCCCCCCCACAGCTTCAAGTTGACAGTAGCCAAGAGCAAAGACAAGAAAACACAGTTGAAGGAACTCATTGAATGTGTAAACGCTGTGCAGATAACACAGACATCTTGCCCACAAGCTAACTCCTTGCCACCTGGGTGTGGACACCCACTGAATCCTTCTGCTCTGGTGGTCAACCCTTGAACCTAAACCTTACCCAGAGATGGACTGTTCTGTTTTCATTGCAGAGAAGATGGCCATTTTGCACAAGGGTGCAGCAGGCCTGAGAACCAGCAGCTCATGGACCAGAAATCGGAAACACAACAACAGCTGAAGGAAAACGACAATGGAGCCCTGTGAGGGAGTGACCTGGGTCTCTGATAGTAAACAGCTCTATAAGATGGACAAGTCCCACTGCAACTATCGGGAACAAATTGTCATCAGGACTGATGGGTCCTACTACTACCATAAAAATCTCCATTGAAGTGTACCCATGTGAAGCCATATTGGACAGTGGATCACAGGTCACCATCATCTATCGATCCTTTTACCAGACCTACTTGAAGTATTTGCCTTTGCAACCTTCAGAGGGACTTTCTGTGTAGGGGTTAAGCAATGCCAGCTACCCCTATGATGGCTACATTGCTGTGCAAATTGAATTTCCAGAGACTTTTGCTGAAGTCCCTCAAAGGATCGATACCTTAGCTCTCATTTGTCCTGATGCCCAGATATTGGACAAGACATCTGTGTTGATTGGAACAAATGCCAGTATGTTTGGATGCCTGGCTCACTTGTACCTGCAGAAGGCAGGGGAAAGAAACTACCAGACTTTACAGATTCATGCCACTGGGAGTACTGCCCACCTGGAGAGAGAGACCAAGGCCTGCAACCATTGTTGGAGTCGTCGAGAAAGAAGGGAAAGATTTTCTGATCATGCCTCCTGGTGCTGAGTGCTTGGTGGAAGGAGCTGTGGATTGTAAAGAATCTCTGGCAGACTAGAATATCATTGTAGAGTCACCAGGAAGAAGTTTGCCCAATGGTCTGAAGGTTCAGTGATGGGTGCTGCCTGGAACCGAAGTGATGGTCTAAAGAATCAACATAAAGTTAAAAAACAAGACTCACAAAGATCTGACTGTGCACGCTGGTACAGTACTAGCCAACCTGTACTCAACTGATGTGGTCGTGGCCACATCCTGTTTGGAGAAGACTACTCAACTGGATGAAGGGGTGTTTAATTTCTGTTCATCTCATCTCCTATTCCTCTCATCTGCAAGAACAGATTACAGAAGGAATTGGTCGACTGATCCGATGTCTACTCCTGCTATGAATGGGATATAGGATGTGCAAAAGGAGAGGAGCATCACATACACCTATATGACGACTGTCTATTCAGAGAAAGGTCGAGAAGATTGGCACCCGCTGATATTGAAGAGGTTAGGCAACATCTGCAAGAGCTCTTGAAGGCAGAGATCATAACCGAGTCTTGCAGCCCCTATGCTTCGCCGATAGAGGTGGCCAGGAAAAAGAATGGTGTCATAAGAATGTGCATTGACTAGCGCATCCTTAACCGGTGGACAGTGGCCAATCAATACACCATGCCTCAGACGCAAGATGCCTTTGACAGTCTCACAGGTAGCAGATGGTTCTCTGTTCTTGACTTGCGCAGTGGTTACTACCAAATAACGATGGCTGAGGAAGATAAGGAGAAGACTGCCTTTATCTGTCCACTTGGATTTCACCAGTTTAAGTTTATGCCACAAGGGATATCTAGCACCCCAGCAACTTTCCAGCGCCTGATGGAGAATGTGGTGGTGATATGAATCTCCTAGAAGTCTTGGTCTACCTAGATGATCTCTGGGAGAACACTGGAAGAACATGAAGCCTGACTACTCAAGGTACTGGACCGACTGAAGGAACATGGTCAGACTCTCCCTGGACAAGTGTCAGTTCTGCCAGACTTCTGTTAAGTATGTGAGACATATTGTTTCCCATCAAGGTATCAGTACTGAACCAGAAAAAGTGAAAGCTCTTACTACATGGCCGAGGCCTACCAACTTGAAAATGCTTCAATCATTCTTAGGGTTTTGTGGGTACTACTGGAGATTTGTAAAAAACTACTCCTCGGTGGTGAGGCCTTTGCACAGACTAACTCTGGGACATCCTCTATCTCAGAAGAACAAACATCTGGGAGCCACAAAGACATCCCAAGTGAATTTTTCAAGACCAATTAACCCTTTTAAGACTGATGGACTGTGTAATGTGAGAGTGCATTTCAAGAAATTATTCGACTCCTAACAGAAGCTCCTGTTTTAGCCTTTGCTGACTACACTAAGCCATACATCCTTCACACTGATGCCAGCATGGAAGGATTGGGTACCGTACTGTACCAAGAACATAACAAGGATATGAGATCAGTCATCTGTGCCATTTGCAGTTTGACTCCGAACTATCCCATCCAAAAGTTGAGAGTTCCTTCCACTGAAATGGGCAGTGACTGATCAGTTACAGTTAGTTTTACTAACTGACAATAACCCACTGACATGTGCCAACCACTGCCAAGATGGATGCCACTGGGCACAGATGAATCTCTGCTCTCTCTGTTTACAATTTCCACTTGCAGTATCATCCTGGACAAAACAAAATAGATGCAGATGCAGTGTCCAAATGCCCTCATCACACTTCTCACACAGAGGGGCCCTGGACCTATGTATCGGAAGACGGAGTGAAAGCAGTTTGCCAGATGATGGTGCCTGATGACCGACCCGCTATCACCAATCCAGACTGAGCTGTGGACCCACTTGGAGTGCATCCTGATGCTATACTGGAAGTGCATGCACATTTCACCACACTGTACAATGCCTCCTTGCCTCACTTATCTCCAACAGATTTAAGAAGAGCACAGCGAACAAACCCTTGTTTGAGAGACCTCATATTGGCCAAAGAGAAGGGCTTGTCATCCTCTCAAGTTAAATTGAATCAGCCTGATGTATCGCTTCTCCTGAGAGAGGTGGGCAAGTTGTCGTTAAAGCATGGACTGTTGTATTGCATCACCAAAACACAAACTAATTTCCCCAATGAGCAACTGGTGCTGCCCAAAAAGTATCGAAAATGGTTTTGCAAGCACTTCATGAAGACATGGGACATTTGGGAATTGAAAAGACTTTGGGTCTTGTACAAGACCGCTTCTACTGGCTACGTATGGCCATGGAGGTGGAAAGACATTGCAAAAACTGTAATAGGTGCATCACCCATAAGACTTTACCGAAATGAGCAGCTCCTCTTGTAAACATTACCAGTAGTGGACCAATGGACTTGGTCTGTATGGACATCCTTTCCCTTGAACCTGATCAGAAAGGGACCAGTAACACTCTAGTAGTAACTGACCACAATACCCACTATGTACAGGCTTTCCCCACAAAATACCAAAAAGCAACCACTGTGGATGAAGTTTTGTGTGAAAAGTATTTTGTACATTATGGACTCCCCAAACGCCTGCACTCTCATCAAGGGAGAGATTTTGAGAGCCACCTTATCAAAGAACTCAAGAGCATTTTGGGCATCAAGAAGTCTCGTACTACTCCATACCACCCTCAAAGTGACCCTCATCCTGAGTGATTCAATAGAACATTGCTTAATATGCTGGGAACATTAGATCCTAACAAAAAGCCATACTGGATCCAGCAAGTAGCTTTCCTAGTCTATGCCTACAACTGTACTAAAAATGACTTGACTGGGTTCTTACCCTATTTTCTAATGTTCAGGCGAGAAGCCAGGCTTCCAGTGGACTTATGTTTTTGGGTTTCTGCAGACGGCGCCGTACCAGAGACACACTTGGAGTATACCAGGAGTCTGCGAGCACAACTGACAGAAGCCTACCGGGTGGCTCAAGAAGCAGCTTTAAAGTCTGGTCTAGCCAACATGAACAGATACGACAGAGTCAGAGAACAAGCTCTTCAGCCAGGAGAGCGGGTATTGATTTGGAATTTGGGGATCCCAGGCAAAACACAAGATTGAAGACTGATGGAAACCTGATCCCTATGTAATTGTGGAACAGCTTCCAAACTTGCCAGTATACCAGTTTAAGAATGGAAAGAGGAAACGTGGTTAAAACGCTGCATCAAAACCACCTCTTGCCAAGTCAACTGTTACCCGAACTTGTTAATTCAGTACCTCTCTCACCAGCTATACTGCCATTTCCTGTCGCCTCACCGGCGACTCAGTCTGATGTGGTCAACAGTAGTTCTGAGGATGAAGGACCTTCCATTTGTCTGATACCACATCACTATCTGCCTGCACCATTCCCCATGGACTTTCCCCTTTCAGCACCTGAAGGGAGTAAGGCGAGTCATTCCAGGCCATTGAATCCGGCTGCAGTACCCTTTGTTCTGACTGGCGATGGGCCCACAGTCACAAACCTTGTTCCAAATGCATGGTATGTTGTGATTCCAGTAATAGAGCCAATCCAGGACATTACATATATGAACCCACTGTGGCTGAGTATGCAGAACCCATTAATGATCCTGATCAAATCATTGCCGAGGAACTTGTGTCACTAAATGCGTGAGGAACCAAGAAGGCCGAAGCCCAAATGTAGTTCCTTAGTACGGGTCATAGAACATTAGATTTCCCCCTAATAGTATGTACTTATTCAAGTGTTTTTTAAATGATTCTTTACTGTCACTGAGGATTATGTTCTCTGGTAGTTTATTCCATAGGTTGATGGTTCATTGTGTGAAGAAGTATGTTCTTCTGTCAGTCCTAAATTTATTTAATCTAACTTGTGAGGGGTGTTCTCTTGTAATCGAGTTAATATCTTTATATTCTATGCCTAGTTTGTTCATGAGTAATGGGTCATTCATAATATCATAGAAGAATAGGAGGTCTCCCCTAGTCGGTCTAGTCTCGAGGCTGTGTAATCCCAGAAATTGTAAACGCTCAGGGTAGGGCCAATTTTGAATTGGTCGAATTGATCATATATATATCTACATTGTATTCTTTCCAGTTGGTATGTTTCCCCTCATTTGTATGGGTTCCATAACTGACTACAGTAGTCCGTGTGAGGTCTGACATATGATAGTTACAGGGGCAGCATAACTTCCTTTGATCTACCTTTAATGTTTCGGTTTATTGCCCTGATTATCCTGTTTGCTTTAGTAATAACTAATAGATGTTGGTCCTTAAATCCTAATTCAGTGTCTATTACCATACCCTGGTCTTTTTCACTTCTTTTTGATTGGAGAGGATTTGTATTTAGAAAATACTGATGTTTTGGATTGTGCAACCCCATGTGCATAACACAGCATTTTTCTTGATTCAGGGTCATACCCCATTTCTCTGCCCAAGATACTAATCGATCAATGTCTGTTTGTATGAGAGTTTGTTGTTCTTTGGACTTACATACTCCACCTAATTTCACATCGTCTGCATATTTACACATCTGACTATGAATGCTGTCTTCCATGTTTGCTGTGAATAATTGGACTATAAGTCGGACTGGTACAGAACCCTGTGGTACGCCACTTGTCATTTCCCATTTTAGACCTGTGACCTTTCTCGCAACTACCTGTGTTCTTTGGTTCAGCCAATTCAGTATCCAGTTAATAATGTGCTTATCAATATTGTATTTGGTAAGTTTGTCTTCTATTGCCCAATGTGGCACTAGATCAGTCACATGGCTCTCCTTTGTGGTACCCCGTACCTCTGGTAGAGAAGTCAAGCACCAAGTAAAACTCACCTATGATGTCCCTGGTGTCCCTTCTGATCTCACTGTCAATGTAGTGCATAAAAAGGTTAATCTGCTGCCAAGCCCGCTATTGCTGCCCATAAGTCATAATAGGGAGGCGTACTTACAAACCATGGTGGGAAAGTAATTATCTCAGTGCATGCCCTGTGTTTTAAGAAATGCAATGCTAATGTGGTTAGATAGAATATAGGTGTATTTGACAGAAAAACTTAGACAGGTATCAGGTATATTAGATAAGCCTGTGTTGTATCATATTCTACTGTTTCATGTTTCAGGCCTTGACGAGGATGCCAAGGATTTCAGTGGGTGGAGAGTGTAACCCCCCTCCCAAGTCAGGAACTTACCTGGGGCTCCTTCTGCCTCCTGATTAGCTCCTCACTATGAGCCACTGGTTTCTTCACTCCCTGGTCTGCTCCTGGACTATTGCCAGGACCAGGGAGCAGACTGCTGTGCTGTGGCACCTCTAAGTGCCTGATCCTTGCAGCCAGCGAGCCGCTTAGCCTCCTCACTCCCTCAGCTACACCCGATAAAAGATGCGGCCAGTGAGCCACTAGTGAGGTTGCTTCCATGCCCCCTTGAACTGCTGCACAGTGGGTCGGGGAGCGAGAGAAAGGCTGCAGATTGTTTTGGTGCCCCGGTGCACCCATCAGGGAAGCCGCAGCAGAAGTGCCACTTGGAATTCATCTCCCCAGCCCCGTCAGACAGCAAAGAAGACTGGGGGGAACCAAAACAAAAATAAACTAAACAGATGGCTCCCTGACCTGATCCAAGCCTCCAGTGGGTCAGGGAGTACAGGGGACAAAATGGAGCCCAGTGACTACAAGTCCCATGATGCAAAGCGGCCAAGTGCCATTTTCCTGATATAGCTCCTACTGGGGAGCTCATGAAACGGAGCTCCCGATGGGGCTCCTGTCCCTCCAGTGTACCCTCTGGCCCTAGCAACCACCAGACGGGACCAGGAGGGTCCTCCCCATGCAGCCAAATGTTGCCAACACTGGTTACTTTTTATAATATTTATTTATTGAAATGCTTCACCAGGAAAAGCACACTGAACAACAAGTTGCTTGTCTCACAGAACATCCTGGAGGGGAAGGTAACAATTGGGAAACATAGTACAAAGCAGCATAGACATTATGACAGATACAGTAGTGAATTTGTACATACAGTTGCAGGTATTAGCAATAAACAGCAAGTGCAAGTTGATAGTAACAAGTGCCATTTGGAGACAATAGTAAAAAGATTTAAGTATAGGTACTGAAGCACGGAGTACCATGCAGTTGCAGGCTAGGCCTCTCAAACTGTTTTAAGAATAAACAGTACTGTATGGGGGTGGCCATATTGAATGTGGTCTGCCTGAAGACAGTGAGAAACCCTATTGGTTGCTGCAGTAGTCCAGTCGGGGTGGAGCTTATGACTTCTTTTAGTCAGTGAGATGTGTATCTAAAACTAACATTCTAGGGTTGACAGTTTAACCGTGGGTCTATCGTTGTGACCTTTTGAGGAGAAGATTTTGACTGCTCCTTGTGTTGTCACAGCCTAAAAACATTTAGTTTGTGCCAAAAACAAACTCAGAGCTTTTATTTTATTTTTAATTTACATTTTACTCCCCGATCTCCCCACAGCAGTCCCCATCCTACCTACCCCCCCCCCCAGCCACGTCACCCGGCTTCTCCAGGATCTTACCGTAGCCGTCCATGACTTAGAACAGCTGCCAGGCCACCGGTGCAGAGCCAGTGTGGGGGGTGGTCACCATCCTACCGCCATTTTCCTTCTGTTTTCTCCCCGGACCCATGCATGTGCAATGGGCAGGGTGACTGCCCATGCCTCTGTGTAGACAGTCTTATGCCCTGTGCCTGGATCCTACCCCATTCTGAGCAACGTGCTTGTGCTGACCCCCAGCTTCCATTGGGTGTCAGTTTACAGCGCATTATGTGGTTCCCCTTCCCCCGAGGAAGGAACGCTGTCATTGGACGCTCAATCCTTCCTCGCCCTGGCCAACCCCCGAATGACCAGAGTCCATTCCCAAACCCAGGTCACTGGCATGGCATGAAATGTGTCCAGCACCTCAACCCTCAATGCCACCAGGCTGGCCAAACTGAGAACTTCTGAATTTGTTGCCAACTTCCTGGTAAATCCCAAAGCAAGAGGATTTACCTCAACCTGACTGAACTGCTGTGATTTGGCAACCAAGATGGCAGAGACTGCAGGAATAATTATTTGCTTTTTGTTCAGTGAGTTAACAAATCCATGGCCTCACTGTGCCTGACATGAGAGACTTTGATTTCTCCCAGTGGACCAGAGTTCTGAGGTCCTGCCAAACTGCTGGCCTACCTTCTGAGGTGGGTGAAGACAAGTCCCTCTGTGGGGTGAAGACAACTGCTGGCCTACCTTTTGAGGTGGGTGAAGACAAGTCCCTCTGTGGGGTGAAGACAACTGTCGACCTACCTTTTAAGGTGGAGGGGGGACAAGTCCCTCTGTGAGGTGAAGATGATCGTCTGCATCCACACCAGCCTAATTGTTCTACCCAGTTGCCAGCAAAGGGAGACATCCCCCATAGCCTGCACCAGCTGTTCACCTAAAGGTTATGAGTACTGGGTTTTACCCACACATTTGCATTTCCAACTGTCCAGCTAGCTAGCTAGTTAGATTACCATCTGGGCTTCCTGTGTGACCTTAGCTAAGCCCACAGCAGCAGTTACAGCCAGGATCAACTATATATCTACAACCACTGGTGTAGTTTGTAATTTGCAACTGCAGCATCCACCCACTGCAACGGTGCTGCACCCAGTGTTTACTTGTCACAGGCCTGCAACTCCTTGTTGTGTTCCCATAAGGTATTTGGGTGATCCCACTGGGAGTGTGGGGTTGACTGGTGCACCAGTGGGGGGAGAGGGATTGAACAGTGAATACTGGATTGTAATTTGTACTGTGTTACCTTTTATTTGCATGATTACAGTATTTATCATAAGTTGTTTTTTGAATGTTTTGCTCCCCTTTGCTTCCCTTGCTCCCTACCTTGTTTTTCTGACCCTAGAATTAAACCCCTTTGTTTATTTTTCCTACAACTGCTGAAGTATTTGCATTATTGTATAGTGTAATATTTGCATGCTTAGAGTAATAAGTTGGGAGGGGACTGTGTACTGTTCTAACTGTCACCTAGGGAGGGGACTGTATTTCATTTCCTGTGGAGAAAAAGACCAAGGTAGAAAGGACAGTGGGGGATGCTGCTACAAAAGGTAAAGCCATCAAAAAATGGAGAGCAATCAGTACCAATTCCCGTAGTCTGGGAAACAAGCTTCCTGAATTAGTGGCCTTGATGGAGGAGGAACATTTGGATATCGTGGCAGTCACAGAAACATGGTACACACAGAACCATGACTGGGACATAAACATACCAGGATACACTATCTACAGGAGGGACAGGGAGGGTAAAAGAGGAGGAGGAGTAGCTATCTGCATAAGGGAAGGAATCAAAGCAACAGAACAAAAGGGGAAACGGGGAGGAAAAGAAGCACTGTGGGTCAACTTGGAGACAGACAATGGCACCACAATCCGCACAGGGGGTGTATACAGACCCCCTCTCAGGGGGAGGAAATGGACAAGGAAATGATAGAAAGTATACTTAGAATGGCAGAAAAAGGGGAGATATTGCTGATGGGTGATCTGAATATGCCAGATGTTAACTGGAGTGCAGTTGCAGCAGCCACTTCTAAGAGTGGGGTTATTCTAGATGCCCTACAGGGGGCATGCCTTAGATAACTCGTATTGGAACCCACTTGAGAGGGAGTAATCTTAGACCTGGTTCTCTCAAATGGAGATGGAGAGAGGATCACAGATGTAGAAGTGGGTAGCCATCTGGGAACTAGCGATCATCGAACAGTATGGTTCACAATAAACACAGCTGTAGAGTCAAGCCATACAAAGGCAAAAGTACTGGACTTTAGGAGGGCTGACTTTGCCAAAATGGGTGAGTGCCTAAGGAATACCTAGCAAATGGGCAGGAAGGAGGGGTGGAAGAACAATGGGGAATAATAAAAACTGCCATCACAGAGGTAACAAACTTTTGTGTGAAGCAAATAAAACAAAATGATGTAAGAAACCACTATGGTTCTCAAAGGAGGTGGCAGTGAAGGTTCAAGAGAAAAAGAAAGCATTCAGGAAGTACAAGGAATCACAGAAGGAGCAGGACAGAGAATTGTATCAGTTAAAGCAAAAGGAAGCTGGGAAGGCAGTCAGAATAGCAAAGGCCCAAACTGAGAAAAAGATAGTCAACTCAGTTAGGAAGGATAAAACCTTTTATAGGTACATCAGGAGTGTGAGGAAGATGAAGGAGGGATAGTGAGGCTTAATAAAGGGAGGGTGGGCAGAGGGTAGCGGTGAAAAGGCAGAGATACTAAACAAATATTTTTGCTCAGTATTTACAAATGAAGAGGGAGGTACCTAAACCAAACAATAGAAACACGGGATACAGAAGTTGATACCAGCCCATTTACAGAAGAAAGGGTTCTGAAAGAACTCTTAAAACTGAAGGTGGACAAAGCAATGGGGCCTGATGGGATTCATCCCAGAATCCTAAAAGAACTAAGGGTAGAACTAGTGACACCACTGACTACCCTCTTTAACAAATCATGGGAGGATGGGGTGGTACCTGAGGACTGGAGGAGGGCAGATGTGATTCCACTTCACAAAAGTGGGAGCAGGGCAGAAGCGGGAATCTACAGACTTGTTAGTTTAACCTCAGTGATAGGGAAAATGATGGAATCACTTCTGAAGGAAAGAATTGTCGAGTACCTAGAGGTCAGTGGGGCACAGGACCCAAGCAGCATGGATTCACAGTGGGAAGGTCATGCCAGATGAATCTAATAGATTTCTTTGACTGGGTGACCAAAGTAGTAGATCAGGGAGGGGCTGTGGACATGGCCTACCTAGACTTTAGCAAGACATTTGACACAGTCCCACACAAAAGATTAATATACAAGTTAGCCAGCCTGGGAGTGGGTCCTAAGATGATAGCCTGGGTAAAGAATTGGCTGAAGAATAGGACACAGAGGGTAATAGTAAATGGAGTCCACTCTGAAGAAAGGGGGGTTGCTAGTGGGGTACTGCAGGGTTCAGTATTAGGACCGGTCCTCTTCAATGTCTCTATAAGCAACATTGCAGAGGGACTGGAAGGAAAATATGTCTCTTTCCAGATGACACAAAGATCTGCAACAGAGTTGATGCACAAGGTGGGGTGGAAAGGATGAGAAGGGACTTGGCAAGGTTAGAGGAATCGTCAAATGTATGGCAGCTTAGATTCAATGCTAAGAAGTGCAAGGTAATGCACCTGGGAAACAAAAACCAAGGGGAAGAGTACACAATGGGAAGTGAGATACTAACAACAACAAAAATGGAAAGGGACCTGGAGGTAGTCATATCAGATGACCTAAAGGTAGGAAGCAATGTGAGAGGGCAGAAGGAGGGCTGGGGGGATACTGGGATGCATAGGGAGAGGCATCACCAGTAGAAAACAGGAAGTTGTTATCCCTCTGTACAGACAGTTGGTGAGACCCCATCTGGAGTACTGTGTGCAGTTCTGGAGACCCAATCTCCACAAAGACATAGACAGGATGGAAGCTGTCCAGAGGAGGGCAACTAAAATGGTGCAGGGTCTGCACCAGAAGACATATGAAGAGAGACTTAAGGAGCTTAATATGTATAGCCTCGAGGAAAGGAGGGAGAGGGGACATGATAGAAACTTTCAAGTACCTCAAGGGAATCAACAAAGTCCAAGAGGGTAGCATCTTTCAGAAAAAGAGGTGTGCAAGAACAAGGGGCACAATTTGAAGCTGGGGGGGCAGCTCAGAGGTAATGTAAGGAAGTATTTTTTCACAGAGAGGGTTGTGGATGCATGGAATGGCCTTCCGGAGGAGGTTGTGGAGTCAAAAATAGTGGTGGAATTCAAGCATGCATGGGACAGTCATAAGGCAATTCTAGGGGGTGGTGGTAGGAAAACGTAGGCTGATGGTTAACTAGGATCTGCAGCTTATCCGTCAGGTAGGGAAATGGGCAGACTGGGTGGGCCAAGCGGTCCTTATCTATCATCAAAGTCTATGTTTCTATGTTTCAGTACACTGCTATGAGGATCCCCATAGGTGGAGGCACCATGCCATTTGCTAAGCCAATTATAACCACAAACCCAGGCACCAACCTGGCTATATCCCTTAGGCAGCACCGCTTGTGAGTGATTGTGCAGATAGAAGGGTAGCGGTGGTTACATAAAGAATAACAGTGTGAATG
Source organism: Neoceratodus forsteri (assembly GCA_016271365.2). Lineage (NCBI taxonomy): Eukaryota > Metazoa > Chordata > Ceratodontiformes > Ceratodontidae > Neoceratodus > Neoceratodus forsteri. The sequence continues at coordinate 694,639,572 of JADMNL010000022.1, read as the reverse complement.
CTGCAGGGTGAGAGAAATGTCTAGGACTGCTACTTTAAACAGAAATAAATATACAAGCTGTGTCAACTTCTGTTGTCCCAACTTTAGAAGGTAGGAATTGGCGGTCTTGCTTTAGATTGGTTCTGTTCCTATCTAGCTTTTTTTTCGCATTTTACATTTTTCCCACGTCTGGAGCCCTGGCAGGTGGCTTTGGCCCTCCTGATGGATGGACTCTCTCTCCGGTCCCCACTGCTCCTGTGCTAGGTGACCCCAGAGTATCCCCCGCATATTGTTTCCTGCAGCGGGGCCAGGAGGAGGTTGCTGGCTTCTCCCTCCTCGTGGAGACCCAATCCAGATTCCGGAGCCGCTTCCGGGAGCAGCGGGCCACCATCGAGCCTACCGGATTTGATTTTTTTCCTCCAGTTTTTGCCCATCCCCTTCCCTGCCAACGTAAGGACGTTGTCTTCCAGCCTCCCAACCCGCCCTCCAGCCACCTTCACAGAGCAGTCAGCAAGCGGGAAGACTAGTCTCTCTTCCCCCGAGAGAGGAGAGCAGTCTCTCCCCCCCGCCAACCCCCTGTGGCCAGATCTTGTTCCCGAACCTGAGTCGCTGGCATGGCGTGAGGTGTAGCGACCAGTGCCTCAACCTCCAGGGCCACCAGGCCGGCCCTGTTCCTATCTATCTGACAGACACCAGATTACAGCAGTAAATGGCATGGTGTCTGCTCCTTTGTTGGTAGAGCGGGGTGTTCCCCAGGACTCTGTCCTGCAGCCCCTGCTTTTTCCAATATATTTGAAAAATCTAGGGAAATATATGGACATGCTTCTTACCATCTTCATGCAGATGATATGATAATCTATATGTTTAGACCCTCCCTCAGATGTGTTCAGTTGGCTCTCCAGAACAGCTTCAGCAGCCTCCAGTCTTATTTTATTAAAATGAAATTAAAATGGTATACAACTAAAACGACATGTATGTTTTTGGAGCTGTCTCAGGATGTGATAATAATGTACAAGTAACTATCCCGGATGATGCTGGGGATGCTCTGGAGAATGTTAACACTTACTGATACCTGGGTTTCTGACTTGATCGAGCCGGGACTGGAAACAAGCATTTGGATTATTTAATTAAGTAAGAGGGTGAGATTTTTATATCGTCATAAGCATTGTTTGGAAGTAGACACCTATAAACCTAATTGTACAGATGCAAATCTTACCCCTTATTGATTATGGGGATATCCTATATTGTAATTCCACCTTTGATAGATTGCATAGGCTAGATATCCTATATAATCGACTTGCAAGATTAAAATTAAATTGTTCCAGACTAGCCCATCATTGTGAGATGTATCAGAAGTTGGGTTGGCACTCCCTTTCAAGTAGGAAAGAGCTACACAAAAGTATTTTATTATATAAATGTAGGTTGGGTATGGTACCTGGGTACTTGAGGGATAAAATAAAATATAGGGATCTTGAGCCATCCCTTGGGAATAGCCACCTTAGGGAAATGTTGTTACCTTATACCAAAACAAAATGATCGGATACATTTTTTAGTCGTTATCCAGAGATATTGGAATAACCGCCCTAATGTGTTTAGAGATAAATATAAAAAAAAAACTGCTGTGGATGTATTAAAAATATATTTCCTTTCCCTTCCCACTCTGTAATTATTTTTAGATAATTTTATGTATATGTTATGTTGTATTTTTGTTACTTCCTGTGTGTATGCTGTGTGTAACATTTGCTTGTTATATTGAACTTGTGATACTGAGGTCACCTTTGTAAATGAGCCTTGCTCTATGGTTTCAACCTTAATAAACAAAAAAAAAACTTAGAGATCATGGTATCAGACTGTTATAAGGGAAAAAAGACAATTTTCAGCTAGATACTAAAAGTGTGAGATGTGTGGAAGTGAGAGAGAGAAAAAACAAGCATTTGTCAATGCCGAATGTTTGCTTGCTGGCATTGGCAGTGGTAGTGTAGATGTTACAGAGCTGCGTAATAGGAATGGCAGTGAAGTATTGAACTGAAGCCAACCCCACGACCACCCTGCAGAGAGTGACAGGCATTGGGGTGTGCCTTTGGGTCATCAGGCATAACGGGCACGCCATTTCACCACACCCCACCCTGCAGACACTGACAAGTGTCACGGTGTTCCTTAGGGTCTTTGGCCCTTATGTACCCATTCCATTAGGAAATACAGTGAGATGGGTGTGATATAGGAGAATGGGGTGAACTTTGGGGCCAAGAGTCCAAGGCATACCTCGATGCCTCTCACTGGCTTCAGGGTGTGGAATGGTATGAGCATTACAGGCAAGAATCCCAAGTCACACCTGATGCCTGTCATTCTCTACAGGGTTAGGCGTTATGGTTGGAAACCCTAATACCTCAGGCATTGGTTGGTATTTTCACTCCAAATGTTCAACATGTTTTTTGTGACCCACGTCATGAACGGGATTATCAGTTTGTTAGCGAAAGCTGCTTATAACAGCGACTGAGCATTTAGCACCACAGGTGCAAAAACATTCCGAACAGGATGTAAAAAATGACAGCTGTACTGTTCATGGGGAGGTGTAAAAAATGGCAATGTTGCAAATCTGCAGTAAAAATATTTAAAAAAATGGTGAAGTCATGAGCGTACATAGAAACTGTGCAACCACACCCGTAATATAATTAGGTTGGGGATTTTTTACAGCAGATTGTCAACTCAGGCATTTTGGTGCCTCCGATCATGAACAGTGTCACTGTGATTTTCTTTATCTGTCCGAACAATGATTTCCCATAGCGACCACGCATCTCTGCGCTGAAAGTGTGAAAACACACTTCGGCCATATTGTGAAAAATGACAGCTGTACTGTAAATAAGGAAGTGTGGAAAAATGCCACTGGTGAACATCTGGACTTAAAATATTACAAAGTCATGAACTTACAGGTGCGTGGAAACGCGCAATGCTCACTCGTAACACAGTCGTTTATGGACTTTTGTCACCAAATTTTCAACATAGCCATTTTAAGACTTCTGCTCATGAACAGTGTAACTGTGATTTCTTAATATGTCCCAAACATTGCTTTTAGCACACCAACAGCACCATTATCGCTACATGTCTTGAGAACACATTTAGGCGGTATATGAAAATGGCAGCTGTACTGTTCATAAGGAAGTGTAATAAATGGCAATGTTGGAAATCTGGTGAAAATATTAATTCGCAAACTTACGAGCGATGCATAGGAACTGCGCAACGCACGCTCGTAAAACAGTCATTTGTAGGAATTTTTTCACCAAATTTTCAACATAGCAATTTTAAGACCTCTGCTCATGAACAGTGTCACTGTGATTTTCTTAATGTATCCCATACATTGATTTCACACATCGACTGCGCCATTGTGCGCTACATGGGCGGAAACACATTTTGGGCAAGATGTGAAAAATGACAGCTGTACTGCTCATAAGGAGGTGTAGTAAAATGGCAATGTTGAAATGTGGGTGAAATATTGAAAATTGTGAACTTCTGACGCTTGGCTGGGACGCGCATACGCTAAGTCAGAAACAGTCATTGTAGGAATTTTTCACCAAATTTTCAACATAGCCATTTTAAGACCTCTGCTCATGAATAGTGTCACTGTGATTTTCTTAATGTGTCCCATACATTGATTTCGCACATCGACTGCGTCATTAATGCGCTACATGGCGGAAACACATTTTGGGCAAGATGTGAAAATGACAGCTATACTGCTCATAAGGAGGTGTGGTAAAATGGCAATGTTGAAAATGTGGAGTGAAAATATTGAAAATTCATGAACTTACGAGTCTGCGTGAGGAACTGCAAGCACTCAAGTAAAACAGTCATTTTAGAATTTTCACCAAATTTTCAACATAGCAATTTTAAGACCTCTGCTCATGAACAGTGTCACTGTGATTTTCTTAATGTGTCCCATACATTGATTTCAGACATTGACTGCGCCATTGTGCGCTACATGGGCGGAAACACGTTTTGGGCAAGATGAAAAATGACAGCTGTACTGCTCATAAGAAGGTGTGGTAAAATGGCAATGTTGAAAATGTGGGTAGAAAATATTGAAATTCGTGAACTTACGAGCATGTGGGGAACTGCATAGCTGCGCTTACGTCAAGACAGTCATTTTGGAATTTTTTCACCAAATTTTCAACATAGCCATTTTAAGACCTCTGCTCATGAACAGTGTCACTGTGATTTTCTTAATTTGTCCCGTACATTGATTTCGCACACCGACTGAGCCATTGTGCGTTACATGGGCGGAAACACGTTTTGGGTGAGATGTGAAAAATGACAGCTGAACTACTCATAAGAAGATGTGGCAAAATGGCAATGTTGAAAATCTGGAATGAAAATATTGAAAATTAGAGCCTTACAAGCGTGCGTAGGAACTGCATATGCAGCTACATAAAACAGTCATTTTGGAATTTTCACCAAATTTTCAACATAGCCATTTTAAGACCTCTGCTCATGAACAGTGTCACTGTGATTTTCTTAATTTGTCCCATACTGACCAAGACATCGATCGCGCCATTGTGCGCCATATGGACGGAAAACATCGCTTTTGGGTGAGATGTGAAAATGACAGCTGTACTAATCTCATAAGGAGGTGTGGTAAAATGGTATGTTGAAAATCTGGAGTGAAAATATTGAAAATTCGCGAACTTACATGCGTGCGTAGGAACTGCGCAATGCACGCTCGTAAAACAGTCGTTTGGAATTTTTCCACCAAATTTTCAAAATAGGCTTCTTGAAAGCCCACCCATGAACACTGGCAGTAGATTTCATTAATCGAGTCCCGGTGCGATTTCGACAGTGCGAATCACCCTTCGGGCCCGAATAACGCCATGACAGTGACAGCATTCATGAGAAGGGGTCCCAAAACCCCATGTTGAAAATTTGGTGCAAAATTCCAAAAATGCCGAGATATGCAACAAAGTTGAAAAAACCCTATCTATCCCATTATACAACTTACCGGCATTTCCTCAGTTCGTGTTTGGCTTTGAAAGTGCAGGCGTGTTCCTGGTCCACGAAGATCGTCGCCAGACACACGGAGGTAAGTATGGGGTGGGGGAGGTGGGGAGGCAGGGTGCGCAGTGGGTGGAGTGCGGATTGTGGGAGGGGCCGGGAGACTACGTGGGACCGTTTTAAATTACAGTTTTTTTAAATTGACGATGCGGGGCGTTTGCCATGCGGGGTGGACTCCCAGCATGGCACAAGGATAGCTGGTTGGGGGCCGTGAGTCGATAGATTGGCACCCCCATCGCACATATAGCATCTATTGCAACGCTTAGGGTGGCTCCCAGCGTGGCACCCAGTACTGGGGTGAGGACAGTGTAATCCCGTCGGCTATACTATGAGTTGGCATGCTGGGTGGGCACCAGCATGGCATGTGGAAAGAGCTTTGGGGGGCGCACCGGCTGAGGGGATTGGGCACCCCCGTCGGCTATCGTGTGTGCCTGGGGGCAGCACGCGGTATGCGTGCGTGCGTTTGTGTGTGTGTGTATAGGGAGAGCTGCACATGAGTAGGTGATATCTTATCGCTGCTCACTGAAGTGTAGCTCCCCCTTTCAACTGTACGCCATTGCATTTTGAAGCTGTCATAGACAGCTCCAGCATGCATTGGCAGACTGGGGCTGTACCTGCCAACACACTGACTGAATTGGAAGAGGGGGTGACATACCTCCGAAAACTCGGATGATGGCACTATGTTTCTTTCACATGCGTGCAAGCAAACATAAAAAACTAAGGGAACTTTGTTGAGTTCACAGTAGATATTTCATTGAAGTTAAACGGAGCCTCAGTCAGATACATACATCGGCAGAGGATGAGGTAAACCCAACCTATTTTAAACACCGGTATCAGATCGGGTCGGATGTGGTCAGAAAGTCTGATATCAGACCAGATCAATTCACCAGGTTGGATATCCATGGATCCCTAGTTCGTAGGTACTAAGAGACTGTTTCCTCACCCTGAGGGAACAACCAGTAGTCCAAGGGAGCTAGGCATGGCACAAGGTAAAGAATGTGCTGATGCCCAATTAGTTTTCTCACTCCTGGATTGGCTGGTGCAGAGACATCAGAAGGAAACTGTGGCAGAAGTCCAACCTCAGCGATGCCTGAGATGCTCCCAAGTTGGGGGGGGGGGCGATGTGAATTTAATTCCTCTCTGTGGAGTTTGTAACGACAGTGGGTTATTAGCCCTCAGTGGAGCCTCCTGGATGTTTGCCATGCCTGGGAAAGCTACCCAGGATGCTTCATGGGGCACCATGCTGGATATCTGGAGCAGCATATCTGGGATCACTACCACTTCAGTGGAAAAGAATAAAAGTTCCTTTTTGTCGTAGGACCTAGGAGAAAACGCCGCAAAGAAATGGAAAATGAGCTGTGAAAGAGTGCCCCTTCCTGGGAGATGCCCAGATATAAGCTGTTTGGAAGAGTTAACCAGCAGACTAGAAGGAATTCGTGAGACTGCAGTTATGACAAGAAAGCTCGCTGAGGGCAGAGATACCTATGCGGCAGCAGAGACCTTTTCATCCAGTGTTACATCCCCCAAGTATGTGCCTGCAGAGGAGGAGACAGGAGTGCCTAGCAAAAACCCCAGCACCCCACATGGATACCTCCAGGGCTATATCAGTGTCAGTGTCAGTGGGTCAGTAGGTAGCACACTCGCCTCTGAGGCCGGGAGATCAGAGGGCCATGGGTTCAGTTCCCACATCTGGCACTTGGGTTAATATCCTAGTACTGACACTGTATTGCAGCATGAGAGGGGTGCTGCACTTCTGAGGTGCCGTCTTTCGGATGAGACGTTAAACCGAGGTCCCATCTACCTGGATTGGTGGTAGTTCAGGTGGATGTTAAAGATCCCATGGCACTTATCAAAAGAGTAGGGAATTTCCCGGTGTCCTGCCAAATTTCCCTCATTCACTAAAAATACCACCAACAGCTTAATCTGGTTCAAGGTCAGTTGGCTTTCATCTGTATCCTCCCCCGGTCATGCCTGAAAATAGGCAGGATTTGTCTAGTACACTTACCGGTCAACAAAAACTAAATAAATAAATAAAATATATGGTGCTCACCACCCATTGGCTCCCAGGAAAAATTCACACTTCAAGAAGACTCGTTCTTTGGGGCATGGAGTGCCCCCAGTGGAGCCTGCATTAATACCTTCTCTCATCAGAGACATTTTTGGGTTACCCCCCCAAGATGTGGGGACGTGGAAGCAGTATGACTTTTCTAAAGCTGAAAGAGAACGCCTTAGCTATTGTGCCAGAATACATGGAGAAAGTCTGGTTACTCCCAAGTAAAGCACCTCAAACCCATGTGAGAACCCTACCAAAATGGAGCCAAGGGGAAAGAACTGTGAGGCAAATAATGAGGCAAGACTACCCGAGGTACATTACCCACGTCTCAAAATGTGTGTGGGACATCATTGAGAGAAACTGGGAGAACTGGAATAAGAGAGCAGTTACTGTGAAAGTGTGAAAGAAGAACGGGATAACCCATAAGACTGAGGAATACTCTCAGCAGGAAGCCCAGACTATTGTTCAATTCATCTTGGAGTGAGTATATTATGGCTTAATTCTCTTCAAGCACTATGCCCAAGTTGTCCACTCAGATGGGTGCATGGATCGGTATAAAGTCCCTGCTAAGGACTGTGTGGGGAATGACTGCACAAAACCTGATCCCCAGTACTATTTTGGCATCTCATTTCCTAAGACTCTGTTGATGCAACAGCACGAGTGCCTTGTAGGCTGGACCAGTAAGAGAAGATGAAAATCGAAGAAGAGAATGACTGACCAACCCGGCAACCAAGCAGAAGATCTGCACTTGTCTTTAAAGAAATCCAGTTATTGTTTGTTTGAATTTTGTTTGCAATGAACCCAAGCTGCAACCATAAAGAGGGGATCCTGGACCCTAAACACTTTTTGAAGTTTTGGCGAGTGATCAAGCTCTCCTGGGAAGAAGGTTCTGGGACATCCATCACCCAGTAATGAGACCCCTGTGAGGACTTCTCTAAATGGTGATGTACTCTTTCTGTTTCTAGTTTGGGATGGGACAAGGGGTTGGGGGAAAAGGTTAATGCCTCCACATGCCTCTGTGTTTGCTATGTGCACCCAGTGACAGTCACCTTGTGGAAAGATATTTGCCCTGCGGGGCTCGAGAGGCTCAATGTAGGACCCTTTTAAATGAATAATGCTATACTGCCACATGGATGTAGAAAAAAGAAAATAATAACCCATTGTACCCCTTGCAGATTTACAGTTAGGTAAATGTTTTGCACCATGCCATATGTGTGGGGTGTCTGTTCTTTCTTTTTTTTTTTTTTTCAGGGTTCCTGAATCCAATTTCATGCTCCTATAGAAGCACCAGGTAACAAAGGGGAAAAAAAAACAAGATAAGGGAATGGACAACGAAATGATAGAAGGCATCCTTAAAATGGCAGAAAAAGGGGAGATATTGTTAATGGGGGACCTGAATATGCCAGCTGTTAACTGGAGCACCTTTGCTGCAGGCACATCCAGGAGCAGGGTCATTCTTGATGCCCTACAAGGGCATGCCCTAGACAGCTAGTGTTGGAACCCAATCGGGAGGGAGCAATCTCGGGAGGGAGCAATCTTAGACCTGGTACTCTCAAATGGGGACCAAGGAAGGATCTCGGATTTAGAATTGGGTAGTCACCTGGGAACAAGCGACCACCAAACAGTGTGGTTCATAATAAACACAGCCATAGAGTCAAGCCATACAAAAGCAAGAGTACTGGACTTTAGGAGGACTGACTTTTGGAAAATGAGAGAGTGCCTCACAAAAGAGAAGCAAATGGGCAAAAAGGAGGGGTGGAGGAACAATGGGGAATGATCAAAACCGCCATCACAGAGGCAACAAGCCTTTGTGTGAAGCGAATTAATAAAACAAAATGAAGGAAAAAAACACTGGTTCTCAAAAGAGGTGGCAGGGAAGGTTAAGGAGAAAAGGATAGCATTCAGGAAATATAAGGAAACACAGTAGGAGCAGGACAGATAATTTATCAGTTAAAGCAGAAGGGAGCAGGGAAGACAGTAAGAATAGCAAAGGCCCAAACCGAGGAAAAGATAGCCAATTCTGTTATGAAGGGGGATAAAACCTTTTATAGGTACATTAGGGAGTGGAGAAAGACCAGGGGAGGGATACGGAGACTTAATAAAGGGGAGGGAATGTGGACAGAGGCTGATAGTGAAACAGTAGGGATACTGAATGAATATTTCTGCTCAGTATTCACAACAGAAGAGGGGAGGGAGGTACCTAAACCAAACAAGAGAAACACTCTGGATATTGGGGTCGATACCAGTCCATTCACAGAAGAAAGGGTTTTGAAAGAACTCTTGAAAATGAGGGTGAACAAAGCAATGGGGCCTGATGGGATTCACCCCAGAATTATAAAAGAACTAACCTTTAACAAATCATGGGAGGATGGGGTGGTACCTGAGGACTGGAGAAGGGCGGATGTGATTCCCCTTCACAAAAGTGGGAGCAGGGCAGAGGCAGGAAACTACAGACCAGTTAGTTTGACTTCAGTGGCAGGGAAAATGATGGAATCACTTCTGAAGGAAAGAATTGTTGAGTACCTAGAGGGCAGTGGGGCACAGGACCCAAGGCAGCATGGTTTCACAGCAGAATGGTCATGTCAGACGAACCTAATAGATTTCTTTGACTGGGTGACCAAAGTAGTAGACCAGGGAGGGGCTGTGGATATGGCCTACCTAGATTTTAGCAAGGTATTTGACACAGCCCCACACAAAAGATTAATATAGAAGTTAGCCAGCCTTGGAGTGGGTCCCAAGGTGATAGCCTGGATAAAAAATTGGTTGGACAACAGGATGCAAAGTGTAATAGTAAACGGAGTTCACAGTGAAGAAAGGAGGGTAACTAGCGGGGTACTGCAGGGTTCAGTACTGGACTGGTCGTCTTTAATGACCTTATAAGTGACATTGGAGAGCACCTGGAAGGAAATGTATGTCTTTTTGCAGACGACACAAAGATCTGCAACAGGAGATACACAAGGTGGGGTGGAAAGGATGAAAAGGGACTTGGCAAGATTGGAGGAATGGTCAAATGTATGGCAGCTCAGATTCAGTGCAAAGAAGTGCAAGGTCATGCACCTGGGAAACAAAAACTCAGGGGAAGAGTACACAATGGGGGGTGCGATACTAACAACAACAAAAACCGAAAGGGACCTGGGAGTAACTATATCAGATGATCTAAAGGTGGGCAAACAATGTGAGAAGGCAGTAAGGAGGGCTGGGGGGATACTGGGATATATAGGGAGAGGCATCAACAGTAGAAAACAGGAAGTTGTTATCCCTCTGTACAGACAGCTGGTGAGACCCCATCTGGAGTACTACGTGCAGTTCTTGGGACCCCATCTCTGCAAAGATGTAGACAGAATGGAGGCTGTTCAGAGGAGGGCAACCAAAATGGTGCAGGGTCTGCACCAGAAGACATATGAAGAGAGACTAAAGCAGTTTAATATGTATACCCTCGAGGAAAGGAGGTAGAGGGGGGACATGATAGAAACTTTCAAGTACATCAAGGGAATAAACAAAGTCCAAGAGGGTAGCATCTTTCAGAAAAAGAGATGTGCAAGAACAAAGGGGCACAATTTGAAGATAGAGGGGGGACGGCTCAGAGGTAATGTTAGAAAGTATTTTTTCAAGGAGAGGGTTGTGGATGCATGGAACAGCGTTTCTGAGGATGTTGTGGAGTCAAGAAAAGTGGGAGAATTCAAGAATGCATGGGACAGACATAAAGCAATTTTAGTGGGGAGCAGGAGGAAGTAAGCTGTTGGTTAAGTAGAATCTGCAGCTTATCCATCAGATAGGGAAATGGGCAGACTAGGTGGGCCAAGCGGTCCTTATCTGCTGTCAGATTCTATGTTTCTAAGGTATACATGGGTACAAACGTAATGCCAGCAGAAACAGGCCTCATCGTCTATTGCCTCTGCTCGATTGTGCAGCAAGTCCCTCAACTTGCACCTGCCCCACCCTCCCCTCCCTTCCTCATAACCCCCCTCACTCTGTCCCACCCTCTTGAATCCTCCACTGTTTTACATGATACCGCTTCTTTTGGCAGAGTATTCCACTTGTCCACCACCCTTTCCATGAAAAAGTGCCTCCTGATCTCCCTCCTTAGATTATGTTAGGTGATGTCACTGGTGTACAAAGGCGGGTTTTCAAGATAGATGTGGTGTGGGAGAAGGTGGGTAATGTAAAGGTTACCTATGGGGAAATGATTAGAAGAGACATAGCAAATGCATAGAGATCAGATAATAGAATGTGAGATAAGGAATAGATTAGACTTAATTACTTGTAGATATAGAGTGATGTAGAGATAGTCATTGCATTTTAGCCCAGATTGCATGTTACTGTTAACTGCTGTAATGTATGGAATACTAAAATTACACTGCATGTTCCAGTTCAGCGCAGAAGTTAGAGTAATAGTGTCATGTGACCAGTGCATTAGACACACATGCCTAGAGTCATTATACCTTTAATAGATGTAAAGAGTATAGAGTAGCAATGTGTATAAATACAGTGTGAAGCTATAGTGTTAGGATACACTGCACGTTTGAAAAGTTAAAATGCATAACATGGTGGGGTACGAATATGGTGGAGTGCACTGCACATTTGAGAAGTACAGAATATTCACAGAGTAGTGTTGAGTTGAGTGCCTGGATATGGTTTTGGTTATGTTGCCCGAAAATAGAACTGATGAGCCACTCTGAGTCCCCTTGGTTGGGATTGTCAGCGGATTCTTGAGGGTATGTACTACTGGGCTCAAGAGATCCCATTTTTTTTGTTTAATTTATGGGTGAGGCCTTTGTTGTACTCAGGTAGCTGTATTCCTCCTAGGATTCCTGCCTGTGGAAACACAGGTAGAGGTGGGACTGATCACCCTGCCCTGCAGGAGATCTGGCAGTACTTCAGAGGTGTCCAAAGCCCTTGCTGAGGACAGCAGGGATTTTTTAAGGTGGGTGAATGTAAGCCCCCTTAGAGTTACTAATAGTACTGTTTCTTTAAGAGGTTGTCTTGCCTCTACTTTTGTGTCAGTCTCTGTGCCCTTTGGAGGACCAGTGCATGCAGCAGGCCCTGGCATTTCAAAGGGATGGGGCTACAGCTCTCTGTTTTTGAAGAGAGGGAGAGTTCCTTTTAGTTGGTGGGAGGCTAATGCCAGTGAGGCAGTGCCAGCGCCCACTAGGTTAAACCCTTCTCACAGAGTTGGTTGTGTAAAAAATATTAAGTTCGTGGCAGTGGCCACTTACACAGGACTTGAAAGGGTGTGCCAACTCACCTGCATGGAGAAGAAATCTTTTTTAGAAGAAAATTGACTGTTCAGAGCATGCTGTGAACCCAAAAGCCTGAGGTGACATATATTTCTTTGTGTATGGTATGGTACCATGTGTGCACACCCTCCTGTAGTGAGGATAGCTGATGACAGGAAGGCAATTCCCTGTCAGAAAAGTGTTCCAGAGCTTGGAATGCACTGAAATGAAAAATGGGTCCGCATGCTCTTAAGCCCTGCTCTGTGCCTAATGCAGAAAATGGTCTCTGTGTGGAAAAGTAAAGGGATGTGCCATGTAAGAGTGCAAGGCACATCTGAAGGTAAAGATATGCACAATTAAGGTGGCTCCTTATGGCCACCCGGAAGCCGGTCAGTACTAGTCACCTGTGGCTAGTGGAGGTCGAAATGGGCCAATGTCTAGTTCGTGGGTTCTCCTATCCATGAAAGGGGTGGAAGAGCTTGAAGACTTAAAAGCTTCCTTTGAGACTGAAAAAAATGTGACCCAGTGCACCACCAGGGTTGTTGTCAATCCCCCAGGAACAATTTAACAACACTGTTCTCCAGCTGGAAATGTACCAACTGTTATGAGTGCTCCATTTTTAATATAAATCATCCTGTTGGATGTTTTAATGAAATTGATTCATTTGGACAATCAATTTGTTATGTATTTGAAGATGCCTTAACCCCCTTTACCCCACTGGACCAGTCTACTCTGCCGGTGGCCAGCAATGCCCTGGAGGTTGCCCATATCTGTGAAGGTCAGATATGTTTTGGACTTAGTGTGATTTGGTGTTTGATGCTCTGCCCTCCCAGGCAAGCAGTTCCATCTGCCAATCCCCTAGACACGCTGGGAGGGCTGTCTTACAAGTGTAAGACAGGGAGGAACTCTTAAGGGAAATGAGCAGGTCAGGGTAGAAGGAGTTTCAGCTGGTACCTGAAAGAGCCTGAGGCGGAGGAATGGCGGAGGGCGGAAGGGAGCTGGTTACAAACAGTTGGAAGGTAATAGGAAAAAGCCAATTGCCCAGCAGATGAATGGGGATGAGGAATGGAAAAGGTTCGCTGGTCCCTGGAGCAAAGAAAGTATGGCGTAGGCACAGCTGGGTAGAGAAGTGATGATAGGTAGGAGTGAAGTGAGCCAAACCAATATTTGGAGATGAAGGAGAAACAGTGTAACTGATGATGAGATGTTAGGGGGATGATGGAAAGGGAGGAGTAGAGGGAGCAGTGGTGAGAACAAGGCGGGGAGTTTGTCACAAAGTAACAAAAGGCATTCCAGAGGGTGTCCAGTCTGACTAGGGAAGTGGCGGGGCAGTACCATAAACCACACTGGCATAGTCGAAAACTGGGAGTACCAATTTGATGAGCAGCTCACGGTGGACCAGCAGAAGCAGGTTGTCTTTATTACAGTAAAGGGCACCCAACGTGGGCCGAAGTTTTGCATGGGTGGCATTGATGTGAGCTGAGGAGTTGAACTTGCTGTCTAGCCATATGCTAAGGTATTTGAAGGATGCAGTGCTTCAAGTGGGGAGTCATCCAGTGAGCAGAAGATCGGACGTCTCAAGAGCCTGGCCAATTTCTGACTGGTAGCAAAGGCCAAGGATACCATTTTTTGGCCTTTGGTCAGTTTGTGGGTAAGGCGGTTCATTGACTATTTGACTTCGTGTTGGAAGTTTCACCAAAATGGAGAGGCAGGAGTCACAACTCATAAAAAAGGTGCCAGTTTATTGAGCAGCTGAACCACAGAGATCAGAACAAGAAAAAGGGTGCGAGTAACAAAATTTTCACTTTCAAAGCGCCACTCTGTTGTTGCTACTAAACTACTTAAAATCACTTCTGTAAATTAACTGATAAAATTACTCCATCACTGTATAACTGTCTTATATGCTATAGCTGTAAAATTCTCCATAACTGTTAAACTATACAGTTTCATCCCAGAGTTCATATGGATCTGTTGGGCTCCATAAGGGATGTGGTAAGGGTGTGAACTGAGGAACCTCTGAGCACATGCTTTCCATTGGACAGCTTAAAGAACTGATTAAGAACAAGGGATTTGAACCACTGGGCATCGGAAAAATCCAGGGACTTGAACAACACACCTGTATTCCACAGAGAGCCACTGGGCTGTCACAACACACTCTGGGGAAAAAAACAGAATACATGTATTTCCACAAACTTGTAGCAAACTGAGGAGCTTCCAGGCCATCACCGTGGACCCTAGGAAGAAATTTGAAGAACTGAAGCAGTGGACAAAACCTTGAAGAATCTCCAGGGCATCACCATGAACCCTGGAAAGAAATCTGAAGAGCTGAAGCAGTGGACAAAACCTTGAAGAATCTCCAGGGCATCACCATGAACCCTGGAAAGAAATCTGAAGAGCTGAAGCAATGGGTGAAACCTTGAAGAACCTCTGGACCATCACCATGGGCCCTGAGAAAGGATCTGCAGACGGGACCTGGGAGAAACTGAAAATCTGGAACACCTGCGGGCTGTCGCCCTTGGGAGAATCTCTGAAGAACCTGAAAGAAAAACTCCAACTGCACTGGGTGTTGGATCCACACAGTGCTCCACATAACTTTTTAGGCCAGGAAGTAAATACTTCCTAGTTTTCCAAGCTGATAGTATTTTGGTATGCCAGGCAGTATTTTGCGACGTGGTCATACTGTTCTGGTGGACTGAAGTGTGAATGCACGAAGTCCATGGAAACACCTGGTCATGATGATACTACCCATGACTCTACACAGGGTGTAAAAAGGGCAAAAATGGGCATAAAATAGACCGATACGCTCCTTAACTGGACCACTGGATCCATATCTGTGAACCGGTGCAGTTCCCTGCACTACCTGGCTCACTGTTAGGGAGGGGTTGGCTCGAAGACTCTGAAGAAAATAGGTGATGGGGAGTTCTTTGCTGACTATGCTATTCCTATTCTGACAACAGACCCTAAATTGTCAGGATGCAGTTGGATGGAACAGTCTCTGGATCATACAGGTGAAATTGTGAACATCCGGTTGGGCAGAAATACAGTTGTCTCCAAAGTGTAGTATCTTTGCATTTGGCACTTGCTGATTTTTAGCAGTCTTTGGATCAAGCAGCTGTCAAAGGGCAACTCAAGAACATGTAGTGGGGTTTGCAAATTTTGAACAAGTGCAATTAATTTTGAACAGGGTTCACAACATGCAAGGACAGTATCTTAGTCTTGGAGCATGCAGTGACCATCCAGGGCAACTGAGGGCAGTTTAACAGTGTCAGAGAAAAACGGGGCAAATAAGGCAAATGTGTATGCGGGGCACTTTCACAGTCTTGGAACATGCATTTACTTTGGGTGCTGCCCCTCTAAATAAGTAGTCTTGGAACTAAACAGTTCTTGCACTTCACCACTGTGCACTGACAATACGGCACTGTCGCTTTAAATGCATGGACAGTTTTACTTTAAAATGTTCTTCAGGATGCAACACAGTCACTTTGGGTAACAGCTGCGGTAACAGATACACTTTAAAATGTTCATTCTGGTAACCAGGGGGCACTACACCAGGGTAGACAGACACTATGTGAGGGGAAACCTGGATCAAATGGGTGAGATATACCTAGCTACGTGAGTACCATGGGCTGTGCCCTCCCTCCCACAGGCATGCACTATAACGTTACAGTAAAACAGCAGTCCTATCCTCTTGGCTGAGGGCAGATCAGCTGTGTGCTAGGGGTCCCATACTGACTGTCCCTCCCTTGCTAGAGGGCTCTGGGATATAGTTAAATACTTTTAATGCAAAAGTAGCTAGCCCTTTGCTAGGGTTGTGGCAGCTATGCTGCTGGGATGGTTATCTATAGCCAGTCTACTACCTCTCTCTTGCTTCCGGCTGAAGCTGGTGTCACAGTACACTTACATTATTAAATTATTTAACACTAGCCCTTGGCTTGGGCTTGCTAGTGGCTACCTAAGCTGTTAACCCACTTTTGTCACTAGCCCTACTGGCACTTCCTGTAGTTAAATGGGGCTTGCTCTGCCCTTACCCTGCCCACCAGGTGCTGCTGTATAATGCAATATGGGCCCTTACTTTGCCCACCTGGGCCGTCACGGTAATTGTTTTAATGGGGCCCTAGCCTGCACCTCTGCTCCTAGCTGGAACTGGAGCCGACTTTATTATTTAAATTAGGGCCTGTTCTGCCTTCACTCCTCCTCTGAGAGTTTGATTTATTTAACTCGGGGCCCCATGCCCACTTAGCCCGTCCTCTGGCTGTCTCTTAAACTGGGCCCTTATCCTAATCCACTCACGGCTGTGACCATCTCTGTCTTGCCATCCTGTGTTTTCTGTTGTTATTTTTCTTTTAAAATAAATGATCTGGTGGCCAGTAGCTGCTCTTGAGTGCTGCTTCTGATTCCCCTCCCTTGACTCGGGGTGGAGTTGCCGAGGTGGTGAGATCTGGGAGACTGGAAGGATTCTGGCATGGCTGGCGGCAGCAGTGACCCTGTAGGTGGCCTTTCTGACAGGATCGTGCCACTCTGTCCAATGCTGTCTCTCTTCACTGCCACAGTGCACTGTGCTTCTCCTGCTCAGCTGTCTCACCACCATGGCCTTGCTTCTGTATGCCGCCAGTGAGGGACCGATTGAAACTTATAAATTAAATTAAAATTGGGGCTAAACAGAGCCCTCACCAGGACCGCCGACTCTCTGTCGACTGCCAGTGCCACTTAACTTCGCTTTTTAGCTGCTGACTATGCTGCTCCATTTGGACAACTGCTGGAGCTGCCAATTTCAGGGGCACTAGCCAAAATGGACTAACTGAAGGACTAGGCAAAGATCACAAGTAAGCCTTTCTTTTCCCTGATCCCTGCATCCTTTCCCTCTCCCTCAGCCACACTGTCCCGGCCCAACTGCACTTCAGCAGCACCTGAGAGAGCTCATGGGACTGCTCTACGGCCAGTGGATTTGACAACAACTCCTGGGTACCCACTCTGCTGGAGTCTTTATACCCCCAACATTCAGGATGCTAAGTCCCTTATGATGTGAGGGGCAACTGGCTGTCCAGTGCAAGTTGGACATTCAAATTACTGCCACTCTAGGAGTGGGAAACGGAGAGAAAAAAGTTTTAAACTGGGGGCAAGCAGTTCTGTACTGTGTGGGGGCCCCTGTTTCTGTCTGTACCCCCCTCCTTTCCTGCCACCTTATTTTATTTGCCAGGGGCACTTGGGATGAGACATCACAGCTGGGGAACCAGGGGCACCAAACTGGTCTGTACTGGGGATGCTGAGGCACCACTGCCTTTGGGGTATTACATCCATACACCCCCTATTGTCCCTAATTACGAGGGACGTCCCTCATTTTAGCCCTCAAAATTGTTCTGTACCTCATCCACACACAGAGAAAGTGCTGTAAATTTAGACTTTAAAGCAAGAATTTATAATATTCTATCGTGTTAAATCAAAAAAATTTTTTTTTTTTTTACAAGTAAAGGAGTTGGTTTCCACTGTGCTCAGAGCTTGAGTCTCCATGTTTAAAGATGTGTGCCTCATTGTAAGAATCAGTGTCCCTCATTTTTTGTGTTCATGTCCCTCATTTCAGTGACAAAAGGTTGAGAAGTATGTAAGGGACACTGGGCCTCAGAATGGGGGACACACCATAAAACATAGAGATACAAGCTCCAAGTACTCTGGAAACTAGTGTCTTTACTAGTGCAGGTTTAATTTTGCTTTAGTCTCATAGAGTGTTATAAATTTCTCTTTTAAAGTCTGAGTTTGCAGCACCTTCTCTGTGTATGGGAAGCACCTTTTCCACGAGATAGAGAGCAATCTTGATTGCTAAAAATGAGGCACAGTTGAGTGTATTCATTGGATTCTTTTGGGGGGGGGTACCTTTTCTCAGATTTCCACACTGGCAGAGACCGGGACCTCTTTCCATGATCCATAAGCTTATCCACCCTGGTTAACTGGCACCGCTACACTCAAGCAAGGCCTCCAAGTCAACATTTCTTAAATGAATAGAAAGAAAAAAAGTTGCATTATGCTGCCACTGGGAATACATCCCTGGTGGCATTCTCTTCTCCCAACCCCCCAATTTATGTATTGCATGCTGCCACCAGCACCCTTTCCTTGATGTCATGCTCCTGTCCCCAAACCTTGATATGTATACTGCTGCCACTGGGAGCCCAACACTAATGGCTGCTTTTGCTTGAAATCCCCCCCCATCACTATTATGAGGCTACTATGGGGTCCTCCAAACTGCTGAGGTCCCTATAAAATGGCCCTGGGGTACCTCCACTCCTGGTTGAAACCCAAGCTGTGAAGAGCCATCAGGACATGCCTCTTGAGAAGGCACCCCCTTAGCCACTCCACACTCTTCGAACTCCTGGCTCCAACTGTCAGAAACAAGTGTGACTGGGCCAGCCCCCTGGCTCACGGTAGAACTAAAGCTCGCAACGCTGACTTGGATTCAAAAGTGAGCCTGAGGTGTTGGAAGGCCAGCTGGGGAAGGAGGATTGAGCTTCCGCAGGGCCGCTGTCCTCCGGGAGGGGGGGGGCAACAGCTTGGAGCTCGACTGACCCCTGCCAGAGGCCAGGGGAGACACAGCCTGAACTACAGAAGTTGGGGAGGCATGGCAGACGTCAGCACACATCATGTATGCTGGGGGAGAAACAGGAAAAACTTAGTCACGCAGGATGACCACCGGCCTCTGCAGGCCCCACACCCAGTGACTCAGGCACCTCCTGGAGTCTGGATCTGATTCTGGTGGATCAGAGGACTCCCCACACCCAGTGACTCGAGCACCTCCTGGAGTCTGGATCTGATTCTGGCGGGTCAGGGGACTCCCCACACCCAGTGACTCGAGCACCTCCTGGAATCTGGATCTGATTCTGGCGGGTCAGGGGACTCCCCACCCCCTGTGGGGAATCGTGGGAGACTACAAGAGAGGTAAGTCCTGGAGAAAGCTGGGGTGATGGGTCTGGGAGTGCTGTCTGGAAGGAGGGTCAGGGGACGGGGGAAAAAAAAAAAAAACGAAACAAGTCTGACTTGTGCTACTGCAGCAAGACCCTCTCCCGTGGCAGTGACACCAGCCCAACTTTAGGGCTCAACCCTGTGTCACCAGCTGGCAAACTGCTGGAACAGCAGGTCATACACTCCCTGGGTTGTAAAGTCACATCCTCAGTAACACCCATCCCATGAAGAGGGGCATTACTCCCCTGCTTCAGAATGTTGCTGACCCTATCAACACCCTGCTCAAAGCTCCCATACCTCAAGGGTGGTGCCTAATAAGACTAGTTATGTCTGCCCAGGCTACCATATCCCTCCGGATGAACCCACTCTACAATCTCCTTTAAAGATGAGGACGCTGGTCCCCATGAAGGAACACGCCTTCTAACCTCATACGAAGTCCCAGCCCCCACAGCACTGCCAATGGTGACCACCTGAATCTGCACAGTGGGCCTTCGGGTGGCCGTGAATCACCCTCTGAGTCTGGCTGCACTGTGTCCACCCCTAGATGCATTTCTGCCCTTTGCTGGCAGACCCATTACACGTGCCCCATGGTGACACTTGAATCACACTCTTACAGTGGCATAAACATAACACATATAGAATAGTGCATGGGGTGACCATACACAGAACAGCTGTGTTTCCATTGAGGGGATGTGATGACGTGATACAGACCTCTAGAGTGAAGCTCAAAAGGTCTCTATGATGGCATCAGATCCCTGAGATGGAAACACAGCCTTGTTGTGTATGTCACTCACAGTGTTGGGTAAGTTACTTTTTCTATTACTTTCTATTACTTTTGGAAACTTGTTCCAGAAAGCTCTGTGTAGTCACTAGCAAGGATGGAGAAGTACTGGAAAAAGTAATACACCTTACAATTACTGTTACTTATGTCTTTTTATACAAAAGAAATACGTAACTGTAACTGGTTACATTTATTTGAAAGTAACTAGTAACTAACCTATTACTTTCAAAAAAATGTAATCTGTTATAGTTATTTATTATTTTTGTATTGTTTTTGTATAAAAATAAATAAGTATCTATAATTGTAAGGTGTATTACTTTTTCTAGTACTTCTCCATCTTTGCTAGTGACTGCACAGAGCTTCCTGGAACACGTTTTCAAACATAATAGAAAGTTGTAGAAGAAGTAACTCACCCAACACTGGTCACCCATACACTGTTTTGTATAGCATATGGTTCCCCAAGATTTAAACATTTAATTTCACAAGGTTTCATACCTTGCGTACATGCTCCTGCTCACTCCTGGCACCTCAGTCTGCTATGAAGTGGCTTGCTGCTGTCCCGCTCTGCTTCTGACATTCCAAGGATTCACAGCAGCAGTGTTTTAAAAAAAAAAAAAGCTGACAAATTAGTACAGCTTGGTAACATGGAGTTGACTGTAGCTGTCTCTATCCAAATTGTCTCCGTGAACGGTTCGCTAAGCCGCACCACCATTGTGCCTTGAATTTTTTATGCAGAGCGCAGTTTTGTCCAATCAGGTGGCACGTCAAGGGGAAAAGTTGTGGTATTATTGTGACGTTGGAATGATACAACTTTCCGTGACCTTTGACCTGTCCTGCAACAGCCTCTAGAAAGCCACTGAATTCTGTACACAATAAGCCCTAACCATATATTATAACATTACTGTATATAGTTCACATACATGCCTCAAATGACCTGGATAATAGATTCAAATACTCAGAAAATGTGTTTGTTTTTTTTTGAGGGGAGTAACACAGTACTATGCAGAACCTTGTCTTTAGGCTGAAATTGACATCGTCCAAAGACAAAGTCCATTTGTTCTTTCTTTGCCAGCCCACGGTAAGCATCTTCTTCTTGCCCAAAGGTGTCCTGGCATTTGTCCTTGTCACCAATAGTCATCTGGCAATTCCTTCTTCAGAGGCCTGATGTGACCATCCCCTGCTAGGAATTTTCTGCTGGCATAAACTTCTGGCTCTTCCTGGGGGACTCAAAACACAAACTATGTTTCCCACTCAAACCTAGGCAGAGAGGCTATGGGTAACACACAAAGTCAGAAGCGGGCACCAAAAAGAGACAGTTCCCTCAAGCACCTCATGTTAGATAAAGTCAGAACAGCCACATGCTCTTTTACTTTGGCAGATGTTACAACAAGCCCCCTCTGGCATCAGGTGCAGTGAAGTTGCAAGCATCTTGTCACAATTACTGGTCACCCACCCCCAGCACTTGTCCCAATAAGAAACCTCAGTACAGTTTCTCATATTCTTTTAGAACATGAGGACAGTGAGTGCCAATATGATTCTTCCTACTGTGTCAGATTCATAGATGACACAGGCATTTTGAGAGCAGTTAAGCACGGTTAAGGCACCATTTAAATCACTTCAGAACAGTTCTTGACAAAGGGTTTTAAAAACCCACAGTCAATCCCATCCTTTGGGCAATTCCTGGTCCTTCCAGTTCAAGGTAGCAAGCCCAAACTAACTCTCTTAGCAGAGTCGGTTAGTCACCCTTTCATTTTACTTATCGATCCCAGACATTAGGTTGCTACAGGTCCCACACCTTGCCTGGAACTCTCCTCAGAATGAACTCAGGGCAGTCTCTCACTAAAAATCTGTCAGGCCTCTGTGTCGAGTGAAGGGATTCGCCCGCACGCTGGGTGACCTGCCCACCCCCAAGCCTGGGTACCAGGAGCGAGACTGGCAGGGAGGGATTCACAAGTGTCCATTGGACACTTCCCTCCAAAGGCTGCCTGCCACTGTAGGTGGACAGACGAGCTTGGGGGGCGGAAACTCAACATACCTCCTGTACGTCCCCACCCCAGAGACGCCGCCTCATGCAGCTACTGTGGGGGCGGGCTACAGAAAACATGAAAATAGGCCCCCTGTCAACCGGATGACGAGTGCCCGGCCTGCACTGTCACGAAGCCCTGGACAGCCCAGACCGACCTGGCAGCGGCCTCCAGGGGTAAAAAGAGGGACCCTCCCGACACAGGGATATGTCGGGTTACCCTGGGTAACGTTGCGAGACAGGGTCGGGAGGGGTGGTGCGGGGTAGAGGTGGTGGTGTGGTAGGGCATTGGCGCTCTGAAGGAGTGGTCAGCAGGGGAGCCAGGGGAGTAGCTTAAACAGATAAGACAAAAAAAATCTGTCAACTACGGCAACATCCTGTCTTGGTCAATTCTGCTGTGACAAGCTCTTCCCACTTGACACAAACGCCCATGATGCTGGCAGATGGAACAGAGGGAGCCCTGAGTGTTAACCCTTTGCTGCCCAGAGCTGCTGTACCATAATTCTGTAACAAAAGTCAAGACTAGTCACTCCCTAAGGGTAACGGAGGTTACATTTGAAAAAAGATAACACTTATCCCCACACAACAATTGTGGGCATACAGTTTTTAAACTAAAGTGTTTTAAAATTAATAAACCATTTTACTTTTTTTAAAAGAGTGATGATCCAGAGCAGTTCACCTTTTTGTCTTTCTTTACCAGGACAATTTTAACAAACATCACATGTACCCGAAAGGCAGTCCATTACAGTCTGTCTGTAGCAGTTTAGGACAGGTCATTATAAAGTGAGTCTATCAAACCTCAGTGTCTCTGTACTGAATGGTTTAGAGCATCTGAAGGAGCCAGTAACAGCAGTCCAGACAGTTTACATGTGTAACTCCTAGGTGACGCTATCCTATGAGCTACTTCTCCTGCCTGCGAGACTATGCACAGGTTGAGGGGCCTGAGCTCGGTGAATGGGTGCCTCCACCTAGAGGAATGGTTTTGCGGTAGCGTAACTGCTGTTGTTATAGCCCTCCGGGATGCTATAACCACCCACCAACCCTTCTAGTGGCCCAAACAGTTCAGCAACAAAACATTCACATTTACCATATGACAGTAATGATATGCTCATGCCTTTTGCACTTACCATCAGGGCTGGATCTTCTGCAATTGCCCTGGAGACCCCCTGGAAAATAAGACCAGTGATACAACAATACAATAGCAGTACTGTATCCCCACCAGTAAGGTACACACTAGCCAGGTTAAACGTGAAACAACCACAATCTGATTTATTCAGGGTGTCCAGGTCCCCTTACAGGGCCAACCTCCCCTCTTCTCCCTCAACTACTGCTCCCATCTTGGAGTCATCAGCGAAGAGACTCATTTCACACCCTATACCCTCCCTGATGTCCGATATGTATGCATTCACTAGCCAGGTTAAACTTGAAACAGCCACAATCTGAGTTATTCAGGGAATGTGAACAAGGGTGGGGCATAAATCTAGCAGTGATTGGCAAATCTGATTAAATTCAGACTGAAAAGGCATGCACAGCGAGTCCCTTTAACACAGTTCTCACAACCCTGGGTACCCAGTTGGTGAACAGGCCTAGCCTGAAGTGTTGCCCGGGGTAGGCCGGGGTTGCAGCTGTTGTTGGGGCCCTTAGGAAAGAAAACAATTAGCATGCACTCAGTCCAAATATTTGTAATCCAGAGCCAGAGGGCTCAGTCTGTTGCAATAAATCCCATAACAAGCAAATCAGATGACACACAATGATTGTAGCTTATGTTGCAGGGAGCTACCCTGTTTTGTACTCAACACTACCCAGACCAGGATGCAGGACAGATGAAATGAAGACCTCATGACATTGTACTGGATTGCCAGGGGAAGCAGGGTCTACATGACCCACCATGGTAATCACTACCTGTTCGGTGATGTCGAGCAGGGGGGTAAATCCCTGAGCGGGTCTTTCACTGGAAATGTCTCTGAATCGCCAGCAGCAGCCTAGGCCGTGGTGGCAGGGCCCAGGCAGAGCGAACAGTTTGGATGAAGTCTGTTTGCAAGTGCTGGAACAGCCTCCAGCTGGTGTAACAGAACTTGCAGTGGGGAACCAAATCGCAACCCATTATATACATTCAGCACACTTTTAACACTTAAAACATTCTGCCACAGTTTGGATAAAGTCCGTTTGCGAATCGAAGGGTCTCTGTGCAAACCTTTCGATCTGGGGCTCACTTCGGTACCTGGTGGGTCGATCACTTCTGGAGCAAGTCTTTGATCCACTTGCAGGCAGCAGTAGCACACTTTTCTCTTCAGATGCAGGTCTCGATCCACTTAATCGGAAAAATCCAGCTTTCACTCTCAGGCAGTACTTCACTATGGAAGATGTGACAGGCAGGCCAGCAGAGCCTTCCCGCCGATTCTCCCGTGCTCCTAGCAGGAGCAGCTGCTCGATGGCTCGAGCTGGTCACTCTCTAAACTCCAACATTCTACTGACTCACTGCTTCAGGCAGTTCTGGGATTTCCTCCTAGATCCAAAGGGTTCAGTTTGCTGAGGGAACTGTCTATCACAGAAAGGGCTCCCCCTCCAGGTCCATTTAGGTGCCAAACCCTAAAAACTACAATTCCTACAGAATTTAATCCTACAAGATCTCTGGGGACAGTCTCCATCTTAGGTCCTCTGAGGTTGGATTGGCCCAACACTGGCAGTCCCAGAACCAAAATGGTGGCTCCAATCCAAATGTTCGTGCTGCAAATGGAAACAGGTTAGACAAACTCCTACAGCATTATTATTATAACAGATAAACAGTAAATAATCACTTTTCCTACCAGGGCTCCCTCTGCTCAAATAGCGACTGCAGAATGGAACAGAAATACAAACTGTCTGGCAGGTCATGAGCCTTAAATCACTCGGACCTAGCCCAGACTAATTTTCTAACACAGCATAATGATTCTCTTAAAGAGACAGACACGGAGACATACTATAGCACTCTCATGCAGGCAATTTTAAACTGCTGGACACAGAACACTATCCTGACAGCAGGCATTAGGTAAGCCCACAAAGGCATTATGGGAACCCCTATTTGTAGGAAGGGTTACACTCTTCCTTGCCTGGAAAAACTTGGCATCTGCATCAAGTCTATACTACTCTATAATATCTTATAGAAAACATTAGACTAAAGCAGGCATGTTTCATTTGGTATACCATAACAAAAAGAAAACTGATGCATCAGGAAAAGCAAATGGCATTAAGCATTACTATTCTTTCTCATGATAACCATACTTTTCTGTAAGGATACAGTTTCCATACTTTAGTCATACACAAACATTTTCAAAGTAGTTCAACCAGATAACCACATTACTCTGACCATTCGGGTCTATACTATTTCCTGCACTTGAAGCAACCTGGCTGGGGGCCCATCCCTATCAGTTACATGGGGCAGAGGCTTGAAGGCTTGGCTATTAACTTGGAAGTAGCAGAATAGCTCAGTTTGGGAAGAAATGTAGACTCCTTTATGCACAACATGTAGGGGAAGATCCATAGGCCTCCCTGGGGAGACGTAACTGAGATGGATCACTGATTTCGTGGCTGTTCCAGACTTTCTTGGGGGAACAGGCACAGGCTCAGTGTCTTCAACATTTGCATTGGAGTCTGCTCCTATAGGAAGGGGTACCTCTGCACTGGTTGTTGAGTCTATATCGGAGGCACTTTCGACTCCTTGTTCTGTTAACTCTGGTTCAGCAACATTTCTCTCAGTACTAGGATCCAAAGGAAGGCTAGATTCACCATCCGGGGAATTCCATGGAATTTAAGTCCTGTAACACTTGGTAAACACTCTCAACATAATCCATTCCATTATTGCCATTTGTCATAGCAGGTTCTGGATTATTACTTTCACACAGTTCTGTAGTTTCTGGTATGTCACCAAGAATGCTTTCTGTTGCAGCCTCTCCTTCTTGCAATTCAGAAAGCTCTACCAGACACAAAGAGTCAGCCACCTCAGAAGTCACACTTTGCATCTCACTTTCAGGGGCACAGGGTTTGTGGAGAAGGCTGGAGGGTTAGGCAGTCCTGAAGGTCCAGCTTCATCTCCAAAATTGTACATGGGGTTACCTTGAAACAACTGACTCAGTTCATAAGATGGGTAATAGGATGCTTCACATTCACTGTCACCAGACTCAGACTGGCAATCAATGTAATTTTGGGCCTGCCTTGGGGGAGGCCTTGAATCTTTTACAACTGGAGAAGGGGTACTCGGTCTCTTTTTGGCTGCAGCTCTAGTTACAGGCCCAGAAGGGGCAGTGTCTTGAGGTACCGAGTCTGCATTGTCTTGATGACTCATGGGTTATTTTCAGGACACACTTTATAGACTGGCAGATCTTCTAACTTACTGACAACAACATAAGGAAGGTGGTATCATCTATCAGCAGTTTTACACTTTCCATGCAGTCCCAAGTTTCGCAAAAAAACCTGATCTCTGGTAGCAATTCCTGAGCTTTGACACACCGGTCATGCCTTTCTTTATTTGCCAAATTTCTCTTTGCAGCCATGGTTTGTGCCAGTTAGTGAGCATGATTTAACTGGCCCTTTAACTTTTTTTTTTTTACACGTCTATTTATCCTTCTTTGGTGGGTCACCTTTATCGTCTGCCAACCCTATCAATCTCTGGGTCTTTCGAGATCTTATGGCGCCATGCGTGCCACGGCAGATTCCCTGAGCTAGTCTGGAGGCTTCATCCTCAGTGGCCCCCAATGTTTCCTCCCCGGTGACTTCTACTCCTGAGACCCCGGAAGTGATGTCACAGGCACATAGAGGTGCACGTGTGCACCACAGCTCCAGTGTCAGTCTCTTCAGCCCTCCCGCAGCCTAGCGCCAGCAGTCCTTGGAACGACACAGCCACTCCAGCCTCCGCCAGGGGGTGGCCAAGTTCCGAGGAAACCTGTTCCTCCC
This sequence comes from Neoceratodus forsteri, assembly GCA_016271365.2. Lineage (NCBI taxonomy): Eukaryota > Metazoa > Chordata > Ceratodontiformes > Ceratodontidae > Neoceratodus > Neoceratodus forsteri. The sequence goes on along the minus strand of JADMNL010000022.1, from coordinate 694,612,603 downwards.
TCCTGAAGCAGAGGGCCAGCAGCCACATGCATCTGCTTGTTCCTGAACCCAGATCACCGGTGTGGCATGAGGTGTGGCATCCAATGTCTCAACCTTCTGGGCCGGCTAGGCCTTTAACATTTGAACATACTGTAAGTAGTTCTCAGCTTTGACTCTATCCGGGGACACCCCAAAGCAATGTCTACAGGCAACCAGGCTTCCCAAACAAACATCGGGCAGTAGGGGAAAACCCAGTGGCATTACTTTTGGTGTAATTATAGACGTGTACCAAGGTGTTGATCTGTTGGCTTCATCTGGACTTGTCCTGGGGATGAAGTGTGCCCAGCATGTCAAGTAGGGTTCAGTTAAACCTTTCAGGCTGTGGGTCCCCTTGGGGGTGATAGGGGGTAGTTCGGGACTTTTGCACTCCTCAGAGTGAGAGCATTTCCTTGTTCAGGCGTCTTTCAGAGTCTCCCCTGAGCAGAGTGGATTCTCTGAGGTGCACCATAATGGACGAAGAATTTTTCAACTAAGACCTTGGCCACTGTAAATGCTTTCTGGTCCTTAATTGGGTAAGCTTGGGCATAATGTGTGAAATGATCAGTCACTACTAACACATTTCCAACATTCTTCTGGTCAGGTTCCAGACACAAGAAGTCAATACACACTAGTTCCATGGGCACACTGGTTGAGATATTGACCCAAGGGTGCAGTCCTCTGGGGAGGAGCTCTTCTTTGGAGACAATGGCTGCAACTCCTGATATGGGCCTCAATGTCAGCCCCCATCTTCGGCCAGTAGAACTGAGCATGAGCCAAATCTGTGGTTCGGTCACAACCCAAATGTCCCATCTGATCATGGAGGTCCCATAGTACCAAGTGCTTGAAAGCTGTAGGTAATATCAGTTGCTGCTTATCAAGTTGACCTTGTCTGTTTATGGTTTCTCTATAAAGTAGCTGGTTATGCAATTTAAGTCTGGGACCTTCTTTAAACAACAGTGCCGTCCTGGGATCTGAGGAATTTTGGAAACATGCTTTCCAGCACGTAGGGCATCAAGCACAGGTTTAATCATAGGATCTTGAGCCTGTGCCCATTATACATTTTCAGGGGTGAGTTGAGGCAAAGCACTAAGGTCTAAGGCTGCAAGGTAGCAGTAGGTCATGGGAACACAAGTGTCAGGAGCACCTAAGCAGTCTACTAGGCAGTCAACTGTATCAGGAGAAGGGTGCTCATCTTTGTCAAATTTCTGGCAGATGGCTTTGACAAACTGCTCGGACATTCTCACCCAATTGGTATTAGAGTCAGGTCATCTGGAAAGGGCATCCGCATTAGTGTGGTTCAATCCCAGGTGATACTCCACTGAATAGTCGTAAATGGAAAGTACAGATAACCAGCGATGCCCAGTGGCATCCAGTTTAGCTGAGATCTGGATATAAGTGAGGGGATTATTGTCAAGTTTTGACCAGAATCTTGGCACCATAAATATACTCATGGAATTGGTCCACCACAGCCCATTTTACTGCAAGAAATTCAAGCTTGTGTACTGGATAATTTCTTTCGGACGGGGTTAAGCTCTGACTAGCAAATGCCACTGGGCATAAACCTTCCTCATACTCTTGATACAGAATGGCACCAAGTCCCTTCAAACTGGCATCAGTGTGTAGCACATAGGATCTGGTAGGGTCAGCATTAGCAAGCACAGGGGCATGGGTGAGTCGGTGAATGATATCATAGAAAGCAGTTTCATACTCAGCAGTCCCCCTGGCTTCAAACAGTTCATGTGTTTGAAAGTAAACCTTGTCTCCCTCGTTAACTGTGCTTTTTTTACACTTCTTGTTCCTAGGGGGGTAGCCTTGAGTTAGGTTGAGCAACAGGCGAATGACTTTGGAATTATCTTTTTTTATGAACCAACGGTAGTAACCGCAGAACCCCAAGAATCTTTTTAACTCTTTTAGATTGTTAGGCTGAGGCCAGGTGGTCAAAGACTCCACTTTGCTCGGGTCAGTCTGAATCCCATCATCTGACACTATGTGACCAACATATTTCACCGATGTTTGAAAAAACTGACACTTGTCTGTCGATAGCTTGAGTCCAAAGTCCTCTAGTCTGTCAAGAACCTTGAACAAGTGAGTTTCATGTTCCTCCAAGGTCTGGCCAAACACAATAATGTCATCTAGATACACAAGGCATTCTAATAAGTTCATGTCTCCCACTGTTCATTCCATCAGCCACTGGAAAGTGGTGGGTGTACCAGAAATACCTTGAGGTATACATAGGAACTCACAGAAACCCAGGGGGCAGATGAAGGCTGTTTTTTCACGGTCCTCCTGGGCCATCGGGATTTGGTAGTACCTGCTCCAGAGATTAAGTACTGAGAACCACTGGCTTCCATTGAGGCAGTCAAGGGCATCCTGGATATGGGGCATGGTGTACTGGTCCAGGACAGTCCTCTGATTCAAGGTCCGGTAGTCCACACACATCCTGACTGATCCATTCTTCTTTCGGACTACCACAATCAAGGAGGCATAAGGGCTTCGAGACTCTTGAATAATCCTGGAGCCAGCATTTCTTGAAGGTGACAACTAACATCGTCCATGTCTGCCTGTGCAAGGCGACGGGACCTCTCTCTGAATGGCCTCTCATCATGAAGTTGAATGTAGTGTTCGGCCCCGGTGATACAACCCACGTCCCACTCCTTCAAGGAAAATACTTGGTCTCTTTGAGACAACTTCTGGCTGATTCTCTCTTTCCATTTGGCAGGGAGGGGGGACTCCTCAAAGTCAAACAGGTCAGGAGTTACCTCATCACTCTCGCTGGGGCACTTCTTGCTGGGCAGTACAACCATATCAGCACAATACATGATGGCTAGGGTGCATACTTGATTCACTCGAACCTCATGATCCGACATATTCTGGACTTGCACCACTACCCACCGAGCGTTTGCATGGGCCCGAGCTGGTAGGATACTAGGGGGGACCAACAGTCCCTCAGGCAGTTTTCCATCTTCTGGGGCATACAGCATAAGGATCTTATTTTTAACATCGGTCTTTATATGCACCTCACCATTGATGGTGCACTGAGCATTAGGCAGTAGTACCAGGGAGTCGGGATCCTTCTTCTAGACCACCCCTACAGGTTCATCCTTCTCAGTCTCCGGTGTTCGCATCTGTAGGTCATAGGCTCACTGTACTAGGGCCGGAATGCACAGGGCCTGTCCAATTGGCTTGGCTTGCTTTTCTTGACAAAGTTAACCGCCCGAACATATGTGCCTCTGTACCAGTTAGTAGAGGAACATCATCGTAGAGTCCAGTTGGCAGGCACACCAAAGCCAGTGTCTCCACTTGCTCATCCACACCTGCTACAGCAGTAGGGAAGGACAACCAAACTCATACACACCCCAGATAAGGATAGGATTTCTCACTAAGTCCCCATACATGCAGTCCCTCAAAGGGTTGAAGTGGGAGGTCAGGTAAGTGCTGGTCATACCAATCACGAAAAATAATGGTTACTTGCAAGCCGCTGTCCAACACAGCGCGAGTGGAGATGCCATTGACTGTCACTGCAGTCTCCATGAAGGGGCCTACCATCTCGGACCAATCTGGGAAGGTTGATTGGGTAGACTGCCCCACAGCAGTTTTGGAAGAGTAAGATTTTTTTGGTGGGCCCAGTTGGGGCTTTATATTGCTCTGACGAATGAAGTTTAACAATATGGCCATGACTCTCCACAGGTTCTCTGGAAAGGTACAGCCCCGTCGGGGATGTCCATCTTCTCCACACCAGTAGCAGAACACTTGTTCCCTGGAATCACTGGAGTGGCTAGATGCTTCCTGAACTTTGTGCTGGTTAAAAGGAGGGACTCTACTGTCTTCCTTTGATTTTGGTTCAGATTCCCTGTCCTCACCATCTCCCTGGTGGGCAGAAGTATGGGTGGCATGTATGAAGTCTCCCACTAGGACTGTCAGCTCTCTCATTTCTTCTGTTAGCTGGGATGCAACCTGGGGTTCGGAAGTGACAGCATGGACACCCCCTCCAGGAGGAGCCTCGCTTCTAGTCTCAGTTGGCAATGAGCAAGGGTGGGAACTTCTGGCCGCTTCCACCACAGCTTGTTGACTGGCCCACATTTCCTTTACCTCTTTAAGCAGCTACTTAACTTGCTGGAGTTTGGTAGATTCCTCCTTTTCCTCGGACTGATCTGAGACTTGACTAGAGCGGGCAACCCTGGCATAGGGCTCCCATCCTTCCTCATCATTTTCAGCCTCTCGAATCTCTTTTATTAGCCAGCAATATTCGGGAGGGTTATTCTTCTTGTCCTGAAATTTCTATTTCAGCATGAGCACACTAGAATACCAGGCAGATTTGAGAATATGCTCCAGCCTGACTCGATTCAGTTTACTAGCAGGAACTCCCCCTTTTCTATGGGCTCTCTGCAAAGCTCATTCAATCTGAGTGACAAAAGCAGACAATTTTTCATTTTTCCATTGTTTAGCAGACTTGAATTTCCACATTAAGTCTTCCCCAGATTCTGTGCTGCCAAACATCCCTTCTAATGCAGAGAGGTACTTGGGTGCATTGGCTTCTGGGTTGGTGGATTGGAGAAATCGGATTGCTTCCAGTGCAGGGCCCCTTAAACTTTTCATAAGTCTCTTTCTCTTCTCTCCCTCTGGACATTGCCACTCTTGGACCAGTGGAGTAGCATAGTCCATCCATGTTTCTAAGTCATCCTCCCCCACTGGCACAGGAACTGCACCAGAGAACAGTCTGAGCCTGTGATAGGAGTCCAGGTGTACAGATGGTATTACAGTGTTGGAGGTCACAATGGGGATGCTCTGGGGGCAGACGGGGAGGCTGGAGGAGACTGCAGGGGAGTGGTCTACTCTGAAATGTCCAACATCTTTAACAATTCCTTGGCTGTCTGGCCTTCAATAGCCAAAAGCCTTAACAGTTTGTCCTTAAACCCTTCCACCCTCAGGGACTCCCAAGGGAAAGACAGGTCACTATGCAAATGGATAACTCTCCACCCCTTCCGGGACCCTTCGAGCATGATAATGGGGTATCTTTTCAGGGTCTATCAGGAGGCTATGAGAGAGGAGGGCCACCAAGGTTTGATCAAACAGATCTGAGTCCGGCCCCCGTACTTCAACCTTCCCCACACATTTAACCTTCCCCACAGTTTCTTTAGTCGTGTCATTAGTGGTCCCCAGAGGGATATCAAGTAGCAATATGGCATGTCGGGGATCTACCCCATTTGCCTCACTCCACCCCATCATGTAGTGCACAACCAGCTTATGGGGAGCAATCTTCCATTTGGGCATAGTAAGCGCCTCCATTTCAGTTTTGGTCTCAATTTTACTCTGGGCTGTAGTTCCCACTTCTGATCACTAGAGGACGCAAATCCCAGCAGGGCCTCCAAGATGTAACCCCTAGGTGGTGCTATCCTATGGGCCACTACCCCTGCCTGCTTGACTGTGCACAGGTTAAGGGGCCTGAGCTCAGTGAACGGGTGTCTCCATCTGGAGGAATGGTTTTGGGGTAGCGTGACTGCTGTTGGTATAGCCCTCCGGGATGCTATAATCACCCACCAACCCTTCTAGTGGCCCACATAGTTCAGCAACAAAACATTTACCATATGACAGTAATTATATGCTCATGCCCCTTGCACTTATCACCAAGGCTGGATCTTCTGCAGTTGCCCTGGAGACCCCCTGGAAAATAAGACCAGTGATACAACAATACAGTAGCAGTACTGTATCCCCACCAATAAGGTACACACTAGCCAGGTTAAATGTGAAACAGCCACAATCTGATTTATTCAGGGGAATGTGAACAAGGATGGGGGCGTAAATCTAGCAGTGATTGGCAAATCTGATTAAATTCAGGCTGAATAGGCATGTGCAGTGAGTCCCTTTAACAGAGTTCTCACAACCCTGGGTGCCCAGTTGGTGAACAGGCTAGCCTGAAGCGTTGCCCGGGGTAGGCCGGCATTGCAACTGTTGGGGCCCTTCGGAAAGAAAACAGTTAGCATGCATTCAACCCAAATATTTGTAATCTGGAGCTGGAGGGCTCAGTCTGTTGCAATAAAACCCAAAACAAGCAAATCAGATGACACACAATGATTGTAGCTTATGTTGCAGGGAGCTACCCTGTTTTGTGGTCACGCTACCTAGACCGGGATGCAGGACAGATGAAATGAAGACCACAGGTTGTTGTACTGGATTGCCAGGGGAAGCAGGGCCTACACAACTCATCATGGTGGTCGCTACCTGTTCGGTGGTGTTAACCGAATCCTCGAGTGAGTCTTTCATCGGAAATGTCTCTGAACCGCGGGCAGCGGCCTAGGCCAAGGTGGCAGGGCCCAGGCAGAGCGAACAGTTTCGGATGAAGTCCGTTTGCAAGTGCTGGAACAGCCTCCAGCTGGCATAACAGAACTTGCAGTGGGGAACCAAATCGTGACCCACGATACACATTCAGCACACTTTTAACACTTAAAGCATTTTGCCACAGTTCGGATAAAGTCCGTTTGTAAATCGCAGCAAACCTTTCGATCTAGGGCTCACTTCGGTATCTGATGGGCTGATCACTTCTGGCACAAGTCTTCGGTCCACTTGTAGGCAGCAGTAACACACTTTTCTCTTCAGATGCAGGTCTCGATCCATTTAATTGTAAAATTCCGACTTTCACTCTCAGGCACTACTTCACTATGGAAGATGTGACAGGCAGGCCAGCAGAGTCTTCCCGCCGATTCTCCCATGCTCCTAGCAGGAGCAGCTGCTCGACGGCTCGAGCTGGTCACTCTCTAAACTCCAACACTCGACTGACTCACTGCTTCAGGCAGTTCTGGGATTTCCTCCCAGATGCAAAGGGCTCGGTTGGCTGAGGGAACTGTCTATCAAAGAAAGGGCTCCCCCTCCAGGTCCATTTAGGTGCCAAACCCTAACTACAATTCCTACAGAATTTAATCCCAAAAGACATCTGGGGACAGTCTCCATCTTAGGTCCTCTGAGGTTCGATTGGTCCAACACTGGCAGTGGCAGAACCAAAATGGTGGCTCCAATCCAAATGTTTGTGCTGCAAATGGAAACAGGTTAGACAAACTCCTACAGCATTATTAATATAACAGACAAACAGTAAATAATCACTTTTCCTACCAGGACTCCCTCTGCGCAAATAGCGACTGCAGAATGGAACAGAAATACAAACTGTCTGGCAGGTCATGAGCCTTAAATCACTCGGACCTAGCCCAGACTAATTTTCTAACACAGCATAATGGTTCTCTTAAAGAGACAGGCATGGAGACTTACTATAGCCTTCTCATGCAGGCAATTTTAAATGGCAGGACACAGAACACCATCCTGACAAAGGGCATTAGGCAAGCCCAGGAAGACATTATAGGAACCCCTATTTGTAAGGGGGGTTACACATGGGCATGGATCCTGTGACCCAGCTGCAAAATCCCCACAATTCTGTCAGCATGGTGATGGTCCTGGTCCAGTATATGAAATTCTGGTCCCTGGCATGATTTGGCCCTCCCTCTACAGACTCATTCTTCATCCACTTGCACCACTCAAGGTGCAAATTTAAATGGTCACCTTCAAAAAGTTTTGTTTTTCCTTCAGCTGCTACTAAGACTGCACTGCAAAGTTCTTTTCATGTCAGGCTGATGTCTTTGTGGGAGCTACGTTGAGCCTAACATAAACAAGCATTTGTCAATGCCGAATGTTGCTTGCTTCTATGTGCTGTTTAGGTATTTGGAAGTCATTGGAGTGCAAATATTGAAAATTCGCGAACTTACGAGTGTGCGTAGGAACTGCACAACGCACGCTCGTAAAACAGTTATTTTTAGGATTTTTTTCACCAAATTTTCAACATAGCCATTTTAAGACCTCTGCTAATGAACAGTGTCACTGTGATTTTCTTAATCGTCCCATACATTGATTTAGCACACGACTCGCCATTGTGCGCTACATGAGCGAAACACATTTTAGGCAGGATGTGAAAATGACAGCTGTACTGCTCATAAGGAGGTGTGGTAAAATAGCAATGGTGAAAATCTGATGAAATATTAGAAAGTCGCGAACTTACTGACGTGCGTGGAACTGCGCAATGGATGCTCATCAAAACAGTCATATTAAGAATTTTCCTGGCAAATTTTCAACATAGGCTTTTTGAGAGCCCATCTTATGAACACTGGTAGTGTCGTTTCATTAGTCTGTCCCAAAAGGTGATTTCTTGCAGTGACCGCGAAATGACCCTTCGGGCCCGATTAACGCCGTGACAGTGCAAGAATTCATGAGGAGGGGTCCCAAAAACCCCATGTTGAAAATTTGGGGCCAAAATTCCCAAAAATGCCTGAGATATGCAACAAAGTTGAAAAAACCCTATCTATCCCATTGTACAGCTTACCGGCATTTCCTCAGTTCGCGGTCAGCTTTGAAGAGTGCAGACGTGTTCCTGGTCTACCGATGATCGTCGCACCAAGCTCCGGAGGTAAGTATGGGGTGAGGGGGGTGTGGGAGGCAGGTGCGCAGTGGGTGGAGTGCGGGTTGTGGGAGGGCAAGGGAGACTACGAGGGACCGTTTTTTATTCACAGGTTTTTTTTAAGAAGGCGACGCGGATGGCCACCTGGGACGTGGGCAGGGCAGAAAAAAGCTGTTTGGGGGACGTGGAGCTGACAGGGGATTGCGACGCACGTCGGCCAAAGCCAAAAGATTTGCCACTGAGAGGAGCTCCCAGCGTGGCACAAGCTTTCGAGTGAGGGCATGCAGCCTTGGAGCCCGGCGTGAAGTTGGGCACCCGTTGGCTATAACGGTGTTGCCACGCTGGGTGGCTCCCGGCGTGGCACCTGGACAGCTGTTGAGGCGTGGAGCCGGCGGGATTGGACACCCCCTCGTCCATACAGTGTATGCGTGGGGGCGCATCAGCACACAAAATGCGTGCGTGTGCATGTGTGGGGGGGGAGAGCTCTGCTCACTGAGGCGGAGCTCTCCCTTTCAACTGTATGCCACTGCATTTTGGAGCTGTCATAGACAGCTGCAGCACTCATTGGGGAACTGGGGCTGCGCCTGCAAACACACTGACTGCATTGGAAGAGGGGCTGACACACCTCTGAAAGCTTGGATGATGGCACTATGTTTTTGGCACATGCGTGCAAGCAACATAAAAAGTTAAACCTTGACTTTTTCTTTGCCACTTACAGTTTATATGGCATTTTGTGCTATGCACAGCCAGCTGTTGCTGGTGTGATGGTTGCCATGGTTTGGGGGATCCTAATATTCTCTTCCCCCACTATTTATTTCAGAAGTGTTACCTGGAAAGATGTACTGAGCTGCTAACACGTTTCCAGATGCGTCCTGAGGGAAGAGGGAGAATCTGAATAGAAATCATGAGGTAGAAAAGTACAAATATGTAAATAAGAATAAAAAATTAACAATTGTGCAAAGCCCGTGATTCAGTGTAAGTACACAACAATGCATAAAGTGCCGAAGGAGAACCGTTATCAGTGTGCAAAAGGCAATACAGAGTTAATGGTGGGATCAGTGATTGCAGTTTGGGGGTGGTGTATGAGGGACTTGCACAAATGTAAGTGCAGGGTGAAGAGGGCAAAGAGTGTGGCGGGCAACAGCCCAGGTCCTAGTATCAGGGGCAGTTGCAGAAGTGAGTAGTAAAGTCATGGAGGTGAGATTTGAGTAAGTGGAGGGAAGGAGCAAAGCAGCTGGTAAGGGGGATAGAGCCCAAAAGTTTTGGGAAGCAGAAAGATTTGATTGGAAGGAGTGCAAGAGAGGCAGAGTTGCGAAAGGAATAGGAGGTAATGGGGATGGGGGGAGTGAGGTGGGAGGCAAGGTAAGAGGGGGTGGGACCAAGCCAGAATTTAGAAATAAATGAAACAGAATGGCCAAAGAGCCTGGCATCAGGAGAGAGGAGTACAGTGCACAATGGTGGATATGTGTGTGTGTGTCTGTGTGTGTATGTGTGTGTGTGACTGTCCAGGGCAAAGCGTCAAAAGGAGTGAAAGAGGGGGTCCAGTCTGGCCAAAGTGGAGCTGGGAGCAGTGCTGTATACAATGCCACCATAGTGAAAGATGGCGAGTATCATCTTCAAGATGATCTCTCTGAAGGGAGGAAGTGGGATACTCCCTTTACTCCTGTAAAGAGCACCAAGTTTGTGTTGGGGAAGGGGTCTGGGTCAGTGGGGAGAAGAGGAAGTGGATAACCTTCCAAAACTTGGAGGGGTGGTTAAGGTTGTTCTAGAGTGTGATGAGAATTATTCAGATTTTGCAAGCCTAGTAGCTCTGCTACAGGCATTAGGAAGGGTCCAGTACTTAAGGTTGGCAGGGGAGCTAGTGGACTAGAGAGTTTGCCCCGCAAGGTCTCTCATGCAGAGGAAGGCCAGCAACTCTGCTGAGATCCATGGGAGGTGGGAACTTCAGACCCTGTTTTTTCTAAGGGGGCATGGTGATTCTAGACAGACAAGAATTTTGAGTTGAAGAACTGGAGGGCAGAATGTATGTTGCTGGCTGTTGAGATAGGAGAACAGTTGGTAGCCACCAGGTCAGCATGGAGGAAGGACATATCCAATGACCTGAAGGACCAGATCTGGATTAATTTAGGGGGAGCTTTGGGACAATGAAAGTTGTGCACACAGTAGATTATATGGTGGTCACTGGGGGTATCTGGGAAGGTAACTGCATTCATGATACAGTGAGAATGGGAGAAGAGGATGCAGTCCAGGGAGTGGTAGGGAGATTTATAACTGAGCAGGGTGGGGTCAGTGATCAGTTGGGAGAGCTGCTCTTCCAATAGCTGGTTCCACCTCTATGTATATCCACTGTTTGTGGGTGAACCCCCTCAGCCACTCCTCATGCTTTGAACTCCTGGCTCCAATAGTCAACTGCCAGAGACGAGTGTGGGTTGTGTTGTTGAAGCAAGCCCTGCCCCCTGGAGGTAAGTTATGTTTTCATTTTTTATTTTATTCTTTGGTAACCAGGTAAGGCCCATTTGGCACAGGTGTCTATTCTCAGGGGTGGCCCGGGAGCACTGGGGAGGTTAAGTGACTTGCTCAGAGTTGCACAGTATGCAAGTGGAGGTTGTGAGAATCAAACCCAGGTCTGTCTGCTGAATGTACCAAGCCCATTCACAGTTTGTTACTCTAACCTGTAGGCTATACTGCCAGCCCTATATTTGCTATATTTTGACATAGTTCATGTAAAGACGGGGAGAGCCAACTGAGGCTGAAATTGCCAAGGGTGAGTAACTCACCAGAGGAGGCGTGGGAGGAGATAGCGATGAGGAGCTTAGTGACTGATGGAGGGGATATGCCAGGACAGCAGTAAACTCCAGCAACCAATGTGGGACAGAGAAGATGAGTGAGAGTTGGAGGAGGAGCAACTCACAGCCAGAGGGGTAGGTGGTGGAGAGCAGAGGCTCAAACTGGATGCTAGAGGGAGGAGAAGAATGTAACTCCACCACCCCTCTTTGCTCGATTCTACCTGATGATTATGCAGCTGGGGATGGTAAAGATATCAGGGATCTTAGGGGAGAACCAAGACTCTGACATCACTAGCACATTTTAACCATGAGCAGTTGCAACTGGTCAAGCTTGGGTAGGAGACTGTGGATGCTGACATGAGCAATGCAGTCCTTTGGGGAGATGAGAGGGTGAAGCCTGTGCAGGGTGGGGATTGAGCTCAGTAGCACCTGCTACTATAAACAGCAAATATTTATTTATTTATTTGGAAATGTTTCACCAGGAAAGACAACATGAGCTGTAAACAGCTCATTTCCAGTAGTGTCGGTGGGGGGGATACATGAGTGGGAAGAGCAAGAGAAACATACCTAGGCTAAAATACATATACAGTAGAACCCTGTAGTTACAGACCACAGACTTCTGAAATGACCAGTTCCCACTACTGCCCTCTTCCACAACCGCCCATGCACATCAGCCAATCCTGCACTCACACAGTGTTTAAATGGACTCTCAGGACAGTGTGTCCCGCAGCGGTCAAAATGGCACTTGTAGCAACAAAAAAAAGTGGGTCACCATCTCCATTGAGATGAAGCTGGAGATCTTACAAAAGATTGACAGAGGCTTCAGCCTTTCAGTACTGGCACAGGAGTATGGGATAGGGAAGAGTACTGTGAGTGACATTAAAAAGGGGCTGGAGAAAATAAAACAATTTGCCAAAGAGTCGACAGACAGTGGATCAGTAAAGGGGAGGTGTACAGTGTGGAAAGCCGCTGATGAGGAGTTCAATCGTGCTATGCACCTCTGGTTCACCCAAGAGCATCGCAAGGGAACACCCATAAGCGGTGTCATTGTCACTGAAAAAGCCAGAATATTGCACCAGCAAATGTACCCAGACCGTGACCCAGGAGATTTTAAAGCAAGCTCAGGCTGGTTGTTCTGTTTCAAAAAGCGGCATGGAATATGCCAGTTGGTGCTACAGGGTGAGTCACTCTGCACAGACTCTGAAGCCTCTGTCAACTTTAAAAGCACATTTCAAAATTTCCTTCAGCAGCATGGGTTGGTAAAGCAGCAGGTTTTTAATTGTGACGAAACGGGGCTTTACTGGCAGCTGATCCCCAGTAAAACACTAGCTTATAGGACAGAAAAGCAGGTGAAGAATTTCAAATCCTACAAGGACAGGGTAACTTTGATGGCAACTGCTAATGCAAGTGGCGATTTCCACCTACCACTTGTCTTCATTCACAAAAGTGCCAGGACTTGCTGTTTTGCGAACGTCAACATGGTCTCCCTGCCTGTGCACTACTATAGCCAGCGTAGTGCCTGGATAGACCGCAGCATATTTTCAGAGTGGTTTCCATGACATTTTGTGCCAAAAGTGAGAGAATATTTGTTTTCCAAATCACTACCTGTGTGTGCTGTGCTCCTCATGAATAATGCCCCGTCCCATCCAGCTGCAGAAAGTTTAACTGCCGAAGATGGTACAATCCACTGCTTGTTTCTCCCCCAAATGTTACCAGTCTCATTCAGCCCATGGACCAGGGTGTGCTCGAAAACCTTAAACGCCGTTATAAAAAAAATCTTTTATAGCGATTGCTGCTAGGCGCAACACACTTTGAAACTTACATGGACTTCTGTAAACAGCTAACTATAAAGGATGCTGGTTACATGTGTGCAAAATCTTGGTCAGAGATTGGCCCTGAGTCTCTGAGCAGGGCATGGAACAAAATCTGGCCTGGTGATGATGTGGTTGCTGAGGAGACGCCAGGCATTTTGACCACTCAAATCAATTTCAGCAATGAACGCCAGCAACTCGGCCTGACAGCTGAGGAGGAAGCAGAGTGACTTAATGCTGACAGCAACGAAAATGGCCACCAGTTGTTCAGTGACCAAGAGTTAATCGACATGGTAAGGGAAACAACAGGGAAAGAAATTGAGACCAATAGTGACATGGAGGGAGAGGAGTAGGGAGAGATTCATAGTGTGCCACACACAAAGGCAGAGGAGTGCTTCCAAATTTGTATGCAGTGGCTAGGACAGCAAGAGGAGGCAACACTAATGAACTTGATGATGCTGCAAGACAGCTTGGCTGCTAAGAAACATTTTAGCACACTTAAGCAGAGCACAATTAAAAAATTATTCAGACCTGCTAGTGACCATGAATTAGCAGAGAGTTAGCAGACTGAGAGAATGCCCATTTTAAATACACCACACATCATTTTATTTTAAAACATTTTTGTACAATAAAATAAAATAATATTAACATGTGCTGCACTGTGTATTTATTGCTTATGTAGATAGTGTTTTAAACTTATGGAATTTTCAGAATTATTAACAGTATGCATTCCCATGGTGTCCGTAACTCTGAGGTCCCACTGTAGTGCAATTCAGATGCAATACATTTCAATCCATGACAGGAAGACATGCCTAGGCTAAAATACATACAGTGCAATTCAAATAACGATACATTGAAATCCACGACAACAACTGGACTGAGTCAGACTGTAGCAGATGAAGAATAAGAGTATAAAAAACAAAACTTGAAGCAAAAACATAGGAAAGTGACCTGGATAGAAAATAAACAATATACAAATATTTCACACAGAGTAACAATACAATGAACACATGAGTATAATCAGGTAACTCAACAGGGTATGGCCCAGTTAGTAGGACTACACAGTTAAAGTGCTAAATGAAAGCAGGCAGAGTGCAGGGAGTACTAAAGTGCTATAAATACCTATTAGAATGGCAGGTCCACAAGGGGAGTGGAATGAGGGATGGGAGGGGCACAGTGGGGGGAGGGAAGAGGAGAGGAAGTCTGCCAAGACCTACACCCCTTCAGGATGCTGAGAACCCTGCAAGGGACACGGACCTGGCAAGTTAAGGAGAAAGAGAGGGGTTAAGGAGTAGTGAAGGAGGACCAATTGAGAAGGGGAGGAGGGGGAGGCTGCCAAGGTAACCTAGAAGTTGCAAAAAGGAAAAAGGGGATGTTTGGGGAGGGGAAGGGGAATAAGTTGGTGGAGAAGGGGTTAAGTGCAGTTGCAACAGTGAACAGTGGAGGAGGGGTTAAGTGCAGTTGCAACAGTGAACAGTGGAGGAGGGTTAGTAAGTTGCAACAGTGAACAGTGGAGGAGGGTTAAGTGCAGTTGCAACAGTGAACAGTGGAGGAGGGGTTAAGTGCAGTTGCAACAGTGAACAGTGGAGGAGGGGTTAAGTGCAGTTGCAACAGTGAACAGTGGAGGAGGGGTTAAGTGCAGTTGCAACAGTGAACAGTGGAGGAGGGGTTAAGTGAAGTTGCAACAGTGAACAGTGGAGGAGGGGTTAAGTGCAGTTGCAACAGTGAACAGTGGAGGAGGGGTTAAGTGCAGTTGCAACAGTGAACAGTGGAGGAGGGTTAGGTGCAGTTGCAACAGTGAACAGTGGAGGAGGGTTAAGTGCAGTTGCAACAGTGAACAGTGGAGGAGGGTTAGTGCAGTTGCAACAGTGAACAGTGGAGGAGGGGTTAAGTGCAGTTGCAACAGTGAACAGTGGAGGAGGGGTTAAGTGCAGTTGCAACAGTGAACAGTGGAGGAGGGGTTAAGTGCAGTTGCAACAGTGAACAGTGGAGGAGGGGTTAAGTGCAGTTGCAACAGTGAACAGTGGAGGAGGGGTTAAGTGCAGTTGCAACAGTGAACAGTGGAGGAGGGGTTAAGTGCAGTTGCAACAGTGAACAGTGTGCTTACGGAGGAGTAGTGAAAGGGAAAAGTGGGACTGTGCAGTGCAAATTTCAGTCGGGAGGGAATTCCAGATATTGGGGAATTTGTACGAGAAGACGGAGTGACCAGATGATGTATGCCATGGGGGGAGACACAGTGTTCTATGAGTGGAGGTATGGAGGAAATAGCTGGAGGGGGAGGGGGTCGATAAAAGGGAAGACAAGGGTGGTGGAAGAGAACCAAGCCAGAATTTCCCAACTAAATTAGCGCTGTGTGACAGGCGTCTGGCATTGAGGAAGGGGAAGGAGAGCGAGGTATAAAGGTCACAGTGGTGAGTAAGGGGAGGGCAGCCAGGTACATAGTGACAGAAGGAATTGAAGAGAGTGTCCAGTCTGGATAGGGGGGAATTAAAGGGCAGAGTTGTACACTATATCCCCAAAGTCGAAGACTGAGAGAATCATCTTTTGGACGATTTCTCTCCTGGCTTGCAGTGGCAGGCAATTGCTGTGTCTGTACAGAGCACCGAGCTTGGGGAGTAATTTTTTTGTGGATGGCATCTACGTGTTCCCCAAAGTCTAGATTCTTGTCTAACCAAAGCCCAAGGTACTTGAATGTGGGGACATCATCCAGTATAGAGCCAGAGAGGGTGTGGAAGGTAGGAGTGGAATCAAGCCTGGACAGTTTTTGTCAGCAACCAAAGGTCATGGAGACCGTTTATTTTGACATTCATTGAATGTTGGTTTGTGCTAAACCAGCAGTGGACATGGTTAAAGTCCAGCTGAAGGCTGGAGCTACCTCAGAGGGATACAAGGAGCTTAAGAGAACCAATGAGTCATTTGTGGGAAAAGGAGGGGAAGGGGTGGGAGGAGGAGGATGATGAAGGGGGTAGGAGAGAAGGAGACACCTCAGGGCTCCATGTTGAAGCCAAGGAGAAGGGAGGAGACTGCATCCAGGATACAAGGGGGAATTGAATAGAGTGGGGAGTGAGGCTGGGTGGGGAGATGAAGGAGGAGGCTAGGACAAGCTTTAGGGTGAGGGAGGAGAGCATAAATAGGAGGGAGAAAGGGGTATACGGTTAGGAGCAGCATAGCAGATGAACAGCAAAGCAGTTTCCGCCCTGTAAACTTTGTTAATTTAAAAGGGTAGGGATGTAAGCTTCACCATGGTAGGGATTAAGATTATTTAGATGGGTGGGGGGCATAAGCTTCACCCAGATAGAGAGGAAGCTGATTTATAATGGGAGCGGAGGTAAGCTTCACCTGAATGGGGGGGAGCTGTTTTAAAGTGTATGGGGGTGTAGACTTCACTCAGATATGGAGGAGGTCTGAATTAAACAAATTGGGAGATACAGGTTTCACCCAGATAGGGAGGAAGCAGAGATTAAAATGAGAGGAGTGTAGCCTACACCCAGTTAAGGAGGAGGCCTAAATTAAATGAATGGGAGGGGGTATGCAGGCTCCACCCAGGTAGGTTGGAAGTTAAGATAACAAAAGGGGAGGGGGACGAGGCAGCACCAGATGGCTAAACTAGGTGGAGTGGGTGGCAGAACACAGTACAAAAGGCCTCTGCTATTTATTGAGGACAACACAGGTGGGAAGTAGTACACCTCTGGAAATGACCTCCTCTTAAACCCTCTAGGCTGTAAAACAAAAAAACTGGTAGACAGAACAACACTCGAGCCTAACAAAGACCCCACCTGTAATACAGTACAATGTAATCAGTCGGCATTACAGTCAATATACTTACTGGCTGAAGGGTGGAAGCTAGGCAGAGTCCCCTAGTGTCTCCCATCTAGTGACTTCCTTCAAGGACTGCATTCCTGCTGTGCCACCCACACTGGGACCACTGAAGTAGGACCACTAGGTGTCCAAGGGAATAAGAACACCAAGTCCTGCCTTCCTATGAGCGCCACACACGCTGATTGGAGGATGTTACAGTTCTTCTGTGAGGAACTCCTGCTGCTCTAAATTGCTGGTATTGTGGTTGCTGTGAGGTAAAACCCATGGGGACTCTAAGAAACAGCAGGCTAACAACTCATGGGTAGGTAAGCTATGGTGGCGCTCCTTGAGGCTCAGCGGCATCTCAGATGGGTGACTATCGAGGCAGCCTGGGGGACCAACCATCTGCTAGAGTACCGGTATTCTTTTAACCTATTACTTCCAATAGCTCTATATGAAGTCCAAACCATCCATTGCTTAACCTAATACAAAATGGTCACTCAGGTGATAATGAGTTAAGATACAGTCACTCTTCTGACAGCTGATTCCGACGCTGATGTATATCCACTGCTTGCGGGTGCACCCCCTCAGCCACTCCTCACTCTTCGAACACCTGGCTCCAACAGTTAACTGCCAAAGATGAGTATGACTTGTGGTGCTGCAGTAAGCCCTGCCCCTTTTCAGTGGCACCAGACCAGGTCTGGTGGTTAACCCTGATGTTGTCAACTGGCAACCTTGCCAGCTCATGCACATGCTACAATGTGCCGAATCACTGTACAAGTGAAGAATGGTTTGGAAAATAAGGACCCTAGCACAGCTGTGTTGCACTGACACTGTAGTGCAAGCCAAGGCCAGGATGAATGGTCCCCAAGGGGAACTGGACACAGAGACATTTGATTTTGAAGAGTCACCACTACACAAAGAGTGGAGAACCCGAATCTTTAGTCCTAGTAGCCAACTTCCTTAAGTGTTGAGACAAAACAGAAAAATCCCTGTGCAACACCAAGACATAGAAGATGCAAATTTATTGGCAAAACAGTGCAAAAGGCTCCAATGCTTCAGGGTATGCTGCCCCTTCTTCAGGAAGCTAAGTACATAGTGCATTCAAACATACAAAATGTATAAATATGACGTGATCACATAATGACACAGTGGTTACAATAATCACTTGTACAACCAATTTAAAAATACATTCTATGTATCTTATAAAACCTTAGTACATCTCCAAGAATGCATACCATCTTTTGGTTCAGTGATACTTGCAGATTGGAAAAGATAGAAAAAACAACAAATAAGTACACAACCAGAAAAAAATCAGGAATATGACCATGAAACAAGAAGGAAATAAAAAGAAGAGGGGGTGGAAGGTAAGGAAAATTACTGCACTAGCGCAACAAAACCAGGCAGATCAGTGAGTGTACTGCCACACCACCGGGCAACAAACAGAACAACAAGGAACAAAACCAGAGAGGTGTTTGTGGGTGGCTGGGTGGGTGAGGGGGAGCAGCATGAGAAATGTAGACAGAACAGCACCGAGGCAGCGCAGACCGTGCCTCACAGCAGAACCCCCCCCAACAAAAACAAAGATTATGGAAATCAATTTTTCAAACAAATGTATCCTTCAAATATTATGAAGTCTACTAAAAAAGCGATCATCAGTGATTTAATAAATTAATCACTGACATTTTTGGATGCATAGATTTCCAGAAAAGCAGCAAAGAATAAGATGTGCCTTCAGAAATGGAGTTATTGAAAAAATAATTTATAAATAATTTAAGCATCAATGGCATTTATATACACCTCAGGAAGGCATGGCATGAAATAAGATTCACTAAAACAGCTAGAACGTACAGTAGTAATTAAAAATCCTACACCCAATGATTCCCTGTTCTTCCTGTCCTCCCTGAGACCTCGGTCCTGGCCCTTTTGCAGGAGCTGGAGTCCTACATCAGGGTGGCTGCCTACAAAATTAACTTTGAAGGTGGAAGCAATAAGATTTGGGGGCCCCTGACCAGTGGCATTCAGGGCCCCCTTCTCCTTTAAATGGACACACTGCAATATGATAGGATACTTGGGGGTTTGCCTCACTCCCACCATCTCAGATATACTGTATTTGGCCTGAACTATGACAAGCTATGGGGCGAGGTCTCTGGAGATATGGCCAGGTGGAACCTGCTGCTGTGTAGTTTGGGGGAAGGGTAGCTGGGGTAAAGATGAATATCCTCCCGAGATTCCTGCACCTTTCGCAGACTCTTTTGTTATGAATCCTAGAGTGCTTTTGGAAATGCCTCCAGGAGGGAGTTGTGTGGTTTATCTGGGCTGGTGGTAGGCAGAGGATTGATAAAAGACTCTTGACTCGCCCTCGAGAGAAGGAAGGGTTTAGCTCTCCCCAACTTCCATAGATACTATCTTGCAGCACAGCTTGCTCCAGCAATCAGCCAGACTAAGCAAAAAGGAGACACTGGCTGACTAGAGATGGAGGTTCAGCAACAAACCTCTCCCACTACCACTTTTTGCTCTTCCCATGTCCCTCTTACTACCAGACCCTGGTCGAAATCAAAAATCCCTGGATGAAGCATACATTGCATATGTTGCATAAAGCCAAGGGTCTCACACAATCTGCAAATGCACTAGGACCATTGACAAGCATCATAGGAGATACGAATTTCACTTCTCCTCGCACTAACCAGAGCTTCCAAAGGTTGAAAAGGCAAGGCCTCACCATATATTGAAACATGGTCTGAGATGGCATCTGCATACCTTTCAGAGGCCGCAGTGGTGTGGCCTCCCACCTCAAGATTACTGTAGGTACCTACAGGAAAGGCATTACTTGACCTCTCAGAACCTGAGGCTCCAGGTTAGTAGAGATATGTCTCCACTGGAGAACGTTTTGTACTGGGGGGGGGGCATGTTAGCAGGGAGCAGAGGCACAGTCTCTAGAGCATACCAGACCCTTCTGGGGGACTCACACCTGGAGTTTGCTCATCTCTGTTAACAAAGGGAACCTGACACCCAAATAGAAATAACAGAAGAGGCCTGGGCCACAATTTGGGCTAAGGGTTGGAAGGTGTCCTCTTCCCCTGGATGGCGCGAGTTGTGGTAGAAGTGCCTCACCAGATTTTTGCACACCCCCACTATCACCTGCCACTTTCAAGGCAGAAGCTAGAACCATTGCTAGAAACAATTTGGGGGAATTGGGTCCCAGTTCTACATATTTTGGGACTGCCCCATTCTCTGACAATACTGGTGTAAGCCCTAGGCGGCGCTATCCCTAAGGTTACTACTCCTGCCTGTATGACTGAACACAGGTTGAGGGGCCTGGATTCTGTAGTAAGGTGTCTCCACCCAGAGTAATGGTATTAAGGGTGTCTGCCTATCCTGCTATAGTCCTCTGGGAAGCTATAACCACCCACCAACCCTCCTAGTGGCTATGTACCTGTAACACACAGTCAGTAAGTAACATAATGATATGCACACACCCTTCACACTTACCACCAGGGTTGGACCTTCAGCAGTTTCCCTGGAGACCCCCTGTAAAAGAAAGTTAGCAAGACAACTGCACACTTTCAGTACTGTAACCCAACTAATAATATGCACACTAGCCAGGTTAAACGTGAAAAAAGACAATCGGGTTTATTTAGGGGTCATGATGAACAAGAAAGGGGCATGAATTTAGTTAAATGATTTGTACTCTGATTGAAGTAAGGTTCTGGCATGCACTACTCAGTCCCAACAGTACAGTCACACAACACTGGGTACCCAGGATCGAAACTGGCTAGCCAGAGGCGTTGCCCAGGGGTGGCTAGCATTGCAGCTGAGGTTGGGGCCCTTGATGGAAAGAAAGGCAGTTAGCATGCACAACAACAAGGTAAGTATTTGTAATCTGCTCAGTCTTTTGAAACCCAGAAAATGAAAGGAATCAGATGGTACCATAGATGATTAAATAACCCGTTGCAGGGAGCTACCCTGATTGTACTCACGCTACCAGATTGCTGTGGGATTGCAGGTGATATGGCGACCTCGTGGTGTTCACTGATATGCATAGGGAAACAGGGCCAACACGACACACCTCCTCTTCATGGCCTTTCCCTCCAGGTGGCTGCAACCTGCGAGCTGTTCTTGCACAGGGGCTAGATCCCCGAAACCTGTCTCTTGCAAAAAGTGGTATCTGGTGCAGGGCAATCGGTCTGGGCCAGAGTGGCAAAGGCCCAGGCAGTGATGAGCACGTTGGCAAAGTTCGTGTTGTTTGCTGGTGAAGCCTCCAGCTGGCGTAACAGGTTGGGTTGTGAACAATCAGGTTTTGACCCACGAGAAACATTCAGCACATTTAAATCAAACAACACCAGCTTTCTACAGTTCGGATACAGGCCAGTTGCGATTGCAGTAGATTCACTGAGCAAACCTCTCGATCCAAAATTCGTCTCACACCTAGCTGGGTCGATCGCTTCACAGGAGCAATTCTTCAGTCCAAAATGCAAGCAGTGCTTGTAAACTTCTTGCTTCATTCTGCCATAGTTCCAGGCTTAAATTGGAACATGTCTGACTTCTGCAATCAGGCAGTCCAAGGCAGGAGAAACATGGCAGGGAGGCAAGATGGGTCTCTTCCCACCAATTCCCCTATGCTCCGTTCAGGGAGCAGCTGCTCGAAAGCTCGAGCTGTTCACACTTCAAGCTCCAACTCTAACTGATCCACTGTCTCTTGCAGTACTGGGCATTTCTCTTGGATTCCAGAATTTGGGTTGGCTGGGGAAGCTGTCAGTCACCATTAGGACTCCCCCTCTGATCAGTTTAGGTGCCAACCCAAAAACTACAGTTTTCCTTCCCATGGGACACTTGAGCCAGGATCCATTTTAGGTCCCCATAGTCTGATTGGTCCAATTACTGGAAGTCCCGGACCTAACATGGTGGCTCCCATTCCAAAAGGCAAACTGCAAGGGAAGCAGGTTAAACAAACTTTTCTAATTCAAATACAACAGTATATTAGAGGTAGATAAGTACAGTTTTCATACAGGCTCCCTCTGCACTAGTATCGACTGCAGAGTGGAGCAAATCAGAGCGGTGTCTGGCCGGTCGCAAGCCCTAAATCACTCAGACCCAGCACAGACGATTTACTATACACATATTAGCTAGGCTCTTAAAGGGACAGGCACGGAGTCTCAGCATGGCACTCTCACGTAAATGAACAGAAGCAAACAGATACCCAGGGATCTATTATCTCTACAGGACGTCAGCCTGGCAGTGGGCATGAAAGGAGCCAAGGAAGACACTTAGGTAAACCACAGATTTGTGGGGGGAAGGGTTACACTCTTCGCTGCCTGGAAAAACTTGGCATCTACATCAAGTCTATACTTTATAAACAGTTCTATATAAACACCATACATAAATATATGTGCATATATATATATAGGCTGCAGCCACAAACATCACATTCATATATCATTAATGTTAACATCTGATGCATCAGTAATAAGTGAGCTAGCTATGACAACAGTATTACTATACACATTATATTTTGCAATGAATGCTGTGCAGGAACATACTGCTTTTCATAGAAACTAGTTCAAGTAGCTAAATGCATGGGGTGGGATATTCAGAAATGCGCCAAAGCTAGGCACAAGACTTGCGCAGCACAAATCCAGTGCACCATGGTGCACTGAGTGCGATATTCAAAGGTTGCACATGACGGCATGCGCCAGCTGGCCGGCTGAATATATCTCACAGATGTGCCATAAGCGCCAACCAGAAGACTGCGCCAGAACAGCCAATATGCGCAACAGCGCAACCAAGGCTGTGCCGGGAACAACTCAACATCGCAACAGCTAACTAGGGATGCAGGGGAAGAGGTGCTGCGCCAGGACACATTTGTACCGGCAACAGCCACAGCACGGCGCAACGGCCACCGCGGTGGTACAGCTGCAATGGCTATGCACACAGGGGCAGTGTCCCACCCCACCCCCGCTGCCCACCCTGCACAGCAATGTAGCATGTAACAGTGCTCTACCTGCTGCGCGCACCTGCACCAGTCCCGCTGCGGCCCACCCGCAGCGCCTGCCAGTTGGGCTCTCCTCTTGTCCTCAGGGCCTAGGGAAGATAACATAGTGCTCCCAGCCATGGCCCAAGACCGTTGGCGCAGTGCACACCTGGTGCGCTGCCCGTGCTCTGATTGCGCAGCCCCAGTGCCCCCCACAGCAGGGTGTGCCACCCTGCTGGACCCACAGAACACTGGTTAGGCACTAACACATGTGATGCACACTTACCTGGCCGTGGCACGGCACCCCTCTGGACACGTTCCTGCAGTGCCTGGAGCCTCTCTGGGTCCCTCCACTGCAGGTCCCCATAGCAGTGGCAGCACTGTTCACTGGTGCGCTGGACACCTGTGGCCTCCTCTGGCCCATCCACCACCTCCTGCGACACATATGTCGTGGCCTACTCAGGGCACCTCCCAAACAGGCTGCCTATGTGTGGCTCTACCAGGGTCACATGGTTCACCAGTTCAATCTGGACCCAGTTAGGTGCCCTGGCTCTGCTGCAGCATGGCACTGCTGGATCGCACTAGGGAAACAAAAATGGTGCCCTGTGGTGCAGGCCCCATGTGCTGGGGATGCACCTCACCTGAATGCACTGCTAGTCGTGCATCCCAGGAGATGTGCGATGCAGGCATGGCCGCACTGGTACGTGGTACAGGGCACCCTGAAGGGCAACGGGCGAACCTGGGGTCAGGGGTCAGCACACGCACCGTGCACGACTGTGCTATTGGGACCGCCATGCAAGGTGCACAATAAGGGCATGTTGACACCACGGGCTACTGGCCAATAGCACCTGTGCGCCGTACACCCCATGGAGCCAGAGCGCCATCAGCCCTATGGCGCCCCTGCGCTATAGGCCTCACAGTGCCTGAGCGCCACATGCCCAAAAGTGGCCGAGCGCCGTATGCCGTATTGTACAGTGTGCGTATGCTGTGCCGTTGGCGTAGGTGCCGGTAGAGCGTGCGTGTATTCTGCTGGGCCTATTGTGCAGTTCACAATGTTGCGCCATGAGTTGAGCATGTGCAAATCCATTACACTAGGCGTAATAATGTGATATTCAGCCAAGATATGCAGATTAGCGCATCAGCCTATCCGCGGTACATCGGGGGCATTTGCATCTCATTACAGTTGCGCATCCCCTCATTTGCATGCGATGTGCTATAAAGGCGCCGTGGGGTAAGCACAGGACATGGACCGGTATTGCATCCTTCAGAGGTAAGCCGTGAGGCTGAGAGGGTGATGGGACAGTGGCTTGGGTGGGTAGTGTGGGTGGTAGCAGTCACTGACCACATGTCATTGCCCACAGGACGCAGCATGACCGATCGTGAGGAAGGTGAGAAGCGTGGGCCTGCACAGAAGCTTAGGCCCAACTTTACAAGGTCTAAGATGGATGCCCTGTTTGAGGTGTTCCTCGACCAGGAGCCTCTGTTGAGTGGATCAACAGGCACCCCACAGGCCAGGTATGCAGCATGGGAGGGTATGGCGAGGGCTGTGACTCAGCAGGACAGCCATCAGAGGACTGTGCAGGAGTGCAAAAAGAAGGTTGGCACAGACAGGCACCAGATAAAGGAGAAGCTGGCAGCCATCCGGGCCGCATGTGCAGCCACGGGCAGTGGACAGCCCGACATGCCACAGCTGATGCTGCAGGAGGAGATGGTGGCAGGCACCATGCAGCGCAGTGCCGTCAAGGGGTGCCTGGCAGTGGCTTCCAGATGGGTAGCAGCCCATCACTGCATGGTAGGTACACCAGTGTCAGGGGCAGGGGGGCAGGGGGGACCAGCTGGTGTGACAGCGACAGTAATGCAATTGTATTCCCTTTCAGCTCCAGAGCATCTGCGTGCAGTGGCAGGGGTGGGGGTGTCCACCATGGGGGCGAGCCTGGACCTGGAGGATCATCCATCCACCTCAACTGGTGTCCAGTGGGCCAGATTGGATGCAGCCCAACACTGCTGACTGGCGGGATGCCCATGGCGTGGTTGCGGACAAGGCCCTGGCTGTGTTTCAGCATGACACCAGCCACGGCGTACAGTGTGCTGAAACAGAGATCGGGGCGGGGTCCGACACCGATGACGATGTGACAGTCGTCCTGGTTAGTGGTGTTGCCGTCGAGGGGGAGGCACCCATACCACTCACCCACCATGGCAGCGCAGACGGTGCCCTGGTGGTGGTTGTCTGTCCACCGGCCACCACCCCCAGTGTCACTGTGGGCGGCAGCAGTGCGGTGCTGGCTGATAGGGGTGGCGGTGGTGGTGGAGCAGCTGCAGGGCACTGCTCGGCACGCAGCAGCTGGTGGGGCAGCAGCAGCAGTTGGATGGTGATGCTGGGGGGCCGGGTACAGCTCCCTCCAACAGTGTGCCGGTGAATGATCAGCCCCAAGAGGGCCCCACTGTGCGGGGGGCTGGGCAGCGGGGCTGAACTCCAGCCATGGGCCAGCACAATGCCCAGCCACCCCTGGGTGTTGACCCCTTCCCCGAGCACACCCATCTGCTGCGGGCCTCCGTGGAGCAACAGGTGCTGATCGTGGCAGGGGTACGTGCACTCCGCGCCGAGCTGTGCCAGACTGCAGAGCAGCGCAACAGGGACTTTGCGCAGCTCTTGGCCACCAACGATTTTATGCAGGTGGACACGACTGCAGCCCTGGATTGGATTATTGCTGCGGTCATGGCAGGCCTGAAAACAGTGTCCGCACTGGTGCATGGCCTTCCACCGCAGACCCCACAGAGTGCATTCTCCACCCCTCGGTCATGGCGTTGAAGCGACCCCCTCAGTGTCAATGCCGGGATCTGCTGTGAGCATTCTGAGCATGCCAGGGGCAGGCATGTTCAGGGGCCTGCAAACCCCTGCAAGGACACAGTCTTGTTCCCGCAGTAATACACCTTGGGGACCATCTCAGACACCCCCTGTGGCCAT
Organism: Neoceratodus forsteri; assembly: GCA_016271365.2. Lineage (NCBI taxonomy): Eukaryota > Metazoa > Chordata > Ceratodontiformes > Ceratodontidae > Neoceratodus > Neoceratodus forsteri. The sequence goes on along the minus strand of JADMNL010000022.1, from coordinate 694,586,820 downwards.
CGCACAACCTGAGTCTGCTGGGCGGTCTCGGCGGGGCCGCCCACATGTTCATGGTGGCCGTGCAACCATGCGGCAGTCCTGAACTGCCCACCACCCTGTCCGCTGACTGCTGCCACCCCGTGTGCACATTGGTGTGGCGTGTGCATTCCCACGGTCATGGCATCCGTTGATGTTGCCGCACACAGGCCATGTGCACACCTGCCCAGCTGCTGGCTATTGCAGTGTGTGCATGATGATGCCAACACAGCACTGGGTGCTACTGTGCCCCGGTACTCAGTGTCTGACACACACCTGGTGCCAGCCTCTAGGTGCATGCCTGCAGGTGCCTGTGTGCGTGCGTGTGCGGGGGTCTGCGGGTGGGGTGTGCTGTGCTGTGTGTTTATGCGACATCTCAACTCTCACCCATTCATGCTCCCCTCCAACCGCTCCTGTCACACAGCACGCCCAACCATGCCTGTGCGCTGTGCCATGGTCGTTTTTCCGTGCATGGGGACATGTTCACCTACCTGCATGCACCGTAGTGCTCCTCTGTAATCATGTCCCGGTGCCGTTGGGCCACCCTGTGCAGCCGGGGTTCCCTTCACCCGGGGGGGGTTGCTCACTGCCACATGGCCCGGCGGCCACGTTGACTCCACTTCTGTTCCCCTCTTTGACCTCGACAGCTATCCCACAGTCAGTGGCCATGTTGTGTAGTATACAACAGGTCAGGAATAGGCTGCAGGCAATGGAACTGTGCCTTCAGCAGCCCAAACACACACTTGATGATGTCCTGTGTGCTGGCGTGTGCCTCATTGAATCACTCCTGCTCTGGGGTCGACGGGCGCCGGTATGGGGTGAGCAGTCAGGGCCAGAGTGGGTATCCACTCTCACCTGTGTGGACAGATATATGGTTAGCATGGTGGACTGTGCTGCTGTACCACCCATCTCTTCTGGCTGCACCCTGCGGTGCCCCTACCCTGGCAGCCCCCCACACCTTTCCCTGTTGTGCCAGGCTGCCTGTATTCATAGCATACTCACCTACTAGGTGGCCAGTAGGGATGTCCCCACTCTCAAACCTGTGGCATAGTGGTGAGCTATGCCAGATGAAAGCATTGTGTGCTCCCCCCGAGTGTGTGGCACAGACATTGATTATGTGCCCCCTGGCAATGCATACCACCTGGCAGTTGATACTGGGGTAGCCCTTTCTGTTGATGTAGGCTACCCCCTCTGGGCCGGGTGGTGTGTGGATGCCAACATGGGTGCAGTTGATGGCCCCTAGTATGCCAGGCATACGTGCTACCCTGTGGAACTCCTACATGTTCGCTGTACACTCTGCCTGTGTGCTGAAGAAGTGGATGTATTCCACAGCATGTGGCAGCAGTGCATTGAGGAACTGTATGAGGAGCCATGATGCGGCCGTCTGGGTTATGCCTGTGGTGTCCCCTGTTGGTCTCTGGAAGGTATCTGTGGTGAGCAGGCACATGACAGCTGTGACCTTTGTCTCCACAGTCATGGCATGGCTCCGTCTAATGGATGCCTGCATCTCATCACTGCATAGCTCACAGAGCTGCCTCAGAATTGCCCGGTTCAGGTGGGTACCGGCCCACAATCTCTGTATCACTGTATTGTTCAAAGGTGGTACGGGCACGGTACCACCTGTTCCGGGTGTACTGCCGATGGGCCCTTCCATGGCCACGCCACTCTGCCTCCTGCCTCCTCACACCCCTCATCACCGCCTCCATCTGGAAGATGGCACTGGCCGTGGCCTCAGCTGTCCAGATCCCCCTGGGTGGCAGGCCCCTCGGGTTCCCCCGGCTGTGTGCTGCTGTGTGTGTGGTTGTGCTGGGTGCACACCTGTTATGACTGTTCCCAGCTGGCAGCCTGTGGCCTTTGCCTTCCACCTGTCTGGGCACTTGTGCCGCTCCTTCTGTGCCAGGTGTCACAGGCGCACACTCTGGCTGTAGCCTCCCTGTCTCTCACACACACACACACACACACACACACACACACACACAGCACAGACACACACACACACGCCACTCTCTCACTCCCTCTCACTCCCTCACTGCCTCTGTCCCTGTCTTGCACCCCTCCTGCTGTTCAGCCTGGCCACTGTGTCTCTCCCACTCCTGCTCCCCTCTGGCGCAAGTGTCCTTCCCCTGCTTGCTCCCTCTTTTTATGGGCTCAAGTGTGCTCTGCGCATTTCCCATTTGCTCCACGCTTGCGCCGTCTGTCAGGTGTTGAATATCGCACTGCGCTAGATATTCATGGCTACACCCCCTGCACTTGCGCATGCATGCATGCATTACCATTGTGCACTGGTGCATGGCGATTTGCGCTGCACAGTTGCTGCAGCTGAATATTGCTCTCTGGTGCATTTTTGTGGTTGTGCTGGTGCAACCCTGTTGCGCATTGCGCAACTGCTTTGAATATCCTGTCCACGGTTTGTATCACCCTTGTCTGCATTACCTCCAGCACACTAACCTACATGGTTGAAGGACTAACCCTGTCAGCTAACCTTGGGCTGCATGGGGAAGGGTCACTAGGATACTGACTGTAGGACTTTATTGTCAACTTAGAAGTTGCAGTGTAACCTATTTTTGGAAGAGAATTTTCAGAAATGTAAACCCCTTTATGAATTACATTCAGTCCTTCCTGGGGAATCATAGCTAAGACGTACTACAGGCTTAGTAGCTCTTCCAGATTTCCTGGGAGGAGCAGGCACAGGCTCAGTCCTTTCAGCACTAGCATTTAGGTTGATCAGTCCCGGCTCATTGTCCAGCAATATGTTAGCTTCTGACGAAAGGGGCATCTTTGCACTGACTGGTTCAGTTAGTTCCACGAGACATAAAGAGTCCACTATATCAGACGTTACACTTTGCACTTCACTATCAGGGGGCACAGGAGTAGTTGAGAGGGCTGGATGATTAGACAGTCCTGAAGGTCCAGCCTCATCTCCCATGTTACACAATGGATTTCCTTGAAACAACTGGCTCAATTCGTAAGAAGGATATTAGGTGACCCCACATTCACTATCATCAGATTCAGACTGATTGTCCATTTCAGTGAGAACATGACTGGGAAAAGGTTTTGGATTCTGAACAGCAGGAGGAGAGTTTGACTGTCTCTTTTTAGCTGCAGCTCGGGTCACAGGCTCGGTGGGGGCATTATCTTGAGGTGCCGAATCAATGACAATTTGCCCAATCGGTAACAAATGATTTCTGTGCATTGTCTTCACAGCTCATGGGTCATTTTCTGGATGCTCTTTGTAAACTGGCAGGTCCTCCAGTTTGCTGACAAGAATGTGAGGGGTGTGATGCCACTTGTTGGCTATCTTGTGTTTTCCGTGCAATCCCAAATTTCTTAACAGAACTCGATCTCCGGGTTGCAGCTCTTGGGCCTTAACCCGTTTGTCATGTCTTTCTTTGCTAAGTTTCTCTTGTCAGCCATGGTGTGTGTTCTAACTGATAAACATGGTTAAGCTGAGCCTTGAGTTTGTGTATGTACTGGAGATAGTTGTCTGCCTTGACTCCATCAGGGGATACCCAAAAACAAACATCAACAGGTAGCCTTGCTTCTCGACCAAACTTCAAGTGGTAGGGAGAAAACCCAGTTGCATCGTTGTATGCATGAACTAATGTACTTATTTGCTGACTCCATCTTGGCTTGTCTCTGGTATGAAGTGTGCCCAGCATGTCTAATAATGTTCGATTAAATCTCTTGGGCTGTGGTTCCCCTGAGGGTGATAAGGGGTAGTTCTGAACTTTCTAACCACCAAGAGCGAGAGCATTTCTTTGATTAGACAACTTTCAAAGTCTCTACCCTGGTCAGAATGAATTCTTTGTGGTGCACCATAATAAACAAAGAATTTCTCTACCAGTACTTTGGCTACGGTGGCTGCTTTTTGGTCTTTGGTCGGATAGGCCTGAGCATAGCGAGTAAAATGGTCAGTCACAACCAACACATTACCGATGTCTTTTGGTCTGGTTCTAAACACAGAAAGTCAATGCAGACACGTTCCATGGGCGCACTGGTGGAGGTGTTAACCAGAGGTGCAGCCCTCTGAGGCTGAGCTTTTCTCTGAAGTCAGCGGCTACAAGTTTTGATGTGGGCCTCAATGTCAGCACCCATTTTGGGCCAGTAGAAATGGGCCCGGGCTAAGTCTGAAGTTCTGGCACAACCCAAATGTCCCATTTGATCATGGAGAGCACGTAAAACCACATGTTTAAATGCAGTAGGCAGCACTAGCTGTTTAACAATTTGACCTTGTCTATTCATGGCAGTTTGTTGTGCAACTTAAGCCTAGGCCCCTCTTGGAATAACAAAGCAGTTTTCTGATATTTAGAGCAAAGTTTGAAAACATTTTTTTCCAGCATTCAGGGCGTCTAATATAGGCTTAATCATGGGATTGGGCCCACTGGATATCAGTGGGAGTAAGTTGAAACAGGGTACTGATATCCAATGTTGTGAAATTGCAATACACTGCAGGAACACAGGTGTCTGAAGGACCCAAGCAATTGACCAGGTAATCAACTATTTCAGAGGATGGGTGTTCCTCTTTATCAAACTTTTGGCAAAGAGCTTTAACAGATTGTTCAGACATCCTCACCCACTCAGAGCTGGATTCAGGCCTTCTGGAGAGAGCATCGGTGTCAATGTGATTCAGGCCTGGGTGGTACTCTACTGAATAGTCATAGGTCAAAAGTGCTGATAACCAACGGTGCCCAGTGGCATCTAACTTGGCTGAGGTTTGAACATACGTGAGGGGGTTGTCAGTCTTCTCCAAAATCTTGACACCATACAGATATTCGTGAAATTGATCTACTGTGGCCCACTTTAATGCAAGAAACTCAAGCTTGTGTACTGGGTAATTCTTTTCAGAGGGTGTCAGGCTTCTGCTGGCAAATGCCACTGGGTGTAGTCCTTCCTCATACTCCTGGTAAAGCATAGCTCCAAGTCCCTTTAAGCTGGCATCGGTGTGTAACATGTGAGGCTTAGTTGGATCAGCGTAAGAAAGCACAGGGGCATGGGTGAGCTGGTGAATATCGTAAAAGGCTATATCACACTCTTCAGTCCACCTAGTCCTGAAAGGTTCATTGGTTCTGAAATAGGCTTTGTCCCCCTCTTTCAAAGTACTCTTTTTGTATTTCTGGTTTGTGGGTGGGTACCCTTGAGTCAAACTGAGCAAAGGGAGGATGACTTCTATATAATCTTTAACAAAGTGATGATAGTAGCTGAAAAATCCAAGAATCTTTGCAGTTCATTAAGAAGATTATTAGGTTGTGGCCAGGTGGTCAAAACTTCCACTTTGTTTGGATCAGTTTGAATTCTCTCAGAGGTGCACTAGCACCACAGTTGCTGTGGGGGTGTTTAAGAAACAAGAAAAGGATATTTCACACACACTTGCTGTATTTTGGGCACTATATAGACTGTAAAGCCTGGGGACTGAAACTACCATTTGGACACTATAAACTGTGTAATGGACAGCGTAGGCTGACTGATATTTTTGTGGGTAGCAGTGAAATTACATCCGTGGGGCCCGAAATTGATGTGTTCTTTAAGGGCTTATGTAACTTACATCATGGGGCATGAAACCGACGTTTGCTTTAAGGGGAAGTGCAGAGTTACAGCTAAACTGAGGCACTGTAGTACCTGCTTGAGCCTCCTGCCACTGTTTAATTAATTGTATTGCTTCTCTTTCTTGTAGGCTGCTCGCTGAAACCTCCCCTTCCACACATACAGCCGGCACCGCCAGAGATGGACAGCGGTAGTGAGAGGTACAAAAGAGCTCCACTAGCACCACAGTTGCTGTGGGGATGTTTTCCCAATGACGCTATGCGTCAACTGCTCCAGCCACCCTCCAACCGAAAGCCATCCCTTGCTTTATTGGACCAGGTGGTTACATGACTGAGACTAAGTCCCTAAGGTCCCCTTAACAGGTTATCAGCACTGACCTCTTATCCTCATTTTATATAGTTCTCTTTCATTTCAATTTAGCATAATCTTATGCATATGTCCTTAGTTTTTAAGCTGTTTTACCTCTCCTTACTTACATACATACAGATAACCTCCTATGCCTGGATTCAAGCACAGGACCTTGTGCATGGGGGGGGGGAGGGTAACAGATCTACCTCTGTTCTATTAGATCTGGCCCTCTAATACAAGTGTTTGGGTTTGTACATCTTAGAGTTGGAGGCCTGGTAGTTTTCTTGGCTCATATTGACTGCTTGGCCCTTGGCTGCATGAGGTGAGGGCACTAGGAGGAAAGTTAGCAGCCAGAAGGAGCTGCCCTGGGGAAAGGGCTGGATAGCACAAAACGCCACACTGCACATTATGTACAAGGGTGGGTGAGAATGTAAGTGGCTTACTGAGATAAAAGTACCTGTGTGAGTGTGGGTGCGAGAGTTAGTGGCTTTCTGACACAAAAGCATTTGTTAAAATAAGAATAAGGGAAAAGATAGTAGGAACTTATTTTAAGAAGGCATTGTTTTGAACCAATTTTAAAGTGTAAAAGTTGCCTAATTACGTATTTACCATTTTTGATGAGCTTTGTACTTCTGCCTTACCTCACATGTCATGCTGCTCCTCTAACAGAGAAAAATGAAGGGCTGGGGGCAACTCAAAAGAAAAGTGATATAAACTGTAACATTAAAAAAAGGAACCTATTTACTAATACATGGACAGCCTATATTTAGTGTGGTAAGGCAATAGTTTCAAACCCATATGTACCACATAAGCATTTTCTAGGAAGTCAAGGTAGCACCATAATGTTTTTATTAATACTGGGGGGAGACATAGAACTAAACCCTGGACCAGAAACTGAAAGAATTAAGATATTACACAATAATGCACGTAGCCTAGGAACCAAAATGGACTTGTTAAATATTATAGTAAACGAGCAGGCCCCAGATGTTTTGGGCCTGACAGAGTCTTTGCTCACAGCCAAAATGGAGGACAGTGAAATCAGTTTACCTGGTTATTCGCATTTCTGCTCTGACAGACCCAAAAGAGGAGGAGGGGTTATGCTCTATATTAAAATTGCCTGGGGCGTGTTTTAATTGATTTTTTTTTTTTTTATTTTAGTCTTTGGTAACCGGGTAAGGCCCACTAGGCACAAGTGCCTGTTTTCAGGCATGACATGGGAGCACTGGGCGGTTAACTGACTTGCTCAGAGTCACACAGTATGTACGTGGAGGTTGTGAGAATCAAACTCAGGTCTGGTCTGACTCTGCTAGATGTATCAAGCTCGTTCACACCTCGTTCCTCTAACCTCTAGGCTATACTGTGGAATCCATTTTTAAGGGCACTGAAAATAGTACTGAATACTTAGCAGTAAAAGTAAATAATTTGAAAACCATCTTTGTAGTTATATATTCTCCACCAAAAGCCAGACTAGAACATACAGAAAATGTGGTAAATAAATGATGTGGTATTTTAGGAGAAAAACTATTGGTGTTAATAGGTGATTTAAACTGTAATTGGTTGGGTCCACGTGGAAATCAGCTAAAGCAAATAATCTCAATTTTGGGAGTAACCCAACATATAAATGTACCAACAAGATACACCAACACCATAAAAAATGGCACTGTCTTAGATTTATTATTGACATCTTCTTTAATGAAAGTAGAAAATTTGGGAGTTCTTCCACCATATCTAGGAAACCATAATCCAATATGGGGAACTATAACAACTTTTTTTTTTACCAAGTGAGACACACTAAGCTGAAAGCTTGTTTGCAGGTGCAACCTGGGAGCACAAGGAAGTTAAGTGACTTGCTCAGGGTCACACAGTATGCACCTAGGGGGCTGTAGGATTCAAACCCAGGTCTCCAGATTTGCAGCTCAGAGCCTTAACCCACTGCGCCATACTGCTTCACAAGTTAAGGGACTGTTAGACCATACAAACTATGTATGGGCCAGGAACTTTATACATTTTTCTGAGGCTAGATTTTTAACAGACATTGGAAATGAAAAATGGGACAGATGTCTTCTTATCACTGATCCGGATGCATCGGTCCAATATTTCACTGATACTTTTAACAGTATATGCAACCTGCATGCCCCAAAAGAAAAAGGACAGTTAAGCAAGCCAGACTTCCTTGGGTTAACAAAAGATTATTAAAAATAATAAGAGTCAAAAATAGACTTTGGCAGAAGGCTAAAAGGACAACACAAGAAGATTGGAACCTTTTTAAGAGTAAAAGAAATAAATGTAAACAAGAAATAAAGAAGGCCAAAACCTCTTACTACAAAAATAAAATGCTCTGTGACAATAATTCTAGAAAATGTTGGCAGAATATTAATGATTTACTAAATACTGGACGTAATGATTCATCCAAGAAACGTTATTTAAGAACACACAACTCATTAATAGATGATTCCCGCACAGCTGCTAATACAGTATATGACTTCTTTGTGGAGTTACCAGGATACAACATTGCAATAAATAACTTGGGATCCCAAGAAGAACCGACGGGGGAAAATTTAGTCAAAAATCCAGCCTTTAGATTTAAAAAATTGAGTACATCTAAAGTATATCAGGGTCTGAAGAACATTACTATGCACAAATCTACAGGACTAGATGGTCTTGAAGGAAAATTCCTGAGATTAGCTGCATATTATATTGCACCAGTTACCCACATTTTTAATTGGAGCCTACAGGAGGGTCACTTTCCTCAGTCCAGGAAAGAGAATAAAATCATTCCAATTTTTAAAGGGGGAGTATCATCTGACATAAACAATTGTAGACCAATAGCACTTCTGTCTCTATTATCTAGATGCCTGGAAAGACATGTCCATACTCAAATTACGGAATATTGGGATAAATATAATTTAATAACAACATATCAGTCAGGATTTCTTAAAGCACATTCAACCACATCAGCACTACTAGAATTTAATAATTTGATTAATTCATCATTGCACTCTGGCCTGGAGACCACAGTAATTTTTGTTGATCTATCGAAATCCTTTGACCTGGTGAACCACTCCCTCCTTTTACAGTCTGCAAAATCTATGGGACTATCGGATGTACCTTGGTGTTGGCTGCAGTCCTACCTGAATGGGTGCACACAAAAGATCTCTATCTCTGGAGGTATCTCACGTAGTAGATGGGTAGAGATGAGTACCCCAGGGGTCCATTCTGGGACCCCTATTATTTTTAATGTTTAACAGCTTGCCAACAGCCATATTTCACTCCCAGGTGAGGCTGTATGCAGATGACACCGCCCTTGATACAACTGGCATAAACATCAAAGAAATCCAGGGAAAGATGCTGGCTGAATTTGAAAATTTGAGGGGGTGGTTCATCAGGTCAGGACTTATTATGAACACAAAAAAGACCAAATTGATGGATTTTGCATCTAAATCAAAGCAAATTGATCATATAGAAATAAAAATTGATAACAAAGGCTTGGAACAGGTGAACCAATATTGCTACTTAGGAGTTATCTTTGACGACCACATGTCCTTTAAGGAACACATGGTCAACTTATTAGATAGGGTAAATAAGAGAATAGGAGCTTTGCGCCAAACAACAAAATGTCTAGGTAAGAATGATCTGAAAAAAGTGGCGGAACAACTAATCCTACTAGTACTAACTTATGGTGAACTTATTTATCGGACCACAAACAGACAACTATTGAATAGATTGGATAGAAAACACTATAAGTTGGCGGGGTATGTATTACAATGTAATCCCCAAACTCGCCACTGTACTTTGTTATCTCTATTACAGTGGCAGTCCTTAGAGAGTAACTATATTAGATCATGACAGAAACTAATATATAAGCATCTTGCTTTCCACCCCAATCACTATATTACAAAAATATTGTTCCCTAAGGAACAGTTGACTTCTGAGGGTTCTAGACAAACAGCACATGTGAGAAAAATTCAGTCGCCTCTTACAAGGAACAAACACAGAGAAAGAATATTGTGTTACCAGGCAGCTAGATATTGGAATATTTTACCATATACAATCCATACCTCAACATCATATGACTTATTTATTCAGGAAATAATTGGCCTTAATCAATTTAACTATTTATATGGTTAGCCTCCTGCATTTTTTGTACTGATTGATTGTATATTACTGTGATTCTATTAATTGTTATTTGTACCCTTGCTTATAGAATTGTATTGTTAGTGTTTGTCTAATTGGTATTAATGTGTTTATGTATAGGATAGATCACAGGACTGTCTTGCAAACTGGGTCTTATGACTTAATATGACATGTTTTCCTGTATAAAAATACCATTTTTACTACTACTACTACTAAATATTTTGATTGCTGGAAAAATTGACACTTGTCAATGGACAGTTTTAAGCCGAAGTCCTCTAACCAGTCCAAAACCTTGAACAAGCGAGTCTCGTGCTGTTCGAAGTGTCTGGCCAAATACAATGAGATTGCCCAGGTAAACAAGGCATTCTAGTAAATTCACGTCTCCTACAGCTCGTTCCATTAACCTCTGACAAGTGGCAGGCACTCCCGAAATGCCCTGGGGCATGCGTAAGAACTCATAAAAACCAACTGGACAGATGAATGCAGTTTTCTCTCTATCTTCGGGTGCCATTGGTATTTGGTAATACCTGCCTCAGAGGTCCAAAACAGAAAACCACTGGCTCCCATTAAAGCAATCAAGAGCATCCTGAATGCGGGGCGTGGTATATTGGTCTGGTATAGTTCTTTGATTGAGGGTTCAGTAGTCCACACACATTCTCACTGAGCCATTCTTCTTTTGGACCACCACAATGGGAAACATGTATGGGCTATGGGATTCTTGTATAATTCCCAGTGGCTAGCATCTCCTGGAGCTGGCATCGAACGTTGTCGATATCTGCTGGTGCCAATTGTCAGGATCTTTAGCGGAAAGGCCTCTCGTCATGGAGTCTGATGTAATGCTCTGCACCAGTGATGCATCTGACATCCTATTTTCTCAAGGAAAACACTTTGCTCCGCTGGACCAGTTTTCTACTGACTTTGGCTTTCCACTTTTTAGGAATGGGAGAGTCCCCAAAGTCGAACAAATCAGGAGTTACTTCTTCATCCTCTTCGGTACGTTGCTTGCTAGGCAGCACAGCAGGATCTGCACAATACACAGTAGCCAGGGTACAACCTCGGCTGACTCTAATATCCTGATCAGAAAGGTTTTAAATTTATACCACCATACACCGAGCATAGGCATGAGCTTGGGCAGGCAGGATGCTAGGCTTAACTAGTAGTTCCTCTGGCAGCTTCCCCTCTTCCAGGGCATCCAGCATGAGAATCTTGTTCTTGACATCTTTCTTGATTCATACTTCACCATTAACAATACACTGAGTGTTGGGTGGCAATACCAGTGGTGTTGGATCTTTTTTCCACACAAGATCCATCACCTTATCCTAATCGATCTCTTTGCCTTAGATCTGTAGATCATATGCTCTGAGCACCATAGGAGGGATGTGTAAGGTCTGTCCAGTCTTCCTTGCTTGCTTTTCCTGGCAAAGCTGGGCTAGTCAGCCAAACATGTGGGCATTAGTGCTGATTAACAAAGGGATACCATCATATGTTCCAGTCGGGGGGGGAGGCATAGCAAAGCCAAAGTCTCTACTGGTTCATCCACGCCAGCAACAGCGGTGGAAAACGACAGCCACAATCGTACATAACCCAGATACGGGTAAGATTTGTCAACCCCATACATGAAGTTCTTCAAGTAGCTGAAGTGGGAGGTCAGGCAAGTGCTGGTTATACCAATCCTTAAACACAGTAGTAACCTGAGAGCCACTGTCCAACATGGCTTGGGTTGAAATGCCATTAACAGTTACTGTGGTCTCCATGGAGGGACCCACCATCTCTGACCAATCTGGAGGCTCAGGCTTGACAGGTTTATCCACGGTGGTTTTAGAGGAAAAAGATTTCCGTGATGGCTCAGGTTGTGGCCTTATATTGCTTTGTTGGACCAGATTGAACAACTTGGCAGTGACTCGCTGTAGATCTTCAGGAGCATTGCAAACTCATTTGGGGTGCCCATCTTCTCCGCACTGGTAACAAAATACTTTAGCTCTGGGTTCAGCAGGATGGGTCAGTCTTCATAAGGCTGGTAGTGGTTGGGGGTGGAGCCCTACTCTCTTCCTTTGGCTAAGGTTCAGGCTCAGCTCCCCCATAGCCCCTTCAGGGGGCAGATGGTTGTGCAGCATAAACAAGGTCTCCCACCATAGCTCGCAACTCCCTAATTTCATCTATCATGTTGGGATCAGATTGGGACTCAGTAGCAAAGGCATTGGTCCTGGTACAGACAGGTGGGGTCTCACAAGTAAGCTCAGTGTTGGTGGGACAAAGGCCATGAGTTTTATCCTGCTTAGCCGCAGCTTGCCTACTGGCTCTTAACTCTTTAATTTCCTTCAACATCTCACTGATCTGTTATGACTCGGAGTTGTCTTCTTTCTCATTGGGTCTGTCTGGGATTGGGGCAGTTCGTGCAACTCCAGCATAGGGGTCCCAACCATCATCTTTGTTCTCCGCTTCCCGGATTTCTTTCATTAACCAACAGTATTCAGGAAGGTGGGCTTTGCAATCTTGGAATTTTAACTTCAGCATGAGCACACTTGAATAGTGGGCAGACTTAAGGATGTGTTCTAATCTTGCATGATTTAGTTCACTAGCCGAGATGCCTCCCTTTCAGTGCGCCCTTTGCAAGGTGTACTCTACACGAGTCACAAAAGCAGACATTCGCTCATTTTTCCATTGCTTGGTAGACTTAAACTTCCACATCAAATCTTCTCCTGACTTAGTACTACCAAATACCCCTTCGACAGCAGACAAATACTCAGCAGCAGAGGCCTCTGGGTTGGTGGACTGGAGGAACCAGATAACCTCCAGTGCAGGACCCCTTAAGCTTTCCATAAGTCTTTTGAGTTTTTCTCCCTCAGAGCATTGCCACTCTTGGACTCGGGGTGGCATAGTCCATCCACATTTCCAAGTCATCCTCTCCCCCAGGAACAGGGATGACACCTGAAAACAGCCTGAGCCTGCGATGAGTCCAGGTGTGCTGAGGGTACCACTATAGGAGTTTCTGCAATGGATGATGCCCTAGGCAGAGGCGGGGAGGCTGGGGGAGAGTGTATGGGAGTAGCCTCCTTAGAGTCCTCCAGAGCCCTCTGCAAGTCCTTAGCAATCTGCCCATCATCAGCTAAAAGCCTTAACAACTTCTCTGTAAATCCTTCCACCTTTGGGAACCCCCCAGGAGAAGACGGGCCACTATGGACGTGAATGACTCTCCACTCCATCTGGGATCCCTCAGGCATGATAACAGGGGAATACTGTCTCTGGGTCTATAGGAATGCTACAGGAGAGGAGGGCCATTAGGGTCTGCTCAAACAGGTCAGAGTCCTGCCCTCGCACTGAAATCTTCCCTAGGCACTTGATCATCCCCACGGTTTCCTCTACGGCAGCATTCGGGGTTCCCATTGGGATGTCTAGTAACAATAAGGCATGGTTGGGGTCTACCCCCTCTGCCTTGCTCCATCCCATCATGCAGCGCACAACCAATTTATGGGGAGAAATATTTAACTTGGGTGGAGTGAGCCCCCTCCATCTCAAAGTTGACAGAAATTCACAGCTGACTGAAATTTTATGTTTTGGCCTCCAGGAGGTGCTAATCCCAGTGGTGCCTCCAAGATGGAATCCCTAGGCAGCGTTATCCCTAAGGTTACTACCCCTGCCTGTATGGCTGAACACAGGTTGAGGCGCCTGGATTCTGTAGTAAGGGGCCTTCACTCAGAGTAATGGTATTGGGGGTGTCTGCCTATCCTGCTATAGCCCTCTGGAAAGCTATAACCACCCACCAACCCTCCTAGTGGCTCTGTACCTGTCACAGCAGTAGTTAACACATAGTCAATAAGTAACAGTAATGACATGCACACATCCTTCACACTTACCACCAGGGTTGGACCTTCAGCAGTTTCCCTGGAGATCCCCTGTAAAATAAGGTTAGCAAGACAATTGCACACTTTCAGTACTGTAACCCAACTAATAATAAGCACACTAGCCAGGTTAAACATGAAAAAAGACAATCGGGTTTATTTAGGGGTCGTGAACAAGGAAGGGGCGTGAATTTGGTTAAATGATTTGTACTCTGATTGAAATCAGGGTTCTGGCATGCACTTCTGAGTCCCAAAAGTACAGTCACATAACACTGGGTATCCAGGATGGAAACTGGCTAGGCAGAAGCATCATCCGGGGGTGGCCGGCGTTGCAGCTGAGTTTGGGGCCCTTGATGGAAAGAAAGGCAGTTAGCATGCACAACAAAAAGATGGGTATTTGTAAGCCGGGTGGCTCAGTCTTTTGAAACCCAGAAAGTGAAAGGAATCAGATGATACCATAGATGATTAAATAACCCATTGCAGGGAGCTACTCTGATTGTACTCACGCTACCAGATTGCTGTGGAATTGCAGGCGATATGGAGACCTTGTGGTGTTCACTGATGAGCATGGGTAAACAGGGTCGACATGGCCTTTCCCTCTTGGTGGCTGCAACCTGCGAGTTGTTCTTGCGCAGGGGCTGGATGCTCAAAACTGGTCTCTCACCGAAGGCAGTCTCTGGTGCAGGGCAGTCGGTCTGGGCTGGAGTGGCAAAGGCCCAGACGTGATGAGCACGTTGGCAAAGTTCATGTTTGCTGGTGACGCCTCCAGCTAATGCAACAGGTTGGGTCATGAACAATCAGGTTTCGACCCATGAGAAACATTCAGCACATTTAAATCAAACAGCATCAGCTTTCTACAGTTTGGAATCAGGCCGATTGCGATTGCACTAGATTCACTGAGCAAACCTCTCGATCCAAAATTCGTCTCGCACCTAGCTGGGCCAATCGCTTCACAGGAGCAGTTCTTCGGTCCAAAATGAAAGCAATGCTTGTAAACTTCTTGCTTCATTCTGCCGCAGTTCCAGACTTAAAATCAGAACATGTCCGTCTTCTGCAGTCAGGCAATCTAAGGCAGGAGAAACGTGGCAGTGAGGCAATTTGGGCCTCTTCCTGCCGATTCCCCTATGCTCTGTTCAGGGAGCAGCTGCTCGAAAGCTCAAGCTGTTCGCACTTCAAGCTCCAGCTCTAACTGATCCACTGTCTCTTGCAGTACTGGGCATTTCCCTTGGATTCCAGGATTTGGGTTGGCTGGGTAATGTGTCAGTCACTGTTAGGACTCCCCATCAGATCAGTTTAGGCACCAACCCCAAAACTACAGTTTTCCTTCCCATGGGACACTTGAGCCAGAATCCATTTTAGGTCCCCATAGTCTGATTAGTCCAATTACTGGAAGTCCTGGACCTAACATGGTGGCTCCCATTCCAATAGGCAAATTGCAAGGGAAGCAGGTTACTCAAACTTCTCTAATTCAAATACCACAATATATTAGAGGTAGATAAGTAGAGTTTTCATAGAGGCTCCCCTCTGCACTAGTATCAACTGCAGAGTGGAGCAAATCAGAGCGGTGTCTGGCCAGTCGATAACCCTAAATCACTCTGACCCAGTTCAGACCATTTACTATACACATATTAGCTAGGCTCTTAAAGGGACAGGCATGGAGGCTCAAAATGGCACTCTCACGTAAATGAACAGAAACAAACAGATACCCAGGGATCTATTATCTCTACAAGATGTAAACCTGGCAGTGGGCATGAAAGGAGCCCAGGAAGACACTAAGGTAAACCCCACATTTGTGTGGGGAGGAGTTACACTGGGATCAAATTCATGGCCAGATTTAGCCACCCTGTGGAGAAGAGATATCCCCAACACATTTCAAAATCTGGTCCTTGGGTGCAGAGTCCCTGGGATGGGGGGGACAACATGCAGCACAAGCCCAAGCCCTTTGTACTGTCATCCTGAAGGATATAACATCATACTGGTTGCAGCAACCCCGCCTACCATGAGTGTCTGGGAAACCCAAGTGTCAGAGATAAGTAGAATGGATCACATCACGTCCAGCTTGCAACTAATCCTAGAGAAATATAATCTGTTCTGGGGAAGATGGGAGGTCCAGAGTATTCCATTGGAGGAGCAGGAAGAGGGTGAGGGATAGTGTGGCCCACACAAAATGGCTAGAGATGGGCACTGTAGAGAAACATTCTCCTGACTGTTGCTCCCGGAAGTCTGTCCATTGAACTCCCTTCCCACCACAAGCCATTTCCACATATCAGCATCTATCTTAAAGTAAATATGTGACATACCTTATTGGGCTTCACAGCCCAGTTCCCTGTGGGGGTAATAGTCAATCTGTGCCACATTTAAAAAATTTACCAGAGTCCAGTAAGAGAGGGAAGGGATCGTAACTGTGGCCGAACTGCAGCCAGCCAATCCCTTTCCACTTCCCTGTCTTCCTGCTCCGCTCCTACGCTGCCCCATTTTGTGATGTTTAACCAGGGAGAGCGTGGGGATGCACCCCATACAAGTCTATGGGGCTCATTTTTAAATTGTTTTTACAGCACTTTAATGTACCGTTTGATAAAAGTGAAAGCCACCACTCCACTAATAGGGTCCCTATTACTGGAGTGGTGACTTTCAGCTTTATCAAACGGTATATTAAAGTGTTGTAAAAACATTTTAAAAATGAGCCCCATAGACTTGTATGGAGCACGTCCCCTGCACTCTCCCTGGTTAAACGTCACAAAACGGGGGAGCACGGGGGCAGAGCAGGAAGACAGGAAAGTGGAAAGGGATCGGCTGGCTGGTGGTTTGGCCACAGTTATGATCCCTTCCCTCTCTTACTGGACTCTGGTAAATTTTTTAATTGTGGCACAGATTGACTATTGCCCCCACAGGGAAATGGGCTGTAAAGCCCAAAGCTAAATAATCAATCATCACAACCTCACTTTAAGACTTGCCCAGAACCTGCACAGCACGCATTGTTTGTGTTCAGCTGTTACCTGTTTATTTTTTCGGGTGGGAGAGGTTTTTTTTTCCTGTTATCCTGCCAAGTTGAACTGTTCTGGCATGTGGTTGGTTTACCATCCTGGCACAAACATTGGCAACTCAAAACATTGGACATTCTATCTCAGAAGTATAAAGGGCGAAAGGTGCCATAACTTCCATGCATTTCGCAGCTGTCTGATCTCTGTGTTCTCTATCAGCTTTGTATTTTAAAGCAAATGCATTTTTCAAACACTTGCATGTAATTCCAGCTGCTGTCTTAAATAAAGCTTTGTTTTAAAAAAAAATTCTATACCCAAAACTGTGCATATAGTGCCTAAACAATTATATTAAAGTCAAATTCAACTCATACGCCATACACTTAAAAGCTTACTAAGCAGTAGATCAAAAATCAGGTGCAATAAATGGCAAAGATTAGTATGCGTTGAATATTTCATATTGTAAATACACTGTCCTATAACAACCATTATAATAATTCAAGAAAAATATTAATGTTATTAAGAAACAACAAACTCAGAAAATGCATCAGGTAAACATAGTATAACCATAAGAGACCAGTGTTCACGCAGAAATTCGAGTAATGTCACAATGGGCCAGATTTGATAAAGTTTTGAGTTCATATAATATGGACTCAGATTGTGTTTATCCAGTATATGAATGTAAACTGATGTTTGTAATATTTCAAATTCTTAATGGTATTATCGAAAACACACAATAATGGAGTATTCCCCCAGGCAGGATTAACCAGTCCATCCATGTTGGGGTCTGGGTCCTGCTCTGCTGGGTCAGTAATTTTCAGATCAAGATTTCTATAGTAAAGCAGCAGTTAGGAAACTTAGATCTTTGATTAGGTGACGTAGGTGGTCAACCGGGAGGGTGGTGGTGGTGGATGTAGCCTATCTGGACGTCAGCAAGACCTTCGACACTATCCCCCACAGAAGGTTGGTGAGCAGGCTGTAAAGTATAGGGATAGGTGGGAAAATAACCAGGTGGGTGGAAAACTGGCTGGAGGGAAGGAGCCAGACAGTTGTGATAAATGGGGTGTACTCCAGAATGGGGGGGCCAAGTGGGGTGCCCTAGGGATCAGTGCTGGGACTCCTCCTTTTTAATATCTACATCAGTGATATAATGGAGGGACTGAGGGGAAGGGTAAGCCAGTTTGCTGATGATGCAAAAATCTGCAATAGGGTGGACACAGCGGGGGGTGGGGTGGAGGACATGAAGAAGGACCTGAAGACTCTGGAGAGATGGGCTGAGACTTGGCAACTAAAATTCAATGCTAAAAAGTGTGCTGTGATGCACTTGGGGCACAGAAACATGAAATCAAGGCACACCCTTGGGTGGGGAGGACATCAAGGATACAGAGCAGGAGAGGGATCTGGGGATTATAGTCTTATAGTATGTAACCTTAAGATGGGAAACCAATGCAGCAGGGCAGCTGGGAAGGCAAATGGGATGTTGGCATGCATTAGCAGGGGCATCACCAGCAGAAGGGGGGGGAGGTAGTGATGCCCCTCTACAAAGCCATGGTAAGACCACACCTGGAGTACGGAGTTCAATTCTGGAGGCCACATCTTTGAAAGGACATAGACGGGTTGGAGAGGGTTCAGAGAAGGGCAACCAAGATGGTGCAGGGCATGCAGGAAAAGACATACGAACAGAGATGTAAGGAACTGGATCTGTTCACATTGGAAACTAGAAGGGAGACAGGGTACATGACTGAGACTTTTAAGTATGTCAAAGGGATCAACAAAGTAAAGGAAGGGTGTCTACTTAAAAGGAAGGAAGGGCTAAAAACTTGAAGACACAGCCTAAGACTCCAGGGAGGAAGATACCGAGGCAAGGTGAGGTGACGATTCTTTATGGAGAGGGTGGTGTAGGCATGGAACAGGCTTCCAGAGGAGGTGGTGGGGGCTGAAACAGTGGAGGCATTCAAGAGGGCATGGGACAGTCATATGGGGTTGAGTAGTGGGAGGAAGGGGCGGGACAGTAAAAGTGATGATATGTAGGGGAGGGAGAGAAGGGCAGACTGGATGGGCTGGTATGGTACTTTTCTGACGTAAGATTCTGTGAGATCTTCACAGGATGAAACAGACACATTTTCCACATTAATTAATGTTCCTTCAATTGCAGATTCTGCACCCATGTTTCTCCCTTCAAACTGTCTGAGATTAATTTTACAAAATATTTTTATTTTGTACCCATGTTTCTCTCTTCTTATTGATGTCTGAGATTAATTTTATGTTCTGGACTAACTGCAGTCGGCATATCAAACTTCAGGATAGCCTTAGATACAGAGCATTGCAGTAATCTAGTCTGGAGGTGACAAAGGCATGGACAGCCGTCTCGAAGTCAGCTGGCACCAAATACGGTTTATTTCAAGCGATATTATGAAGATGGCAAAAACATTTCTGACTACTGACGACATCTGTTTTTCAAATGTCAGCCTGGAGTCAAGAATGACACCCAAACCCTTCACCACATCCACGGCTCGAAGACTGACCATTCAATGATGGAAAAGAAAGGTCACCACTTGTCATTGCTGACCCAAACCGACCTGGTTTGATGACATCACCATTTTCTTCCCTGGGTTGAGATGTAGCCAGTTGGAGGCCATCCAGTCACTGATTTCTTGAAGGCACTGTCTGAGCACTGACACTGCATTTACCTGATCTGGGGTGCAAGACAGGTAGAGCGGAGTATCATCTGCAAAGCAATGAAACTCAACCCTATGCCACCTTGTGATCTCACCCAAAAGCAGCATGTACAGGGTGAATAACATGAGTGCTAGAACTGAACCTTGAGGAACCCCATAGGTGATTGCCCTGGGTTCAGAGATGAAGTTACTAACGGCCACCTGCTGAGATCTCCCAGTGATGTAGGACTCAAACCAGTGCAAATATGTGCCAGTGAGTCCCACATAGTTCCTTAGGCACTCCAGCAAAACACTGTGATCCACAATGTCAAAAGCCGATGAGAGATCTAATAGGACCAAAACTGAACACAGTCCCTGATCCTTCACCATGAGGAGATCATGCAACACCCTAACCAAGGCAGTCTTAGTACTATGACGAGGCTTAAATTCCTACTGGAAAGGCTCATAGATGTTAAATAACTCCAGATAAGCCTCCAGCTGTGTTGCCACTGATTTCTCAATAATCTTTCCCAAAAAAGGAAGATTTGAGACAAGCCTGTAGCTTGCCAGGACTTCGAGGTCCAAGGATGCTTTTTCAGGAGTGGCCTCACCCCAGCCCTTTTTAGGGCTGCCAGGAAGATCCCCTCCCTCAAAGAGCACCCAATTATCCTAGCATACACCAGTCCTAGAAAATTAAGGTTACCAATAAGGAACCAAGTTGATCCAGGATCGAGTGGACAGCAGGTAGGACGCAAGCTGGAGATTATCTGGACCACCTCCTCTTCTACAGCTGGATCAAGCTCAGCCCAGGTTGGCAGATTGTCTTTGTCTCTCCTTTCATGGGTATCACTGGCCTATGACAGACCACTTACAGTGATCTCCCTCCGTTCTGAGGACACCTTGTTGAGAAAGAATCGGCCAAACTCCTTGCGCTTAACTGATGAAAAAGCTTTAGCAGATCGCAGACAGACAGAATTAATCATTCTGTCTATGGTGCAAAAAAGTTGAGCTGGCCTGTTCTTGTATACCTCAATCAACCTTGACAGGAACTCCATCTTTTTCAAGGTGATTGTTGTCTTTGAGGTAGTATAGCGCAGTGGGTTAAGGCTCTGAGCTGCAGATCTGGAGACCTGGGTTTGAATCCCACAGTCGCCTAGGTGCATACTGTGTGATCCTGAGCAAGTCACTTAACTTCCTTGTACTCCCAGGTCACATCTAGAAACAAGCTTCAGCTTAGTGTGCTACTCCTGGTTAAACAGTGTTGCCGTTCCCTTCCCTGATAATCACCATAGTGATTCTTCAGAGCCAATTTGTCTCCATAGGAGCAAGAGCCCTTCCAAGAATGCTCCAACCTCTGTCCCTTAGTCTTCAGCCGTCTCAGCTCCTCACAGTACCATTGGGAACTGTACTGGGAGGTCAAGGGGTTGGACACGGACTGGTGCCAGGGAGTCCATGGCAACCATGAAAGCCATATTATAGCACTCTAAGGCATTCTTGGCTTCCTCAGCACAAGTCGTCGTCATCATGCCCGAGACATCCAGCACCACCTGGAGTGTACAAGGCTCCAAATTTCATAAAGGGCAATAATGGACAGTCTCCATGGGGGGGGGTGTTTAAACGGGGAGCCCTACCAATGTTCCTTTACAATGGCATTCTGGGAAATGACTCTGTTTAAACCTTCCAAGTAATGCAACAGCAACTGTTGTTTTTCTTCCTGGCTACACTTCACTGATTTGTAAATCAGCTTTGTTTCCCTGACAACTAGCTGCTAACAATTACTTCCTTAGCATTTATCA
Organism: Neoceratodus forsteri; assembly: GCA_016271365.2. Taxonomy (NCBI): domain Eukaryota; kingdom Metazoa; phylum Chordata; order Ceratodontiformes; family Ceratodontidae; genus Neoceratodus; species Neoceratodus forsteri. The sequence continues at coordinate 694,565,512 of JADMNL010000022.1, read as the reverse complement.
GGCCTCTTTCTGTAAGCTCTGTGTCAAAATCCTCCCCAGTATTATCAACTTATACCTGTCTTGTACTTCTTGTTTCTTTCCTTTTATATTTTTGGCTTTTCTTTTTAATAACTTTGTTACTATTTAGGTGCTGCAGTACCCTTATGTATTTGTTGCCTTGGGGAAGAGCCACCGCAGTTCAACAGTCCAGGAAGACTATGTTCTAGAATCCGCGATCCAGGATCAACAGAAAACAACTGTCCATAACCGATAGTTCCTAGAACAATTTCCAGATGTGTCCCCCTGCAGGCAAACTCCCTCAGACCAAAACAACCCCAGCTCCTGGGCAGCACGTCACACAGTCTTCTTAGGTTCCTTTCACGGCCAGCTCCATGCTCTCAATACAGGACCCAGAGCTACCGAGCAGCTGACTCCACACTCCTGGCCACTCAAATCAGCGGGCTCTCATCTAACAAAGCTGTCCACCTGCAACAGCTGTGCAGGTAAGGGGACTAAGGGGGATGTTTCCTTAACCCTTCAAGATCGAATTTAGTAGCATGTCAAGCAGTAAAGAGTGTCTTCAAAGTTTTTTAGACTTTTACCCTCTGGGCCAAAAATGCTGTCAGACGAGAATAAAAATAAAATGAACAAATAAATAAACAAAATAGACATGGGAAATCCAAAGACCACAGAACAAGAAAAGGCAGAGCTGCTGAAAGTGATAAAGAGACATACCAATGCCTTTTCTCATCATACCCTAGACTTTGGGTGCGCCACAAAGATGAGACACTATATTCCCACAGAAAACCACCCACCCATTCGGGAGCAGTTTAGACCCATACCGCCTGCATTGTATCAGCCAACCAAACAGTTATTAAAGGAAATGTTGGAAGCAGATGTTATAAAGGAGAGCCATAGTCCATGGGCAGCACCAATAGTTCTAGTCTGAAAGAAAGATGGACAGATACGATTTTGTGTGGACTATCGAAAACTCAATCGGATCACACACAGGGATGCTTACCCATTACCCCGCATTGAGGATGCTCTCACAGCACTGAAGTCTGCAGCAGTTTTTTCCACCATCGACTTGGCAAGTGGATACTGGCAAGTACCCATGGCACCCAAAGACCAAGAGAAGACAGCTTTTGTGACTCCTATGGGGTTGTACACGTTTTCCCGTATGCCGTTTGGACTTTGCAATGTGCCAGGAACGTTTCAGCACTTAGTGGAACAGTGTTTGGCAAATGAAAATTTTGACACGGTACTTCTTTATTTAGATGACATCATAGTTTATTCAAAAACGCACAAGGAACATCTGAAACATATAGAACTGGTTTTTTGAACTCCTAAAAAATTATGGGCTAAAGATTAAACCTGCAAAGTGTAATTTCCTGAAAGAAAAAGTCAACTATTTGGGACATGAAGTATCCGCAGAAGGGATAGCACCAGATCCAGAGAAAATTAAAGTAGTGAAAGGATGGCCATGTCCAGTCGCCATCAGAGATGTAAGGCGATTCCTAGGATTTGTCGGATATTATCACCGATTTGTAAAGGAGTTTTCCAAGCAAGCAGCCCCTTTGCATGAGTTGTTATGGCACTCCAAAGGAAGCAAAATCAGCAAACATAGTCGAGTAAATTGGATGCCAGAATGTCAGACTGCATTTGACCATCTGAAAACAGTGCTAACTACAGTACTGGTGCTCTCTTAGCCAGATTACCAGAAGCCTTTTCACCTCTACACTGACACTAGTAACAAAGGCCTAGGAGCGGTGCTCTCCCAAGTAGAAGAAGGAAGAGAAAGGGTAATTGCCTATGCAAGTAGAGGATTAAGGGGTTCAGAGAGAAACAATGAAAGGTGCAGTTCTTTTAAATTGGAGTTCCTAGCACTTGTGTGGGCTGTGACAGAGAAATTTTTGCACTACCTCACAGCTACTTCATTCACCATATACACAGATAACAACCCCTTGGCACATCTCGATACAGCAAAACTTGAAGCACTAGAGCAACGATTGGCTTCCAGGCTGGCTAATTTCAATTTCACCATAAAATACCGATCAGGAAAGTCAAATGGTAATGCAGATGCTCTATCTAGATTGCCCCACTGCGATGAAGAAGAGACAGTTGAAACTGAGAGAGAAGATTTGGAGATGCCACCTTTTATTCGTATTCCAGCAAAAACAGTACAATTGTGCTGTCAGTACTTGCAGACTACCGATCAGAGCACATAAACAATGTCAACAGTGCCAGCAGATGAAAAAACAGGATTTTGGACGCAGCTACAAAATCAAAATCCTCTATTCCAAATGCTCAAAGAGATACTTAGAACCAAAAGAATAGTAAGAGCTCAAGAAAGAAAGACACTACCTACAGAATTAACCAAACTGTTAAGACAACGAGAATATCTCAGCTTTGAACAAAGGAAAATGACTAAAGACTAGAGATCCAAGAACAAGAGAGGAAATCATACAGATCCTTATTCCTCAGGCAGAAGCAGATACTATACTAGGAGCTTACCACAATGGGTCGGGTCATTTTGAACACCAAAAGACGGAGAAAACGATCAGGGAGAAATTTTATTGGATAGGTAAGAGAGAAGATATTAGACAGTGGTGTGAAAGCTGTATGACTTGTAACCTTTAAAAAGAGGCAGACAGTAAACAGAAAGCACCTTTACACTCTATTGTAACCAAGGAACCATTGGAGACTGTTGCCTTAGACCATTTAATGATTGCACCCAGTAAAAGTGTATTCCAGTACGTGCTGATGATTATCGATCACTATACCAAATTCATGGTGGCAGTACCCGTAAGAGATCTGTCAGCTTAGATCACCGCTGAAGCTCTGTGGAGACATTTTGTCTGTCTATATAGATACCACTCACAAATATTGACTGACCAAGGCGGTGCATTTGAATCCTTATTGTTTAAAGAAATGTGTTCTATGTACAGCAGCAGAAAACTGAGAACTGCTCCATATCATCCACAAACAAATGGTCTATGTAAATGAGCAAACTGTGCATTACTAGAGATGTTCAGAGCAATGTCAGATGAACAAAAAGCGAAATGGCCTGAATTGCTTCCCGAAATCTGTTATTTGTATAACAATACTGTGCACTGCTCTACAGGGTACACTCATTATTTAATGTTCGGCCGACATGGGAGACTCCCGATGGACATGGTCCTTGATGTACAGCCAACATATAGAAAAACTGAGGAACCAACCTCATTATGGGTAGAGGAGCATCAGGATAGATTTAGAGAAGCAGCTGACGTTGTGTCAACCCAAATCAGACATGTACAACAGCGGCAAAAAGAACAATATCATAAAGCACATGCTGTGCCTTTATTTGTAGGAGACAGAGTCTTGTTAAAAAACACTCATACCATAGGGCATAAACTTGCGTGCAGGTGGGAGCCCACACCATTTGTGATAACAGAGATTCCATATCCAGGACTTCCAGTATATAAAGTCAGAACAGAAGGAGGACACTCTAATAAAATCGTGCACCGAAACCTTTTAAAGCCTTATACATTTCAACCCTCTAGTTTAGACAGTGGTCAAGATGACAAAGTGAACAGATGGGAGAGGCAGGAGCACAGAAGCATAGACATGACTACCCTTGGAGACCCTATTGAATGGTCTTGGTTACTAGGTATCACAATGTTTAATCCCATTTCTACTAGGCCTACAGAAAGTTCCATACGGAGCTCTGCACATACAACAAAAGGTGTTCCTCCAAGACGTTGGATAGAAGAAATCCAATAGTCCAAAATGGTCTTCTGTAAATAAAGCAAAAATACAGTACAAAGAATATAGATTATCTGACAGTTAAGAAATATTAAATAGTAGAAATGATAAATGGTAAGAAGTAAGAATGTTTAAAGTTTTAAAGCTCTAAAGTATGGTATATTCTCAAAAATTTAGGAGGATACATGGGGACATGTATCTTTTAGCAGGGCCGAATATGTAATATGCCAAAGTTAGTGGTCCTCAGTAGTCCCCAGTAGTCCCCAGTTGCACAGTAAGGTGCCAAGTACACTAAACGCACACTGTAAAAAAAAAAAAAAATTATAAATGTATTTTTTTTGCAGCTGCAGCAACAATGGCTTGGATGGAATGCTGTGCTGAGCTGCTCATGCACAACATTCCACCCCAACCATCCTGGAACCAGAAGTCCTGGTTTCAAAAGTTTTAACACTTTTCTGAGAGTTCCTGGGTAGCTGTGGAGGAGGGAGGATGCAGCAAGTTAAGGTGACAAGGGAAGAGGCTTACCTGATGTTGAAGCCATCCCAGAGAACTTGCCTGCATGCGTGCTCTGCCTCCAGCACCTGAAGACAGTCCAGAAGAGCTCCGGTGCAATCGGTGGTTCCGTCGGGGCACCGAAAGTAAAAAGAAGACGTCCGGTGTTGCCGTTGCGCTGAGAGCCCCATCTGGTTATTTGTTTTCACACCCTTATTTAATTTAAAAAGTTTTTCGGTCCCACGTCGGTGACTCTCTAGTGCCGCATCATTGATTGTCCTGTCAGCCTTCCAGAGGCCCCCTGAATGCCCACTGCACTGCCTGTATGTTCCCTCCCTCTGCCAGTATACCTCCCGCCTCCTGATCCCGGTTCAGCAGCCTGCAGAGTGGTGAGTCAGTGACAACACACGATTCGTGATGTCCCCCTGAAAGAAAATAAAGACTGTTTTTTTTTTTTTAATTTTATTTCTTTACTGCTAGGCGCCTGGAGAAGTGGCTGAGCGCTGTGTGGGGAGGTTGGGTTCAAGGCACCTTACTTAATTATTTAAGAGAGTCGGGGTACAGTAACGCCACTAGGAGGGACTAGTGCAGCAAGGCCACATAACAGGCCATAAATATTCATTAGGGAGGCGGGACAAGGCAGGACGAAGATGGAAGAGTGACAGCAGGCTCTCAGAGCCGAAGAATTAAAGGGACCCTGCCTTCTAAAGATTAAAAGGGCAAGGCTCAGCCCAATTAAGAGGGCACCAGGCCCAATGGTACTGAGGGCACCAGGCCCTAGTAGTAAGTAAGGCACCAGGCCTAGCGAGTTAGGGCAGACCAGGCCCTGGTAGTAAGTAAGATGCCAGGCCTAGTGAGTTAGGGCAAACCAGACCCAGTGGTACTAAAGGGCACCAGGCCCAGTAGTAAGTAGGGCACCAGCCCCAACAGTAATAAAGCAAGGGCATGCTCAGGCCCAACTGTACTTGTAAGGGGCCCATTCAAGGGAAAGGCCACTGATATTTAAAGGGGCAACACAAGGTCCAGGACCCGTAGCTAGCTATTTAGGCCCACAGATGTGATAGGGGCCCAGCAATAGAAGCGACCCCCAGATAGGATAGGAGCCTAGCTAGCCACGTAAGCCCTCCAATGTTAAAGGGGTCCAGTCACCCATCTATTGTATAGTTTTCCAGAGAGCCTGTTCTTCACTGTAGTGTTTCCACAGTAACAGGAGAACCCGATTTAGCCAGAAGGGACCCCCCGGGGATTAGAGTTAGGTCCACCAGAGCTAGGGTTGAATCAGTACAATAAATTGCTTGTATATTTACTGAGGTCTGGACACAGACTGTATATTTATTCACCACTACAGAAGGAATTGAGACTCTGGTTGCATTTTCCTGCATTATTCATGCTACGAACATTATTGAGTGTCAGAACTGTCTTGCATTGCTCTGTGCCAGCATTTCGGTGCTGGACAACCATCTGAATCAGTCTTCAACTGTCTTTGGAGTCACTTCTCCCTGGTGCAACCCTGTCAGTCTTCACCTATCCTTCCAAAATCATCCTCCGGTGCATCCAGAAGCAGACAACAGCCAATTCATGAAGAGCCGTACCGCAGTTGTCTCAAAGTTGCATCATCCCATTTGTTATTCTCCTCTTACAGTTTCCCAGTACGACTCGGCCCAGTGCAGAAGTCTGCCATCCATTTCTGGTTTTCACGTCTGCAGCGGAGTACCGTTCAACTCGTCAGTGTCAGTTCTCCGAGTGATGTTCGGTTTGTTGTTTTTAGTGTGTCCTGGCTCGTCTGGCCATGGACTCCAAGTTTAGTCACAGTTCGACATACAATTTATTGTTTTGGTGAGTACCTTGGCTCTTTGACGCCCAGAGAAAGTGGTTGCCTGGAGTCCAAGAGTGGTCCAGGGGTCCTGATCTATTGGGAGTGTCAGCCGGTGTGTGTCTTCATTCCAGAGGGAGTGCTTGCGTGGAGTCTAGGAGTGGTCCAGAGGTTCCGATTCTCCCGATGCAGTGTGTTCATCAGTCCAGAGTGCATCTTCAGTTCAGAAGCGGACTGTTGGTTCTTCTTCTTCTTCTTCACTTCTTCATCTCTTCACTTGGCAATCCAGAAGTTGATTGTGGCCAGGTGGTTTGCATTGCTTCTTCGTTCCAGGCAGTCCAGAGGCGGACTGCAGCTGGATCTTGTATTCCTTTCTGGCAATCCTAGAGAGGTGGGGTGTGGCCGAGAACCCATGGTCTGTTAAATTCTCTCTGCATCCTTAGTTTTCCCACAAAGGTTCTGCACTTCACTGGAAAGGCAGTGGAGTAGCTCTTCATTTCTTTCGTCGACAGAGAAAACCTATGTGCACCAACTGCCAACCATCTACTGCATAGACTTCTCTTCTGGTACTAGAATAGCTGTATTTTCAAATCTAAGTTTAGGGGGAGGTGCACCTCAAGGTTGAAACAGACATCTGGGTATAGGGAAGATGCTCTTACAGCGTAGCTGTTACAGCTGTTGAATTCAGTCTGACCTCCTGTAATATAGAGTTCCCCTCTTATAGGGAAATATAGATAGGATGCTCTTACAGTGTAGCTGTTACAGCTGATTATTCTACTGTTCCTCTTGTGTATAGTGAAATACAATTTTGCATATAGTGAAATACAATATTGCATATAGTGAAATATAATCGTGTATATAGTGAAATATAAGCACAAGATAAAGTAATAGTTTGTGTATGTATGATTGTCCCTCTCGTGTCCCTACCCTATGATCATTTGCTAATAAACAAGTTCCTTTTCTCTAATTGTGCTTCCTGCCTCTCCATTTTGGTGAAGAATTACATCACATAGCCAAATAGGAAAAGAACTGCCTCACCACCTGGGTGGGTGTATTGGAAGAGCCTGACATTCATCACTTTGGCTCACTTCATCTGGTGTCCCCACACAGGATACGTGACTGCCATCTACTCAGTTCTTTATTACCAACCAAACATCACCCCCCCCCACACTTCTTGCCTCGCTTCACCTATTCATTATTATGAGAAACGTTTAAATTATACATCAGGGGGATAATAATTGGTTTTCGCCTCCAACAAAAAAGGAAACAAAGAAGTTTAAAACAGAAAGAAGAAAAACTTTCCCAGCTGCTTACTTTATTTAAACAAACCCCCTGTAACGGACAGCATTTATTATTCCAAATCACAGACTTAAAATAGAAATGAAAATGCTTCCATCTGAAGCAGAATATGCAATATTTCGCCAAAGATAGAGCTATTGGGAGACAGGGGTGAAGGCAGGTAAACTTTTAGCTTTTAAACTGAAACAAAAACAGCAGTAAAATATGATTACAGGCATCTACACTAAACAAAAACTAACATGTGACCTAAAAGAAATAAATAACTGCGTCTAAGAATTTTGTTCTACCCTCTGCAAAAGTCAAGGAAATACTAGTTCTGCTTTCTGACTTTTTAAATATTATTAAACTTTCTTCTCTCTCTCTGAAGAGGACAAAAACTCATTAGAGGCCCCCATTTCTGCTAAAGACATAACAGATGCAATCTCACAATCTACATAAGGGAAAACTCCAGGCACTAATGGCCTTCCATGTGAGGTTTACAAATGCCTTTATCCTGTTTCATCAAAACATCTCTTCTTGGTATATGAAGAATGTTTTGAAAAGGGCTCCTTATCTAACACAATGATTGAGGCCCTTATTTAGCTACTTCATAAAAAGAACAAGGACCCCCTAGAATGCTCCAATTATTGCCCAGTTTCCCCTTCTAAACTTTCATTTTAAAATCCTGGCAAATATTATCATGACTCGATTACAAACTAAAATTCACAAACTTATCAAACATGAGCAAGCAAGTTTTCTAAAGGGTGTCATACCTCTAACAGTCTAATAAGTCTTCTTTCTATTATCTGGGTGTCCAAAAAAATTCACCTCTCCATCTGTAGCACTGTTCCTAGATATAATAAACAAACAAACAAACATAAGTTCAGTGCACACATCCCCCCACCAATCTGTAAAGTAAAAGGGGGAAGGGGCAGTCGTGCACTGGACTCTATTTAAAGGAAAAACACAAACATTGAAGAAAAGGTTTGTAAGAAAGGGCTCTGAATCAAAACTGCAGTTTAGCCCCATCTCTCTCTTATTGGCTCCCAACTTGAAGATCCAAAATGCTTCACAGTGAAGGAACTTGTTTTCTAAATTACCTCTCTGGGGACCCATGTCACTTTTTATAACCCCATAAAACTGAGACCTGTTTCCTGGCTGTTCGCATGGCGTGCTCACTGATTCTAATTTTAACCTTGGGGTTAATCGGAATCCAGTTCTTGAAATTAGATATGCAAGCAATAAGACACAATGGGGTCTGCACTAGACAGTTCTAATGCATGGACCGGGGTGTAATAAGGCACAAGGCCACAGGCCAAGTACCTTCAACCCCTGGCGGTGCATTAGAACTGTCTCATGCACATCTCAGGAGTGTCTTATTGCACTTATAAAATGAAACTGTGTTTTGTACATAGAGGTAAAAAATAAAATTTATAGGTTAAAATAGTAAAAAAATAAACTCGGTGTATTTGAATGCAAAAAAGTTCCCCCACCTGCATTTGCTTTTTAACATTTTGTTTCTTGATCTACTGTGGCCACTGTAGCTTTGACTCTAGTTGGTTGTCATGCTGTTGTGATGGAGCTTTGGCTTTAGCTGGTTGTCATGGCTCCCCAGCACACTCACACTGAAGCAGCTGTAGTTTGTGTTGTACAGTTGTACAGTTTTAATTTTTATGCACTTATGAGAGCTTTTTATTTTGAGCCTGTTCCGTTACTCTTTCTGACAGGAGAGCTAACATGTGATCGAGTGAGTGACTGGGTGAGAGAAAAGCCACAGCCTATTCAGTAGAGACCAGAGCTTTGACTGCGATAAATAACTTAACCTGCAAGCAGGCTTCCTGGGTTTTATGTATAGTTCACTTTCACCTGGTCTTTACATTTTTTTCAGCATACTAGGCAATGGCATCAGGACACCAACACAGGAACGTGAGCGAGAGGAAAGCTAGTGAATGGGTAGTGGCACTAGCTGTGCCGGTGAGCAGGCATGGCAGATTTAAATGCAAAATGTTAAAAAGATGAGCAAGCATAACAATTCAGTGAGCACAGCCCATCCAGAACAACAAAAAATTAAAAAAGGAAGAAGGAGGAATCTGCTGGACACTTTTGTTTCTGTGAGGCTACTCTGGTTTACAAAAACAATAATAAAAAAAATTCCAAACTATGCATATTGATTTTATAAGTGTGCTGTGACCAGTTTAGCAGCTCTTGGGTCAGATTTTCATAGAAGCAGTCCATTTTCGGCACCCATGCAGGAAAACCTTGTGGGTCCACGAGGTTTTTCCACATGTGCTGTATTTTCAATTGTGGAGCCATTTGCGACCAGCTCCATGATTCACAGCAGCTTGCGGTCATTTTTTGGCACAGTTTCACCAAAATGTTATACCTGATTGGACAAGACAAAGCAGCCTCCGTAGCTGCGCCTGCCACCCGTGCGGCATTTAAGGCTTGGTGCTGGTGTAGTTTTTTTTGTATGCACCAGCAGCTGCAGAGTGGGACTTAGTCCCACAACGGCTGAAAATCCAGCCTCTTAATTTTACCTGTGCATTACAGATTTAATGCACATGTCACAACCAATCAAATTTTGGTATTTTCCTTTCCCATTTTTGTAAAACAGGATTTGGGTAGGTTTTTTTTGAGGGGGATGGGATTTAGGATTTTCAGATTTTGAGGCTGAAAATCCTAAAAAATCTGATCGAATAGAAAACCTCCTTTCACCCAGTACCACATATATTAGTCCTAACTAGACCCTATAAGCTCCCTTCCTTCCCCTACCCTTGCTTTTCCAAGTCTCCCTTTACTTTTTTTTGTAATTGAATATACTTTAACATTTCACTAAAATTCAATCAGCAAGCAAAAAGCAGTACAACAGTAGACAGTATACAAATCCCATACAGAAAAAGGAGAAGAAACATAAAGACCAAACCAAAAAACATCTCTAAAAAAACTCTCCCTAACTCAAACCCCCAATCTCCTGGGGCACAACTGAAACAAAGGAGACACTACAAACACAAAAGTACATATACAGAGAGGAATCCATAGCAAAATGCTGAGAGGGAGCTCAGATATTAAAAAAAAGGTAAAAAGGAGAATGGAGAACTAACACCATTCCCTTACAACTGTACCGGAATGGATATCTGAGCATAATGTGATTCCCATCTGTTCCTGAAGCGCTGTAGCTGTTGGTGTAAAGATGCAATTTGCTTTTCCATATTTAAGGCCTGGAGAATCTCCTGGTGCCATTCCTTGTATGAGGGGGTTTCCTCATCTAACCAATGTCTTAGTATAATTAACTTAGCTGTAATAGAAATCAAGGCCGTGTGTGCCTTTTTTTTTTTTTTAAATTCAAGTTTATTAATTTCAAGCAGGTACATCATTTCTACGTATTCCAGTTATAGTCAAAGTCAAACTAGTTCAAAATAAACATTTCATTTTTAGAGTTCTCCATTCCATAGCTTCTAGTCATTCAAGCATTTCATTAGACTTCAGAGTATTTTTAATTATAATATTATCCAGTTCTTGTACAGAAATGATACATTTGTAATGTGGCCTCGTTCAATTTTCTTTTAGATCCTATTTTATTGTGCTCTCCCTATTTCCTCCTCCTCACCTCCACCCTCCTTGACATTCCCATCAATCCCCTTGAGGTTTCACATGGCCTCCTCCTTGTCTGGATTTTGTTTTTATTTTATTTTTTGTATTTTTCACTTTCCTTTATGCCCTCCGCCCCACGGTGTATTCAGGAGTTCTCAGGTAGTATGTCTTTGGTGGAACACCAAACCTCCCATCTTGTCCACCTGTTCAGATAGGTAGAGGCTCGATTATTGATTTTATAGGTGAGTTCCTCTAATTCAGAGATCATGTTTATAATTCTTATCCACTCCCGAATATTTGGGGGAGCAGGGTTCAGCCATTTTTTGGTAATAGCTTTATGTGCTGCTGTTATTAATATAGACCAGAGATATACCGAACCTCCATCCCTCATCTCTTCCGGCGGGGGACCCCAACATCAGCATATGTCCCTCTAAGGGAGCTTGTATCAGAAATATCTCACTAAGTGCCTCTGAAATTGTATTCCAGAAGGTCCTCAGGGCACTACAGGACCAAAACACATGTATGCAGTTTGCTTCAAGCGAACCACAGCCTCTCCAGCAGTTGGCCAAGGCCCTCGGGTCCCTCCTGTTTAATATCTGGGGTGTCAGGAAGTAGCGGATCTTAACCCTCCATGAAAATTCTTGCCAGTACGGCGATTGGGTCATTTTTTTGGTATTTAAAAATATTCGATCCCAATTGGTCTGTCCTAGATCTGGGGAAAAGTCTTCTGCCCACTTTGTTTTTATCTTGTTAAGTGGATCCCCCTTCAAGGTAATCAGTGTTTTATAAAGGGAGGAAATCATCCCTTTTGTGTGTTAGTTGTTCTGTTTTCATGCAAAACTCTTATAATGTTTTGGGCTCTGATAGCCTCTGTGTCCTTCTTCTTTAATTTGAGGATATAGTCCCTAGCTTGTAAGTACCTAAAATGGTCTGCATTTCCCAAAGCAAATTTATTTTTGAGGGATTCAAAGTCTAGGAAAGTTTCTCCTTGCTAAAACTGTGATAGGGAACTCAGACCTTTTGCCTCCCATATAAGGAATCCCCTATCCAGAGTGGCAGGTTTAAAATCCGGATCCCAAGCTAGTCTCTTCATGGGCCAAACAGAGTTTTTAAGTTTATATTTCTGCCATATCCTATGTACTGACTTGATAGTATCTCTGACCGAAGTAAGTTGTAGGAAAGGGAATTTATTCACATTAGGGGACACCAGTCTAGATTCTAGGGGGTACGCTCTCACTCCCCTTTCCTCTATTTTTTCCATTAATTGCCATCCCGCAGAGACGTTAGGATTGGACCACATCAAAGCCTTTTTTAATTGGGCCGGCAGAAAATAGTCTTCAAGATCTGGAAGTGACTGTCCACCTTTTTCCCTATGCATTTGGAGGATTTTTAAGTTTACACTAGGTTTTTTAAAGTTCCAGATAAATTTAGAAATCATTTTATTCCAAGTCTGGAAAATTGATTTATGGATATTCACTGGTAGACATTGGTACAAATATAAAAACCTAGGTAGCACGTTCATTCTTATGGTATTAATCTTAGAGTGCATTGGGAAATTCAGGAGTGACCATCTTTTAAAGTCTTTTTGTAAACCACTCACCAATGGGGCATAGTTTGCATCATATAGTTGGGAGTATTGTTTTGTAACCTGTATTCCCAAGTATTTCATTTTATTCGCCTTCCAGTTCAGGGGGAAGAGGTCAACTATATCTGCAGTTGGTTTATAAAATAAAGTGAGGACTTCTGTTTTATTTTTGTTAAGAGAATAACCAGAGTGTCTGCTAAAGTCTGTCAGGATTTTCCAGACTTGCTTTATAGATTGTTGAGGTTTTGTTAAGCTCAGTAAAACATCATCTGCATAAAGTGATATCTTCTTTTGTATTGCTCCTATCTCTACCCCTCTCACCTGCTCTGCTTCATTACAGCTTCTGCCAATGGCTCTATGTATAAAGTGAACAGAGGGGGACAAGGCATCCTGCCTTGTGCCTCTACTTAGATAGAACCTGTCCGAGATCCCTCCATTCACCCGTACATAAGCCTGTGGATTAGAATATAGGGAGCGGACTACATCTATAAAGGGTTTGGGAAATCCCCTGTTCTCCAACACAGCGAAAAGGAAGCCCCATGAGACCTTATCGAAGGCCTTTTCGGCGTCTAGACTCATCAGGCAAGTTGGTGTGGCAGATCTCCGTGTCATGTCTATTAGATTTATTGCTGACCTAACACTGTCCGGGCCTGCCGCCAATATGAAGCCCGCTCTGATCCTATATGTATCAAATTGGGAGTAGAATTTAGTCTGGAAGCTATTATAGCTGTGAATATTTTATAGTCTGTATTTAGTAGTGATATTGGTCTGTATGATTCACAGAGTGTAGGGTCCTTTCCTTCCTTGTGGATGACTGAGATTATTGCATAGTGCCAGGAAGGTGGTATAGGCTCAGTTCCGACCACACCGCTACAAACACCTTTTGGAGGACAGGAGATTTCTCCTGAAAAGTTTTATAAAACTCGGCAGCAAAACCGTCAGGTCCAGGACATTTGGCTGTCTTCAGGTTTTTTATTGTTTCTCTAATTTCTTGTGGGGTTATAGGCCTAGTCAGGTTTTCTGCCTTTGCTTGCGTCAAGGAGGAAAGGTGAAGCGAGTTCAAGTACTCATTTTTTTCCTGTAGTGAGGTTTCTTCACCGTGAGAATATAATTTAGCATAATAATCCACAAAGGCCTGCGCTATTTGTGTGACTTGGGATACTTTTTGGTTATTAAGGGTTGAGGTTATTTTAGTGATTGTGGCTCTCGCAATATTTTATCTAAGCCATAGGCTAGCATTTTAGTTCCTCTGGGTCCACCCTCGTAGTATTTTTGTTTCAGGTAGCATAATGCCCTTTCCACTTCTGCATTTTGTATCTTTTGCAGCAGTCCTCTATCTCTCCTTAATTTCCTTTCCCTATCTGGATCCCATTTTTTTTTCTGTTCCCCTTCGGCTGCCTTAATAGAGGAGGTTAGGTCTTGTTGTTTCTGGATTAATAGTCTTTTTTTTGGGAGGCTATCTGTATTAGTTTACCTCTGATAATCGCCTTAAGAGAGTCCCAGAGTATTTGGGGGGATGTATCCGGTTTGTTGTTTTCTTCAATTGCTCTTTTAATATATTGTTTAAGCTTCTGGGTCACCTCTTTATCCTGCAGGAGGGTATTCAGCCTCCAGAAGTTCTTTTTTGGCAATCCCAAATTTATTTCTAAAAAGGGGATTATGGTCTGAGAGCACGAGGTCCCCACCCACATGGACTGGAAGAAGGGTAGATCCCTGGTAAAAGTAAAAACATATCCAATCTCGAGTAAATGTGGAACCTTGGAGAGTGGCATGTATATTCCATACTTGTAGGGTATTGTTCTCGCCAGATGTCAACCATGCCTAATTGTTGTAGGAGGGAACCGAGTGCCCTGGCCCTATGAATCTCTGGTCGAGGTATTTGGGATGTGGTATCTAGCTCTCTCTATTCAAAACTATGTTCCAATCCCCACCCATGACTACAATCCCTTTCGCTTTCTCAGATACCAGCTGTATAGTCGAATAAGTCGAGACCGGAGATCCCGGGGGCACATACACACTCATCAGAGTAATTGGCTGATCCTGAACTGAGCCTATAATCATGATGTATCTCGCACCCAGGTCCCCTATAACTTCTTGTACCTGGAAGGGGAAGGAAGCTGAGAGCAGAATAGCCACTCCCCTCTTCCGTCCCCCGCGGGAGAGAAGAGTGATACAGGTGGGGGAGCCCTTTGGTTTTTAACTTCTGAGCCTCGTCTGGTGTAAGGTGCATCTCTTGTAAAAATACCACCTCACATTTCTGGTGACTCAGATATCTTTGTAGTCTTTTTCTTTTGATTGGGCTCTTGCATCCGTTTATATTGAACGAGACCACCTGTGTACAACATTTAGTCATTTATACATCGTTCTATTAAAGCTACTGATTTCTGGAATATTATTATTTTTAGGTAGCCAGTTTGTGAAGTACCTTACATTAAAAACAAATCTTATAACTTCAAGAAAGAACTGTATTAACTTTAAACAAGATTGTAATAAACGAAATAACCAGTGCTCAGGCCTTCTTTTGGCCTGGGCTATATTGAAGTGTAGTACTGTGATGACCCTGGTCGTAATAATTTGGAACCCAGTCATCTTATGTTTATTTCTGTGACTTCCTAGGTGTATTTGTGCCATCGTTCTAATTGGCAGAGGAAATGTCTTATCCAGACCATCAGGGTAGCTCAGAAGTGCAATGAGGTTACCCTTTGACTCTGTCAGACCCATGCTGGGGAGTCTTTCCTCTTTTAGATCACCTTTATAACACCGCATCCTTTTCATCAATGTCCCCCCTCCCCCAACTTGGTTCTCTACCTTCCCTCCCTGGACCCCCGCTTAGGGGTGTGAGGAGCAAGGAGGTGGAAAACTAGTATTCAATCGCCCCCACAACCACTTATTAAGAGGTCTCTGTGGACCTGTTTCAAGAGCTCCAGCCATATTGGAACTGTAATTCGTAGTCCGACCTGCCTTGCCATCCTCCCTCTTTGCTTCTTTTTGCTCCCCCTGTTTTTCCTCGGCTTGTCAGTGACTTGTCCCTCCCCCGGTTTCTTGGTGGGGGGGGACTAACCGGAGGGGCACCTTTTATATTCAGCAGCCTGCCGTATATAGGCCGTATCTTCATCGTTAAGCTCTGTCTCCAATCTTTCACATCCCTCCTTCTGCCCTCCCATCCTTCCCCTCTTTACCTTCACTTTCATGTTCTCGTACGACTTCTCCGGTGAAGCAGCGTAATCCCCCCTTCGAGGTGTCTCATTCCTCTCAGATCAGCCAGGCTCTTCCCTTAGGTCGTTCTATCCTTCCCGAGTCCCTTCACCTCAATTCGTTCGGGCCCCCCCCCCGTTTCTTATTTCATCTGTGAGTCAACTGAACTCTGGACTTAACTCATTAACTAATTTTCCAGTCCCCGGACTCTTATATATTCCAGCTCTCCTCCCTCCCTTTTGCCCTATTCCGTTGAGACAAGTAATAACCCCCTCCCCTTTCCCGACTGCTCATTCCTTTCCCTCCTACACAGGGTCAGCATACCCCTGCTAACCTGTTCCGGATTGGGTGGGGGTGATTATGGAGCGCATACCAGTTCTGTTCCCTCAGTTCCTCCTCCTCCTCCTGGTGTGTTTCATAATCTCAAACGGCGCATCTGAGCCAATTATCCAGGTTATGAGGAGTCTGACTAGTTCACTTATTCATTTTCCTTGGAAGCCCATAATCTCCCTTTCGTAGTGCTCCAAAATCAAAACGGTCCAAATGCCCTCCCGAGAGACACAAATTCAAGTGCCCCTCCTCTTCCCTCTCCCTCCCCCACTCCCTCCCACAGACAGACAGTCCGCGTGGGAGCAGTAGACTTCCTTTCGAGAGCCCCCCCTCCAGCCCAGATTGGAGATTACTTACAAAGTCTCAGTCAATCAAGCGGATAGTAAACAGACCTACAAATATCAAGATGAGATTGTCTTAGGTGGGTGCAATGAAGCCAGGTTGTCTAAGTGGGCCTCAGGTACAGTTGAATGTTTCTTTTCCCCTCTAGACAATCTCCAGTTATTTAGGATTCCGTTGTTCCTCTACTAGCATCTCGTCTGGTATAGGGGTTTCTTCTTCCATATCTGCATCTTCTGACATTTGGAGATGTCTTGCCTTTTTGTCTATCTGACTCGTGTTCCCATATTTTTTAATCATCGCCGCAATGTCAGATCGGAGGGTTGTCTGGGGATTACTCTGCGTGTTGCCTTTATTAGCTGTTCCTCTCTGTGCGACTGCCCAGGCAGATGATAAAGGTCTCTTTCCATCTTCTCTTTCATCATGGCTGTGGAAATCCGGGTTCTTTAGGTAGGTAGTTGCCTCAAAAGATCCTTGAAGATTTTCGTACCCTGTTGGGAAATTATTTTGAGTCTAGCCGGGAAAAGCAGTTGTGCCTTGAGGCCCTTGGCTCGTAGTAGTTTTATTATAGGCCATGTGGTCTTTCGCGCCTCTTGCACTTCAGCTGTGTGGTCGTTGTCTAACGCAATTCTGTGGCCCCTGTACATTAAGGTGTTTTTCTGCCAGACCCTTTTTAAAATGTCCTCTTTCCTTCTGTAGGATGTTAATTTAACTACAAACGATCTGTGCCTCGCTTTAGGATCTTTCGGCTGTGGAATCAGTGAGCGGTGTGCTCGGTCGATTTCTAAGTCCAGCCCCTCTGGCAGATTGAGGGACTCTTGAAGGAGCGTTTGAATGAAGGTTATATTGTCGACATCCCTTTCTTCCAATCCCTCTGGGATTCCGTATATGCGGACATTTTGGCTTCTGCTGCGACCTTCGAGATCATCCAGCCTCCTAGTTAGCTCCCGGTCTCTGGCCAGTAAGTACAAGATGAGTCGATCTTGTTTATCAGTTTGCTCCATCATTTGTACAAGGCCTACCTCTATTTGGTCGGTTTTGTACAGCACAAGGAATACAGTTACACTCAATGAAGAACACTGCATTCTTATATTGTGAGACACAAGAATGCAGGATTCCTTGCCGGGGCAATACATGTGTGTGTCGCTCATGAAGTAGCTGCACCATCCCACACATGTCACGAGTGGTCTGTAGCAGCAGTAGCATCACACACAGTGCCTCAGGCCTATATGCTGTAGTCTTGTGTCTCACAACATACACTGAGATGGTGACATTTCTTTGGGGCAGCCTGCTTTGTGGAAGATGTCTCTTGAGAAATGTGGCCTCAAGTGGCTATTGAGCAGGTGATGTCACTGACTCACTGAAGTCCGAATCTGGATATTAAAAGGAATGGGAAGCATTGCAGCATTTCTTTTGATACCTACTGTCACGTGCCCCTGGCCCCCAAAACCTCGGACAGCCCGGTAGGTCCTCCTGTTTGCAGAGAGGATCCCCCTATTCAGGACCTCGTGAGCAGAAGTAAGAGTTTCAGGATGACTTACCACCAAACCTTCCTTTTCCCAGTGGGAGGGTGGATTCTGTAGTTTCAAGTTCCCTTGACTCCGTACTACTTTCAATATTTGAATCCCATCACGGCCACTGGTTACGTCTTGCCTAGGTAGTTTTATACGATAGCCAAGCGATTCTATCTTTTTAGGCAGACAATCTTTTCAAAACCCTTCTGTTTAAAATGTTAAATCACACAATCAGACCCCAGGCAGA
Source organism: Neoceratodus forsteri (assembly GCA_016271365.2). Classification (NCBI taxonomy): domain Eukaryota; kingdom Metazoa; phylum Chordata; order Ceratodontiformes; family Ceratodontidae; genus Neoceratodus; species Neoceratodus forsteri. Next base: position 694,547,402 of record JADMNL010000022.1, on the reverse strand, counting down.
GTTAATAAGAAAATCATAAAAGTTTACTTAACATAAAAGCAATACAGAAAATTCTACAGTTTGGAAGGACTTTGAAATGCAGACAATAACAAAAGTAAAACTGGATGGTTTACAGAAAACATTAGATACTGTATTCTAAACTATACCTCGTTTGAGGTTAACGTTCAGACAAGATTTTAAATGTCCTTGTATAGATGAGTCTTTAAGCAACAATCTTGCAGCAAGGTTGTATTCCAAGTCAATTCCCCTCAATGTCCTTTTTAAAAGAAATCTTTAGGTACTGTCCTTGGTGAAAAGTCTTGGTTTCCAAAATTCTGACTTAAAAATCAGAATTTTCTGTTCAGTGTGTGAAAATTTTTCCAGGCCTATATATATATATATATATACTTTCTGGTCTTCAAGTATATGCCAGGTGGACAGGCTATTCCTCCTTCCAACTTAAACACTATCCAACTGCCCTGAATTCCAAATGTGTCTGATTATATGCATGCTGATCATCTTCAAGCCACACCCCCTGTGTGATGGGGTGCAACAGTGTATCTTTCCCTGTAGGTGTCACTGTGGTTCCATGTCAATCCAACTAACATCTGGTCCATGCATTTGGCTTAACCCCTGACCTCTTCCTGTCATGGAAAGCTAAATACCCAGTTTTCCCCAAGAGTTATGTTTTCCCGGCTCAATAAAACTGTCTGCCTTATCTGGATATGTACCAGATTCACCCTAGTCATTAGAACAATTAAGGCTATTTTTGTAATGTCATCCAAAAGCCTTTCAATGAAAGTTTCTTAATTCTAAAGTACATTACATCATATACAATATGAAGCCACATAAATGGATATCAGCCTATCACGTGACACCTACTTACACCCTGCTCTCTCCCTGTGTCTAGTTTGTTTTCTGTCTCTCCAGCTCTTTAAGATCCATCTCTTTAGAGCCGATCCAGTAGCGCAGCGGTTCCAGTACCACTCACTACACTTGCAAACTGAGTTTGGGGACAGACTTGGGGGGATAGAGTTGGGGAAGGAAGGAAAGGAGCTTAGAGAGGAGGTTAAAGTACCCACCTGGTGCAATAGCTCGCAGGGTTGGAAAGTGTATCCAGTGGATTGCGAGGGCAATAGGTAGGAAGGGGGAGCTGGATGTCATTGTCCACCTGGGGATGAATGACCCAGCTTTGGAGGGGATAGGGCAGTGTAGGAGCAGTTTAGAGAGCTGGGGAAGGGTCTTAGGCAGGTAGCATGCACTGTTACCTTTATGGATGTGCTGCCTGTCTACAATGGAAAGGGAACTCTGCACTAAGGCCTTCAACTCATGGTTGCAGGAATGGTGCAGAGACGAGAGTATAGCTACATTGGGAACTGGGGCTCCACCTGGAGGGATCAAAGCTTGTACCAGGAGGATAGCCTGCATCCATTCAGGAAGGGAATGGCAGTCCTCAGTGGGTGGTTTAAATGTTACTTCAGTGAACATTTCAACTACCCTGGGAGGGGAGTGGAAGGGAAAGGGGAGGCAGAAACTGCCCCCCCTCACATGCTGTGATAGAGGGTAGAGAGATCCTGTGAGAAAAGATTCCAACTGGATGCAGCATAGAAACATAGACGTTGATGGCAGATAAGGACCGCAAGGCCCATCCAATCTACCCATTTCTTTTTCTACCTTATGAATGTGCCATTGGCCTTTACTCTGTCAATGGCCTACCTATTCATACCCATCTGTATTGCACCCTTATGCCTATCCCATGCCTGTTTGAAGCCCTGCACTGTATTCATATCCACCACTTCCTGAGGTAGGCTGTTCCATGCATCCGCCACCCTTTCTGTGAAAAAGAACTTCCTCACATTACACCTTAATTGGCCTCCCTCTAATCTCATGCTGTGTCCTCCTGTCCTGCTATTTTTCTTATATTGAAACATGTTAGACTCGTTCACCTTGTTAATGCCCTTGAGGTGTTTGAATGTTTCAATCATATCACCTCTCTCCCTCCTTTGCTCTAGGGTATACATATTGAGCTCAGTTAATCTGTCGTCATATGTTTTCTGATGCAGTCCCTGCACCATTTTTGTTGCCCTTCTCTGGACTGCCTCAATTTGGTTAATGTCCTTGTGAAGGTGTGGCCTCCAGTACTGCATGCAGTACTCCAGATGGGGCCTAACCAGTGTCTTGTAAAGAGGGATTATTACCTCCCTCTTCCGACTTGTGATACCCTACTAATACACGAACATCCCTCTAGCCTTACCTACTGCTTTAGAGGTCTGCTTGGATGATTTCAGGTCATCGGTGATGATGATGCCCAAGTCTCTTTCTTCCCTTGTGACTGCCAGCAACTCCCCTCCCAGCCTATAGGTGGCTTCAGGGTTTCTCTTCCCTATGTGCATGATCTTGCACTTCTTTGTGTTAAACCCCAGTTGCCACTCTTCCGACCATTTTGCCAGTTTATCCAGATCTCTTCTCATTCTGCCCACCCCATCTGGATCATCTACTCTGTTGCAGATATTGGTGTCATGTGCAAACAGACAAACCTTACCCTCCAGTCCATCTGCAATGTCACTGATGAAGATATTGAAGAGGACTGGCCCCACAACTGATCCCTGAGGTACCCCACTTGCGACTTGCATCTCTTCTGACTGTATACTGTTTACTACCACTCTCTCTTTTCTGCCCGTCAACCAGTTTGCCATCCAGTTGACCAACGTCTGACCCACCCCAAGCCTACCCAGCTTATTAATCAATCTTCTATGTGGAACAGTATTGAAAGCTTTGCTGAAGTCAAGGTAGGCAACATCAACTGCTGCCCCTTGATCCACCACTCTGGTTACCCAGTCAAAGAAATCTATGAGATTAGTGTGACAGGACCTTCCTTTTGTAAACCCATGCTGTCTTGGATCCTGTGCTCCTATGGATTCCAGGTGTTGCACTATCCTTTCCTTAAGGAGTGTCTCCATAATCTTGCCCACTACTGAGGTAAGACTGACTGGTCTGTAGTTCCCTGCCTCCTCCGTGCTACCACTCTTGTGGAGCGGGATCACATGAGCCCTTCTCCAGTCTTCTGGGGCCTCTCCTGTGCTCAGAGACTCACTAAACAGTTCTGATAATGGCTCTGCTATTTCCACCCTTACTTCTTTAGTACCCTGGGATGTATGTCATCAGGTCCCATTGCCTTGTCCACCCTGAGCTTATCGAGCTCTTGTAGGACCCTTTCTTTTGTGAAGGGACTAGTGCACACCTCCCTGCCCTCTGTGTCCATGGTGCTGAGCTGTGGGCCCTGCCCTACCTTCTCTTCAGTAAATACTGAGCAGAAGTATCTATTTAGGATAGATGCTTTTACATGGTCCTCCTCCTCACACGCCTCCTTATCCCCTTTGATCTTAGCAATACCCCCTCTGGACTTTCTCCTTTCACTAATGTATCTATAGAAAGTCTTGTCACCTTCTTTTACCGTTTGTGCTAGTGTTTCCTTGGTTTGGGCCTTTGCCTGCCTTACTGCCTTCCCTGCTTCCCTTAGAGAAGTTTGGTATGCCTCCCTATCTTCATCCTGCTGCATTCCCTTATATTTCCTGAAGGCCAGCCTTTTGGCTCTGACCTTTTCTGCTACTGTGTTTGAGAACCAAAGTGGTTTCCTTCTTCTTTTGCACTTCCTTTTCTCACTAACACAATGGGATGTTGCTTCAAGTATTGCATCTTTAATGCCTGCCCACTTTGCCTGTACTCCCTCGCCTGTACTTCTTTTTGCCAGGGCTAGCTTAACTGTGTTGGCCATCTTATCAAAGTCAGCAAGACAATCAAGGTAGCAAGGAATTAGCAAGGGAAGAATGGGGGAACAGGAGCAGGCAATATGAAAAGATAAGGAAGGGGGAACAGCTAGAAAAAGTGGGAAGGGACAAGAGAAGGACTAACAAAATCTGGACAGCCATGTATGTCAATGCTAGAAGTCTTAGAAATAAGATACCAGACCTGGAGGCCACCATGGCGAGGAAAGGCCTGGGTATTGTGGCCATCACTGAAAAATGGTGCACTGACAACCATGAGTGGGAAATGGTCATACCTAGCTGCATGATGTTTAAAAGAGACAGGGTAGGAAGGGAAAGTGGGGGAGTGATGCTTTATGTTAGGGAAAACATAAAAGCGACAGAGGTACAGGGAATCGGGGGGGTCGAGATGCTGTGGGTCAACCTCGAGTCAGGAAATGGAGCCGCCATTTGGATAGGAGTGATATACAGGCCTCCAACACAGGGGAGAACTTTGCCAAGAAATGTTGGAAGACATACAGTAGGTAAAATTGCTAAGAAGAGGGAGGTGAAGCTAATGGGGGACTTTAACCTGCCAAATGTAGCGTGGCGCCTCCCTGCTGCAGTATTATCTAGAAGTAGAGTCATCCTGGACTCCCTGTAGGGCGCATTCCTGAAGCAGCTAATCAGTGAACCCAGTCGGGATAGGGTAATACTAGACCTGGTGCTTATTAACGGGGACAGTGTTGCGGACATCAAGATGGGAAGTCATCTGGGGACCAGTGACCATTGCACAGTGTGGTTTACTACAAGAACAGCTGCAGAATCCAACTGCACAAGGGCGAGAGTCCTGTATTTCAGAATGGCTGACTTGTCCAAGATGAGGGAGGGCCAGGTTGCCAGGTTGGGGGAGAGGACTTGGATAGGATGGAGGGCATATGGGCCAGATTAAAAGAGGGCATAGTAAAGGCAACAAACCCATACTGTACATCAGGCAAGTAAGCAAAAGTAGAAGGAAGAGGAGACTGTTATGGTTCTCGAGGAAGGGGGCAGAAAAAGTAAGGGCAAAAACAGTGGCATTTAGAAGGTATAAGGAGATCCAGAGAGACGAAGACAAGGAAGTGTACCTGGGGAAACAGAGGGAGGCAGGCAAAACAGTAAGGAGCTCAAATGTGCAAGCTGAGGAAAGAATAGCTTAGATGGTATTGAAGGGAGACAAGACATTTTTCAGGTATGTTAGTGAGAAAAGGAAGACAAGGGGGGATTCTAAGGTTAAAAAAGGAAGGAGGGATGCTGGCCCACTGGCTTGGTGTCCGTCTCGGATGTCCCGGGTTTGGAAACAGACCTGGGAAGTCAGAGGGTCGACTGGTGGGAGAAGGAGTGAGCATCTTAGGGACAGCTCTCCTTCTCCGGGGGGGTTATGTGTCTGGCTCAATTTGGACCCCTAGCAGAGGCTGGGGGTTCGGTGCGACTGGCACCCAGAAGTCCTTGGGAGGCATGCAGATGCTGGCGTCATTGCACGTCATGCCTCCTTCAGAAGAAAGCATCTGCAAAAAATAGTGGCCGCCATCTATGACACCATGCATCCCTGTCCCTGACTGCAAGTCATGGCACTTCCAGGAAGACTACCTATTCCATCATCCACTGTAACTGGTCGACTCTGTGCCTTACCCTGGTGGGGCAAGCCAGGAAGGCAATGCTGGTGGGCACCCCTGCCGGCACCCTTCTTCCATTGCCACAGGGTTTGTTCTTGTGAGGTGGCCTGCCCTGGGGGGCAATCCAGGGGGTATTGTCTACAAGAGGTAAGTCCTGGGGGCAAGGAGGGGGCAGAGGGTTGGTGGGGGCCGAGCTATAAGGCAGAATGCTGGTAAAAGCATACTAAATAAAAAAAAAATAAAAAAAGAGGGAGGGGGCCTATACACAGGAAGATCAAGCAAAGGCAAATATCTTTAATAGATACTTCTACTCAGTGTTCACAGTAGAAGGAGAAGGGAAGGAACCACATATAAGCACCAAGAGCTTTGAGGGGAGGGAAGTAGACACCAGTCCCTTTTCTGAGGAGAGGGTCAGGAAAGCACTCGCTAATCTGAGGGTGGACAAAGCCATGGGGCCAGACAGGGTGCATCCAAGAGTGTTGAAAGAACTCAGAGAGGTGCTGGCGGCACCCCTGGCAGACTTGTTTAACAGTTCACTGGAGAGTGGCATGGTCCTGGAGGACTGGATAAGAGCAGACGTAGTCCCTTTTGATAAAAGTGGTAGCTAGGAGGAGGCAGGAAATCATAGGCCTGTCGGGTTGACTTCTGTAGTAGGAAAATTGATGGAAACACTATTAAAGGAAAGGATTGTGGAACACCTGGAATCCAATGGAGTGCAGTACCTGAGGCAGCATGGCTTCACAGAGGGGAGGCCATGCCAAACAAATTTAATAGATATTTTTGACTGGGTAACCATGGTATTGGATCAGGGACGGGCAGTGGACATGGCTTACTTAGACTTCAGCAAGGCCTTTGACACTGTCGTTCATAGGAGACTGGTAAACAAGTTGGGTAGCATGGGGTGGGCAATATGGAGGTAACCTGAGTAAGAAACTGGTTAGGGGATAGGAGAAAGAGGGTGGTGGTAAATGAAGTTTGCTCAGAAGAGGGGAGAGTGACCAGCGGGGTACCTCAGTATTCATTACTGGGGCCAGTCCTCTTTAATATCTTCATTAATGACATAGCCGAGGAACTAGAAGGGAAGGTGTGCCTCTTTGCAGATGACACCAAGATCTACAACAGAGTGGACATTCCAGGGAGGTGCAAAGGATGACAAAAGAAATGGCTGCAGGAGTGGTCAAATGTTTGGCAGCTAACGTTTAATGCAAAACAGTACAAAATAATGCACTTGGGTCACAGAAACCCTGGGGTGGAGTACAAAATGGGGGAGAGGTACTTGCAATGACCAAGCAGGAAATGGAGCTGGGGTAATCATACTGGATGACCTGAAGGTGGCCAGACAATGCAACAAAGTGATCGGAAGAGCTAGTGGTATGCTGGGGTATATAGGTAGGGGTATCTCCAGCAGGAAGAGGGATGTGGTGTTTCCTCCTATATAGGTCATTGGTAAGACCCAACCTGGAGTACTGCGTCCAGTTCTGAAAACCTCATCTCTGGAAAGACAGACAAGAGTAAAGGTGGTCCAGAGGAGGGCTACCAAGATGATTCAGGGTCTGCATCAAAAGCCCTATGAGTAGAGGCTAAAGGAATTAAAGATATACTCCTTGGAAGAGAGGAGGGAGAAGGGGGATATGATTGAGACATTTAAATACCACCAAGGGGTGAATAAGGTACAGGTTGGAGGTATTTTTCAGAGGAAGGGGTGCTCTAGAACAAGGGGTCATGATATGGAACTGGAGGGGGTAGGTTCAGGGGAGATGTGAGGAAACACTTCTTCACGGAAAGAGTGGCAAATGTCCAGAACAGCCTTCTAGTGGAGGTAGTGGGGGGAAAAAACTGTGATGGGATTCAAAAAAGCATGAGATAGGAAAGGGGTGAAAGAGAAAGTGCTGTAGACCTACAGTTCAATGTTTGGGGAATAGCAATGGGGTATATAGTGCTCGTGTAGCTTGTAGTACTTTTTGTGGCTTAACTCTATTCCCACCCTTGAGTAGTAATAATAGTAGTAGTAGTTGGTAGCAATCTGTAGGGAATAGAAGGCCCAAGAACAAGGGTGAGAAGCGCGCCGGAGAAGGAGGGGGATGGGGTGGACGAAAAACACTCCCTAAGGAAGGGAGGTGTGGTTAGTAGGAGGATTAAGTAGAGGTTGTGGGAGAAGCTATTCCCCACATTGAACCACGGGCTAAGCCCTCCCATTCAATGTTTGGGGAATAGCAATGGGGTATATAGTGCTTGTGTAACTTGTAGTACTTCTTGTGGCTTAACTCTATTCCCACCCTTTAGTAGTAACAGTAGTAGGTAGTAATTTGTAGGGAATAGAAGGCCCAAAAAGATACCTCCTCCAACTCATGGAGAGTATGACCCCCTGGCACTCAGGAGAGGAAAATCCCCCAGGTGAAGGAAACCTCGGAGGACCCATGGCTGGTGGTCTGCCCATTCTCTGGGCTTGCTAAAAGGAGAAGGACCTAGGTTCTAGTAACTAGGACTTATTTTAGGGCAGGTGATCTTCTTGGAGAGATGACGGTCCATTCTTGATCCATTGATGATGCCGGTTGAATGATGATCCTGAGGTTGATGAATCAATCTTTTCTGTAGGTGTGGTGGAATCCTGAGAGTGAAGCAAATCCAGTTGAAGAAGAATGAATGAAGTCCAGATTACTGAGGTGATGAAGAATGCTTGTCCATAGGGGGTTGCAAGGATGTACTGAGCAGAGAGAGCATGAATTGATCAAAAATTACTAGGCAGTGGAGGGTGGACATGCTATGATATGAGTAGTCATGGGTGAATGACCAAACTTGAGTAAGGTTTGACTTTCGAGGTAAGGCCTGGAGGCAAGGAATTTGGTAGTGAGCGAGGAGTCACTAAGAAAGCTTCCATGAAGTGGAAAGTGAGTAGAAGAGAGTCTTTGAGTGCCTTGGAGATGATGGTCTATCCTCGATCCATGGACGATGTAGATTGACTGATGATCCTGAGAATGAGAAGTAGGACTTTCCTGAAGGAACAGTAGAATCCTAACTGTGAAGCAGATCCAATTGAGGAAGGGCGAATGGAGTCTGAATTTCCAAGGGGATGAAGGATGCATGTCCAAGGGACTGCATGGGCGTAATGGTCCAGGAGAACATAATTTGATCAATATGCTACCAGACAGTGAATGGTGGGAATTGCAATGGTTTATACAGATATAGGTGAATGATATGACCTGTGTAATGTTTGACTGTCAAGATAAAGTCTGGAGGCAAGAATTCAATAGTGAGCGATGAATAGCCAAGTAAGCATCCATGACGTAGACGAATAAGTAGAGGACAGTCTTTGGGTGCCTTAACTGTTGCGTATTTCTGAATAGAAATTTGGAGGAGCCTGTTCTTGGTGGTAGTCTTTACCAGAAAGATTAATGAAGATGATTCATGAAGGATAGCTGAAGGATCAGTTGGAAGGACAGATAACTCGACTGAAGGTAACGGATGGGGAAATGCAGATGCTTGTATGAGGTATGGTGATGTTCAGAAGCCAGAAGATGGTGGTTTGGATAGCTTGATGTTAGAAAGCAGCTAGGCACTGGAGATCCAACAATGAATATTCTGGAAGGCAGCTGGAGGGTTGTGGGACACGCAAAGTCTGTTGAGGAAATAGGAGACAAGTAACACGGTCAACGAAGTCAGTGATGGTCAGAGAGGCTGCAAAGGTGACTGGATAATGTCTGAGGTGGCATGAGGTATCTTGAGAGCCCTGGTATCCTGGAGCAGTAATAATAGAGATTAAGTCAGAACATGACAGGGGAATTGAAGTCCTGTCCATGCAAGAGGATAGCCTGTGAGGCATGGTAGACGGGGAAGTCCAAGGAGACTGAATAGACAGGATTCGTAGTAAGTATCCAATATAGAGAGACGGGAATCATTCTAGTGTCCAGTTGAATGAGATTCCAAAATGATTGAGGGGAGCTGCTTGGCAGTATGGAAAACTCTGTGATGACGTAAGAGTTTGAGACCTGTTATCTAAGGGATGTGTGTTAGAGGTAGTTTCCTCAATTGAAACGTGCAGTGATTCATCTGGTAGTGGATGGGAGCTGTTAGAATGGCCTGAGTAGGAGTATGAGAATTTGCATAGGAAAGGACCAGCAGGTGCAGACACAAGCTTCTAACCGAAGTTGATGAGGTTAGGTGAAGGGCATGATGTTCCAGATAATGGTTCAAAGGAAGGAGGAGACTAGGATGCCCGCAGAAAAACAGCAGGAAGCGGGCATGCATCGGAGGAGAGAAGGAGGAAAGGCGAACTAGAGAAAGAGTGGGGACGCTGGTAAGCTTTGGCAGTGGGGGGGACTAGAAGCAGGTGGAAAGCCCCCCCAAAAAAAAAAAGAAACTCAGAGGGAAAAACCCAGGACCAGCGAGGAAGGGAGGAGAATGGAGGAAGGAGCGGGCAGGTTGGACGGCTACCAAGAAAGGGGAGATTAACAAGGCACAGGGACAAAGGGGGAGCAACATAAGCAAACAAACAAACAAAAAAGCCACAAGGGAATGGAAAGACAACACAGGGCAGGGAGAACGACCAGACAGAGCAGCAGAGGCACGGGAACAGCACAGCCACACAAGCCACACAGGGAGCTCAGGGACAAAAACACTCCCTAAGCAAGGGAGATGCGGTTAGTAGGAGGATTAAGTAGAGGTTGTGGGAGGAGCTATTCCACACACTGAACCATGGGCTAAGCCCTCCCATAGAAGGATCTATTGCAAAAGCAATTACAACAATAAAGGGCAGACTACATGGACCAATCGTCCCTTATTTGCTGTCAGTTTCTATGTTTCTATGTAGGTTGCTTGTGGGCTTGTCAGATGGCTCAGTTGGTAACACATCTGCCTGGGGCCTGAAGGTCATGGGTTCTAGTTCCACACCGGGACTGGGTCGCTCATACCTGGCACCCAAGTGCAGTACTAGGGGGGTGCTTTACTGTAAGGGTGTGCTGTCCTTCAGATGAGACATCAAACTGAGGTCCCTTCTACCCATCTCTGGTTCTGTCCTGGAGGATATCCAGGTGGAAGTAAACGAACCCAAGGCACTGTTCGCAAGAATAGGAGACTTTCCCCAGTGTACTGGCCAATATTCCCCTTCCTATAAAACTGGTTCATGCAATTGTCCATGGCTGTGTGTGGGTTTTGATGTGCGAAATGACTACCACTACACATTCAGTCACTTCACTACCAGTCTAGCATCGCGTGTAAATCACTTTGGGATACAATGTGTATGGAAAGCACTATATCAATCAGTCAATCAATCTTTATTTTACCAGGTGAAGCACCATTGAGTGAGCTCATTTGCAAGGTGAACCTGGACAAATACACAAACTGTAGAACAAAATAATGCAATATTTAAGGTAGATGTACAATCAAAGAATAGAAATGTAGAAGAGTTCACAAACATAGTACAATATTAGGCACGGGCTATACAGAAAAAAACATAAGTAAAAGGCAATATATGCAAAAAGCTCCAAAAAATAGTCAGTACAAAACTATACAGTATATACATAAATGGTTCAGAAGAAGGGGTAGAAGGGTTGTTAGGGAAAAGAAAGGAGAAAGGAGTGATAAAGCGAGAGTCACCAAGCCTGGAGACAGAAGTCCTGCACTTATTTCACTTGACACCGTGGGCGGCAGTTACAGGATTCCATGAAGGAATATGAGAATAGCGTTTTGAAGGAGAAACATTTGGTCAGGGCAGCAGCTTCAAGGTTTCTTGCAATTTATTCCACAGGTAAGGAAGTGCATAGCTTACAGATGCTTTACCAAAGCGTGAGTTAACTTTCGGAATGGATAAGGAGATGTAGGAGAGGCTGCACAAAGAATAATTGCCTACAGCGCATAGGGGCAGGCAGTTGGAGAGATACTGAGAATGTTTATGGGTGATAGTTTTAAAAGGTGGCATTCCTTTGCTTTCTGAACCTGAGAGATGTCTAACCTACTGCGGAATACAGGGAGCAGTGGTGGGTGTATAAATGCTCGTTCTTATTCTTGTCCAGGGAGGGGGGGGGGTCAGAGTGTCCCTTGGATGGCTGTCCTTCCTCATTGAGGGACGTTAGCATGTCCCACTAGTCGTCTGCCACTTGACGGAATCGAGGTGGCACTGCATTGGGTCCGCATGCTGGGGAAGGGATCCCACACCCAGACGCAAGGACATCTCTGTGGGGCAGAGCCCGCACAGCACGTTATTGCATGCATGTGGCCCCATGGCAGAAATGCAGAGGAAAAACTCCAGCTGTGCCTAGATGACGGTCCAGTCTCCCCACAGGCCCCGCACCGGTCACTGGCACCTCTGATGGATCTTGTGGACGAGGACACCTGGAGTTCAGGCCAGACCCAAAGATGCTGGGTAATGAGGCTGGGGGAACCGGCCCTGATGGGGATAGGTTGGCTGGCAAGACCAGAAAGAAAGGGTTAAAAAAAAGTGTATTTCTTTATGCAGCTCTTCTGTTTATTTAGCTTTTGTTGACCAGGTAAGTGCTCGAGACAAATCCTGCCTATTTTCAGGCACGACCCGGGGGAGGGGGATACAGATGAATGCCAACTGACCTTGAACCAGATTAAGCTGTTGGTGGTATTTTTAGTGAATGAGGGAAATTTGGCCAGGACACCGGGGAAATTCCCCTACTCTTTTCGATAAGTGCCTTGGGATCTTTAACATCCACCTGAACTACCACCAATCCAGGCAGATGGGACCTCAGTTTAATGTCTCATCCAAAGACGGCACCTCAGAAGTGCAGCACCCCTCTCATGCTGCACTGCAGTGTCAGTACTGGGATATTAACCCAAGTGCCAGATGTGGGAACTGAACCCACAGCCCTCTGATCTCCCGGCCTCAGAGGCGAGTGTGCTACCTACTGAGCCACTGACACTGACAAACTCCAACCAGTGACAGCCATCAGAGGCAGCCATTCAGTGGCTCCTAATACCGATACTGCTAGGTGCATAGATTAGGACTTCAGTGAAAGTTGAACACACTCTAGAGCTGCTCCATTTTCATCAGTGTAACTACCTATGCAATCAATAATAATACTGGCTGTTGGACCAGTCATGATATAATAAGTGGCCTCATCCTTCCAGCGCTGGTTTTAAAGACCAGGGGGACTAAAAGCAGAAAGGAGCTCAATGCACAGAAAGAGAACAGAGGGTAAACAAATGTGAACCAAGACTGCTGCAGTGCTTCCCTTCTCCTTTAATCCGAGTGTAATTTCCTGAGAGTCCGGACATTAATTCATATTCCACTGCCCGAGAGCCTGGACATGAATTCAACTTCCAATAACCCAATGAGTCAGACATTATTTTAAAGTCTGCTGCCAAGTGTGCGGATATTGCTTTGTATTGTCAGCTCCACACAGCAACTCGGCTCCTGCACTGTGTTAATGACCACCAGGAAATGCAGCATCCACACCACACTGTGCTGAGTTTCAGTATAATTTCTTCATGTGCTGACAGAAAGGGCATGTTTTTTTTCTTTTATAGAGATTTTTCTCCCTGGCTGCATTCATCATTCAAGGGCATACCCTGTTCAGGCCTGCATCTTTTGATGCCCCCGGCCCCAGAAGCCTATCGGTCACCCCCATGACTTCTCCGTGGCAGGGGCTCCAGAGGGAGGGTCCCAGACAGTCCATTGTATGGACTAGGCTCCATTATTGGCAAGCCCTTGGTTCCTCCCAGAGATCCAGACCATCATATAGATGGACATTGGATATTCTGCCCTCTTTAGGTCCCTCCCACATCCCCTGATACGTGCACAGCCTCCTAGGTGGCCTCTCAGGCACACATCATGTCCTTGTGGCAGGATCAAGCTCCATGGCCCAGTCACAGGGATTGCTGTGACACAGAAGCCCAACGTCGACCCTCCCCAACTGAGGTACACTGCCTTGCAACATCTGCCCTTACTGGGTGTACCTCCCAACATGGTGACTTGAGTTCATTCCCAAAGCTGGGTGACCTGCAAAGCAGCGTGACATGCTGGCCCACTGGCACAGTGGTAGTACTACTGCTTGTGGCATCGATGATCAGGGTTCGGGAGCGAGCACAGGTTGCTGGAGGGTCGACCGGAGGGGGAGGAGGGTTGAGCATCCAAGGGATGCTGTCCTCCAGGGAGAGAGGATAGCCGCTCCTGCTGCAACACCATGACCTGGGTGCACACGGGTGGAGGTGCAGCTGACAGCACTACATGGAAGGGGTGGACATCTGCGGGGTTCCAGAGCAGTGCCACATCTCAGCGTGCACCATCTCCATGGATCCCATTGCACACCGCCATCCCCGGGGAGGGAAGAAACTAAAAAAGAAAATATCCCTGCTTCCTCGCCCGGCACCACTGCTCAGATCAGGAGTGACCCAACACAGGGTTAATTGGTGGGGAGGAATGAGCCTCCCCCCTTCCCTGCCTGGAGGGCCAAACCACGGCAGGATGGGGGTAACTCCGTCTGGGATGCCGGTAAGCCCGGGTGAGGAGTGGAGAGGAAGGGGGCATCCAAAAAGCATTAACAAAAAAAAATAAAAAAGCAGCGCGACATGCTGCTGCTCGGCCATCAGGGCAGCCTGGAAGGGCATTTGTCCATCAGTAGCTTCATCTACAGTGAAACCCCTACCCCAGCAGTACTCCTGGTCTCTGGATCCATTTCTTGTTGTTAGCCAAAAAGTGTTCGATCCCGGATCTCGCAGGTGGCATGGCATGACATTAACAGTAGGCCATCAAACTGTCCCCCAGACACAGCATTTTCTTTCCCCCTTTGTGTCTACTGGGTTTCATTGGCTTTCCCTGTGCATGACCTCTTTCTGACCCATGATCATCACAAAGTGCCTAAGCAGCACAAAGACCCTGGAGGCATTTGAGATGGTGCTGCTTGGTCTATTTCGGTATCGCTGTTAAAAGCAGCTCTATTCAGCCATAAGCCAACCTTGTCAGATAAACAACTGCACTTGCAGGAAAGAACCTTGGCACACTGTGATACATGCCAAATTCAGTTTGAAAGATAAGGGAGGGAGGACCCTAAGAGAGTGCTGGCTCATTTAAAAACCAAAAATCATGCATCACTGCCACAGCATCTGTATAATAGCAGCTACTAAAGAAACAGCCTGTGTCCCTGAGCACTGGGAGGGGGTGTTGCCTTTCTAGAGCATGATTACAGGACAGGGACTTCAGGAGACTTGGCAGACATGGCTAGACAAGATCTGTCGGGGAAGGGGGGGAGGAGGAATGAACAAGACCAGCTGGACTACACCCTTTGATGGTCCGTCTCACAACTCACATTATGAGAGCCACCAAAGGAGAGTGTCTGTACTTTGTCTGAGATGGTGGTTTTAGTTTGGCCCCCATAGGAAAGCATAGTTTTGTTGTGAAATATTTCCATTCCAAATCCTGGGACTCTGCTCGGAAGAGTCCTCTTCCCCTTTTCTCTCCAAGGCATATCATAATGACACCTCCAGCATGCCAGTCCTGCTCAGGGCTCTGAACCCCAGCCAAGCCTCAATATAGTAATTAACTCAGCCTTTTCCACAGTGTAACTCATCTGGGATGTCCGTACACAGCAACATATGTTTTTACAGAAGCCAAAGAGCACACATTATAGCCCTAAGTCTGTTGGGTAATGACAGGTCGCAGAATAAACTAGGAAAAGTGAGCCATAGGGCAGCTTTATGTCAATTGAGATTGGATCATTTAGATAGCAGATCTTATCACTACTCTGCTGCCTGGTGTGTGTGTGTATGTGGGGGGGCCTTGATCAGCAAAGTTTTCACACCTAAGTTACTGCTTACTGGGAGACCCCAGAATAGTAAAGTCTGTGCACCTTGCTGTGTTACGCTCAGTCCCAGGAGAATGGTCACTCATTGGTCACAGATCAACAGCATCTATGGAGTCACTGCTTGCCCACCTTCCAGACCAGTGGATTGTATAGTTAAGTCTCTGTGTTGAGGTGTTGGTGGGAGTGTCCGAGAAAAGAAGAAATAACTGGAAGTTCTCTTTATTCTCCTGTTTGCTGGTCCACTCCACTTCAAAGAATTCATTACTGGTGGAATACACCAGGTCTTGTTTTGGGGGCAACCCGACTGCATTGTAGGGTAGTAGTGTCTCACGCCCTCCAGGCATCTTGGTAAGACACTCAAGGGCAACCCAGAGATCCGTATCAGGAGTAATATGTTCCACTGGAATTTCTGGGAAAAACAGGGTATTCAGTTTTTCAAGGATATGTTCTTCCCAGGCACTGCACACCTAGACACCTTCTCAGGCATAATGGGGAGACACAATGGGCTCAATTTTCAAAGCCTGCAGAGTAACACAAGGAGCTTACATCAATCAGAATTGATGCAAGTGGATCCTTGCATCACAGTTTGTTCCAGTCCCGATTTTCTGTCAGAGGGCTGTGACCCATCTGGGACTCCTTGCCCCAAAGTGTCCTTGTGCCACCTTTGTGCCCAACATGGTGGTGCGCCTGGTCACAAGGGGGCATGTGCCTTGGTGGGGCTGCAACATTCCCTTAATTGGAAGTTTGCAGGCTCCACCGTGGACTCAGCAAGGGGAACCACTTAGACCAGCCAGGAAGTGGTCTCAGTGACTTGCACCAGTGGGAGGAGGTCTGACACTGGGCTATGGGATGCAGATAGGGCATGCAAATTGACAGTGGGGGTGTCGGGGGACAGCTAGGCATCAGCAGACTGATGTAGCACCCAGCGAGGTGCGTTCACATTGTATTGCATTAGTCCATGTATAATATACATTTCATCCCTGGTGGTCTAGTGGGCCCCCCATCCCCGATGTCCCCCAGAAATATTAATACATCTTCCCTGGTGGTTTAGTGGACCATCTTTTCCAGATCTCCCCCCTTATGTAATATAACTCCATCCCTGGTAGTGTAGCAGACCCCCCTTCCCACGATCACCCCTGTATATTATGCTATAACTGTCCCTGGTGGGCTAGTGGACCCCCTCCCCCCCACCCCATCAGGTAGTGTCCCACCACCCCGCTCTCCCATCCTGAATTAGAGCCAGCGACCAGTACAGCCATCCTCTCACCACCACGATTGGCTGCCGACTGAGCTCCCAATGAGCATGCACTGTATACAGTATACACTCATTGTGAACTCAGTTGGCGCAACCGTGGTGGTGAGAAAAAAACTGTGCTGATTGCTAGCTCCAATCTGAGGATGGAGGGAGCAGGTGGTGGGACACTGCCTGACGGGTGGGGTAGGGGGTCCACTAGACCACCAGGAATAATTATAATATATGGGGTGAGCGGAAGGGACGTGGGGTTCATTACACCAGGGATGAAATTATATTACATAATTGGGAGATTGGAGAAGGGGGTCCACTAGACCACCAGCGAAGATATATTAATATTTCTGGGGGACATTGGGGGGGTGGGAGGTCTGCTAGACCACCACGGATGATATGTATACTATACATGGATTAATACAATATAATGTGGATGCAACCCGCCGGGTGCTGCATCAGTCCGCCGATGCCCAGCTGTCCCCCCAACACCCCCGCTGCCACCTCCCATGCTCCGTATGCCCCTGGCTCCCCTCCTGGTAAGCAGTTTCTTCACCTCCCCACCATCCTGGACACTCATGCATTGTGCCAGACAGAGGGGTGATTCCTGTGGCAGTTCCTACAGGTGTGCCTACTGTTTGGCACAGATCGTGACTTGCGGCAGATCAGGACTTTGGCGCTAGGACCCTGCTTTTTAGAAAATCGGGCACATGGTCCCTGGCACACCCAGAGTTTGCCGCAGCCCTAGATCACTGCAACTTGTGATGATCTATGGGCTGTTTGAAAAAAGAGCCCAGTATTTCTAAGAAAGACTTTTGGAGATACCGCCAACTCAGGCATGTGATCCATAAACATAAGCAAGGAAGGCAGGGCCAGATGCAGCTCCAGTGCACACACTCCCTAACCCTATGGACCTTTCTCAAAAAGAGCTGGGCAAGTCCTATATACCACTCCATTTGGGATGTGCAGCCAGACCCCTCCCAAGTGACCAGAGTGCACTGGCAAACAGAACTGGGCTCCTCCATCTCTGACTCCCAAAGGAGCCATTCCTGTTACAGGATCCATAAAGCCTGCAGAGATGGCAGAAGCAGACTAATCCAAAATAAAACACTCCACAGGTGGTGCTATACCCCCAGGTGCTCAAGTTCATGGGCCTGATAAATGAGGGCTTCTGCTGGAGATGTTAAAAGCCAGGGGCCACACTGCTGCACATCTTAAGGGACTGCCCATCCCTTCACCCTTTCTGGCATTAGACTTGGTGCATATGTGACAAGGTCACAGGTGGAAACATCCCACCCACAGCTGAAATGCTCCTGCTGGGTTGCTGCCCATCTGGCACCCTAAAGTTCTCTCCACAGGCCCAATGGCTCACAGCAATAGGGGTTGCCGCCAAGAGGCTAACACTGTGCAAATGGAGATCCCAAGATGTCCCATCTGTACATAAATGGCTCTTGGCAGTTGGTCAATTAGCAACCTATGAAAAGCTTTCCAATTTTGGTACTCTCACACTAGTACAATACTACAAATGTTGAGCCCCATTTCTGAACTCTGAATTCTGTCAGTCTGGGACAAAAACTACCCCAGTACATCAACCCCCCTGCCCCCAACCCTTAGGATAGCGAGCAGAACTTTGAAATCCTTACTATAGGTAGCGAGTTGTATCTAGCTGTGTTTTACTGTCGTTATTTGCTGTTCTTTATTACAGGGGTCATACTGACCAGTACTCTTGAACAGGGCTTCAGATAATTTAATTTTGGTGGAAGTCAAATACTTCCATGGGTTGAAATTTGGAAGTCATTTCAGTTTTACTGGAGTCAAAATACTTCCAGCTGTCAACTTTTGGAAGTCAAAATAATTCCAGTCAACAAATTTTAGAAGTCAAAATACTCCAAGTCCTATAGTTTTTGAAGTCATAGGCCTTCTGAATACCTCATTGTAACCCCATCAATGGCACATCCACAGAAATACATTTCTGAATAAGTCTAGGAAAGGCAAATGTGCACAGTAAATCAGTTACTTACAGTACGTGTTTATTTTTTTAACTCTGTTTATGTCCCCTCATTCTTTGGCCCTAGATCTCTTTCCAGTATGGATGCTAGGCTCTGGCTTTTTCCCCGCTGTGCCGAAGTCCTCCAACCAGACATCCATCCCAAGAGTGCTCTCTACCCCTCACTCTGTCCTGACCAATCCCTGGCTCTGAGTCTCCCGAGGTGGGACTGCCACTCCTCTAGTGTTCTATCTACAATCTAGCCAGAGGGGGGTGAGAGACGGAGGCTGGTTGGAAGGGCCCAGTGTTGAGCGTGGGTGCTATGCCATGGGTCCCGCATTCGCCTGCCTGGATGCCAGGGTTTTTCTGCCTTTTTTCCCCGAGGTGCGGGCGTGCAATGAAACCCACTGTGTGGCAGGCACACTCCTGCACCTGCACTCAGAGCGTCCTGCCACACCTCTCCCCACCTACATGTCTCCTTGGCTGGAGAGCCCCCAGTCTCCACTGGGAGCTGCTAAACCTTCGGAGCCCAAGCCACCTCTCCAGAGAGGAGGCAGTCCTCCGGACTTCGATCCTCTTCTGCGCTGACCGACCGCAGATGACTCAAGTCCGCTCCCGAACACGAGTCGCCGGCGTGGGGCGAGGTAAGGCGGATGCCTCAACCCTCAGTGTCACCAGGCCAGCCACAGTATATGTTTATTTCATGAATTGTTTTTGCAGTTCCAAGTAACCTCCTTTAATCTTGTGTTAAGTTGCCTGCAGTCAGATGCCTGCTACATTCAGAATCTGGTGATCATACACTATCACTAACACACAGATATCACCTTCCTATTAAAGCTGACAGATATTTTGATATCAGAATCTGATATATATATATATATATATATATATATATATATATATATATCTATATATATATAGGAAGGTGATATCTGTGTATTAGTGATAGTATCTCATTTGTTGTATTATTATAGGTTGATGATGGCAAACAAGATACAATGCATGAGTGCAATTATGCAGCCAACACATCAAGTCAAACAAATGCAGTTTTGTTTTTGTTTGTTGCTCATGCTTAATTAACACCACCCACTTAAATGAGAATTCACCACAAAAGGACCTTTCACTACCAGTTTAAGGCACCAATATGGTCAGGTACCCATGTCTGGCACCCTCATCACCGAATGCCATGTTCAGCTCCTGCCACATGCCTGCCCCCACCAACATAGTCAGCTCCCCACACATATGCCTGGTCCCTTCCACTACCAGCATGGCCAGTTCCCCACACATACACCGGCTTCTCCTAAAATAGCCACTATCTCCCACCAAGACACATGTAGTCTGCTCCCCAAACCCACACACAGTCCACTCAACTCTCATTCCTCACAGCCAACTCACCTGAAGTCAGGTCCTTTACACACACAACACATACACAACACATACACACACACACACACACACACACACACACACACACACACACACACACACACACATATATCCACCCATGTCCTCTGTAATGCAGCACAGTATGTGGAGCTGCCTAAGATCACAAGGGCCCCCCTGGACACACCAGCCATCTTGCAGCCTTTCAACCTGTTACCCCCCCCCACACACGAACACAAATATATAAACATACTTCCCAAGGTGCAGCCAAATGGCACGCTTTGGTAATATTTTGTAAGCCAAAATTAAGCTTTCACCACCAGTTTAAGGCACCAACATGGTCAGGTCCCCATGTCTGGCAGCCTCATCCCCGAATGTCATGGCCATCTCCTGCGACATGCCTGCCTCCACCAACATGGTCAGCTCTCCAGACATATGCCTGGTCCTTTCCACTGCCAACATAGCCAGTCCCCCACACATATACCTGGCTTCTCCTACAACAGCCACCATCCCCCACCAAGATACACACAGTCTGCTCCACAAACCCACACACAGACTGCTCCACCCTACCAACATAAATACACACACGCACACTCTGTCTCACTCTGTCTCTCTTGCTGAAAGAATATGGCTAATGAGTTCCCATGCCCCAGTGAGTCCCCTTGCATCAAAGTATACTGCTACCCCAAAATGATCACAGCCAGCTCCCTCAGCCACTGCTGCAACATAAACAGACCTGAACAACAATATGGCCAGTCTACCCCCACCAGCCACCCCACACCCAAGTGAACACAGCCCTAGTACCAACCCTGCCAACCCCAACCCACCCAAGTAAACACAGCCAACCCAGGAACCAACACTACCAGCGCAGCACCCCCAAGAAATCCAAGTGAACACTGATGAACCCAGCACCTACATGGCCAGTCACCCCACCCAAGCAAATAGCCCACCTCGTACCAACACTGCCAACCCCCTTGCACTACTCAAGTGAACGCTGATACCCTTGGCACTAGCACATCCAATCCCCCCCCCAAGCAAACACAGCCAGCCTCGGCACCAACGTGCAAGCCCCTACCCCATTCAAGCAAGTCTGCCCAAGTCTCGTACCCATAGCCCCAACACAGACCATCCCTAGATTGGGAGGAAGCAAGTAAGGTTTTTATGTTCTTTGGTAACCAGGTAAGGCCTGCTAGGCACAAATGCCTGTTTTCAGGGGTGAGCTGGGAGCACTGGGGAGATTATGTAACTTGCTCAGAGTCACACAGTATGCAAGTGGAGGTTGTGGGAATCAAACCCAGGTCTGCTGGATGTAACAAGTTCATTTACAGGCCAGCTTGTTACCAGGCCCGTAGCTAGAACAGCGAGATGGGAGCAGAAAGAATGACTGGGGGGGGCAGCTACCAGTCACACTTCCTGTCACGTGATTTGTCAAAAATGCAGTGTCAGTCAGATAAGTAAGCCTTGTTTTATGTACCCGAGTGTAAATCATTTAACAGTTAACTCTAAACATGTAAGTGCTATGGTTGCACTTGCAAACCAAGGTTAACACAGTGTTATGAAACTAAAGTGGAAGTCTTCTTGGATAGTAGCATTTGAATTCTTCCACAAAGACATCCAGGTTGAGACTTGAAGTCACATCATTTTCACATGACAGGAGAATGAGGTTTCTCTTTCGTTCATGACCCATGCTCATCCGCTGATATGATAAAATTATTTTCAAATAAGAAAATAAATTCTCACAAGCAGCAGTTGATGCCCCAAATGACAAGACAGTGATACACATTTCAAATATACATGGGAACACCTCCTTTAATTCATTGGCAGCACCAAGAACTTCTTTAAATTCATTGCACTGTTTCTTATCCATCAGTGCTTGAATACAGATATTTCAGCTCTGACTTTCTCAATATCTAACGCAAGCAAGTCAATCAAAGCATGTAGAGATTCCATTTTCAAGAAGTCAGGAGAGCTAGTAGAATGCATTGCTGGCAAGCTTTTGTATAACTCGGAGTTCCTCTGAGAAAATCTCCTTTGCATTTCACTAGTGGTTTCATCGATCAGTTCATGATAAATCGGGGACCTCTGATGCTCATTTAAAGTTTGGAATCCTGGTAAATGCTCAGTGATGACTGAATTTTGAAACCTTCGGGGCAACACCCTAGCTCGTTTGGTGGCACCAGCATGATGTAATGACAATGTTTCATCCCAGGCACTTTTCAAAATCGGGCGCTTGGATGAAATATCTGCTACAAAATCTTCAAACAGTTCTCTCTTCTGTTGAAGTGTTTCACAGGAAACAGTAATCAATTCAAGTCCCTTAGCAAGGTGCATCAATTCCTTTTGAAGGTAATTATTCACTGGAGCAAACACATTTAAAATCATTCTCATAACCTCGGCCAAGAACAGGAATTGGGATGATTTCGTAACTTCCAATAGCCCTCTTGCTTCAACTGACAGATCACTGTAACCATTTGCAAACTCTGACAGAACAATCTGAATGTCTTCCAAATGATTGAAGATTACTTCCAAGGTTTTCAGGTGACCAGTCCACCTTGTGTCTATAGGCACTTTTACACTGGCAGTCTTGCAACGGAATAAGCATTACGGAAGGACCTTACCATTCCATCCAATGCTGTGTAAACGCTGTTTGTTCCATTGTAAAAATGAACGGTCGCCTGAACCGCAATCCGTGGTGTAGGTGGTTTGTCCAAAATGTGCTGTTGCAGCGTGCAGTGTAAAGCACCCATTCCAGAGCAAACAACTCTAGCTCTAGCAAGGAGTACTGCACTGGTACGGATGGCAGGGTGCTTTGTGGTGAAAAATAGAACTCGTGTAATCAGAACATGGAGCAGAACAGGCTGTACCGGCGCTACACAGGTAACGCTCGTTTCGGCACTGCAGCGTGTGTGTAAAAGGGCCTTATGAGTCTTTGCAGGTGCTGACCTTTGTATAGCACACTAACTTCATGTCTGCGAAAACATTTGTACAGCGAGTTGCAATTTGACAACATATCTGCTGCTGCGGCGCCCTTCTCACACACATGACAACCTAATAGTCTTCAGGTGAAGCTACCTCTGGCTGGAAGCTGCAACACTGGACTTAAGATTTGCAAGAAAGCGAGTTGTGCTCGCAACAGAGGGAGGTGAACCTTACAATTTACAATTATCTTTGGTTTGAAGCAGATTCCTTAGGAAAGTTAATGTTCTTCAGGTGGAGGATACTTCTAACTGAAGGGTGAAATAAGGAACTTAGAATTATCAGAAAAGCCAGTCTTTCAATCAACAGAGGGAGGTGGAGCTTGCTTTACTTTTATTACAATTGTTAAGATTTTCAGTGCAGGAAGAGTTTAAACCCACAGGGGCTGAATACTGTTTTCTGTATCTGCCCTTCTGCATAGCTGACGTGTTTTGGAGCTGACTGCTTTCAGAGCACAAGTCACCAGGCTGTTTTGGGGCTGGGGAGGTTTACCTGTGTCTGACTTGGATGTGTGGATTTTTCTCTGTTTGATTAGCAGG
This sequence comes from Neoceratodus forsteri, assembly GCA_016271365.2. Taxonomy (NCBI): domain Eukaryota; kingdom Metazoa; phylum Chordata; order Ceratodontiformes; family Ceratodontidae; genus Neoceratodus; species Neoceratodus forsteri. The sequence continues at coordinate 694,524,136 of JADMNL010000022.1, read as the reverse complement.
GTATTTTCTCTGTCAAATTGTCGTGTAGGGCATCTTGCTTACAGGAAAGCACTCATTGCAGCGGTAGGTCAGAGCTTTTAGCTGATTGTTTCGTGAGGGCACAGTTTAGGCCCAAACCCTTCCCACCTCTCACCCCACCCACCCCTGGAAATAGTTCCTTTATACCTGGGGTTCTGACATCATTTCCTCAAGAGGGCAAGGTGCATATCACTGTCATATCCTTTCTAGCACACTGCACTGACAATATAAGCATACACATCATATAAATACATATATTTCTATATAACAAACCAATCACACACACACACACACACAAAAAAAACTAAACAAGGTAGACAGTTATGTGGGGAGTAGTGCAATGTAATGGCTGTGGGGCAGCAGTCTTCTGGGAGTCTTTCTGGAGGCTGAGATGCTGCCCTGTTTGCAGACAACTATCTGCCCTGAGGGAGGAAGTTGCCCGTCTTCAGGCCGCACTGGACAGTAGCAAGGGAACCTCCCCCATCCAGGGAGCACCAGAGCCACCACCACTACCTCAGAGGTTGCGAAGAAAGCACAGCAGTTGGACCACAGTGGGCTCAGGGAGGGTAGGGTGGTGGAACAGAGGCACACCCAGTCAGTTGTTCCACTCCACAATCCATACACCATTCTGGGGGAGCATAGTTCCCCTATGGATTCACCCACAGAGGAGACTAAGGAGGGTGCAGACAACTGTCACAAGAGAATCCCTCAGGAAGGAGGCAGAAGGCACCACAGGGAAAGGAAGCAGCTCCTGGTGGGGGACTCAATTATTAGGGGGATAGAACTGGGGGAGCAGGGAAAACTGAAGTAAGGTGCCTGCCTGGTGCCATGGCTTGGAGGGACAGGAAGCGCATCCTTAGGATCATGAGAACAGTTGCACGGGAGTCTGAGCTGGATGTCATTGTCCACCTAGGGACAAATGACTTGACTCATCATGAGATTAGAGCAGTGCAGAAGGACTTTGAAGAGTTGGGGACGGGCTTAAGACAAGTAGCACACACAGTATCCTTCTCAGAGGTGCTGCCTGTCAGTGGCATGGGTGAGGCAAGGGTACTTTGCACCATGCAGTTTAATGAATGGTTGAAAAAATGGTGTGGAGCACAGGGGTTTGGTTTCATTGGGGACTGGGGTTCCACCTGGAGGGACACCAGCCTATACTGGCAGGATGGTCTGTATCTGTCCAGGAAGGGAACAAGTCTTTTGGGCAATCAGATTAAATGCTTCATTGGCAAGCTTTTAAACTAGTCAAGGGGGGGGGGAGGCACTGATAAGCAACAGGAAAATCCCAGCCTCCCCCTACAAAACAGGGTACTAAATGAGAAAAAGACCAAGGTAGAAAGGTCAGTGGGGGATGCTGCTGCAGAAGGTAAACCATCAAAAAATGGAGAGCAACAGTACCAATGCCCATAGTCTGGGTAACAAGCTTCCAGAATTAGTGGCCTTGATGGAAGAGGAACATCTGGATATTGTGGCAGTCACAGAAACATGGTACACACAGAACCATGACTGGGACGTAAACATACCAGGATACACTATCTACAGGAGGGACAGGGAGGGTAAAAGAGGAGGAGGAGTAGCTCTCTACATAAGAGAAGGAATCAAAGCAACAGAACAAAAGAGTAAACGGGGGGAGGAGAAGAAGCCCTGTGGGTCAATTTGGAGGCAGGCAAAGGCACTACAAACCACACAGGGGTTGTATACAGACCCCCCTCTCAGGGGGAGGAAATGGACAAGGAAATGATAGAAAGTATACTTAGAATGGCAGATAAAGGGGAGATATTGCTGATGGGTGATCTGAATATGCCAGATGTTAACTGGAGTGCAGTTGCAGCAGCCACTTCTAGGAGTGGTGTTATTCTAGATGCCCTACAGGGAGCATGCTTTAGACAACTAGTATTGGAACCCACGCGAGAGGGAGCAATCTTAGACCCGGTCCTCTCAAATGGAGATGGAGAGATGATCACAGATGTCGAAGTGGGTAGCCATCTGGGAACTAGCGACCATCAAACAGTATGGTTCACAATAAACACAGCAATAGAGTCAAGCCATACAAAGGCAAAAGTACCTGACTTCAGGAGGGCTGACTTTGCCCAAATGGGTGAGTGCCTAAGGAATGCACTAGCAAATGGGCAGGAAGGAGGGGTGGAAGAACAATGGGGAATAATAAACACTGCCATCACTGAGGTAACAAGCCTTTGTGTGAAGCAAATAAACAAAACAAAATGATGTAAGAAACCACTATGGTTCTCAAAGGAGGTGGCAGTGAAGGTTCAAGAGAAAAAGAAAGCATTCAGAAAGTACAAGGAATCACAGAAGGAGCAGGACAGAGAATTGTATCAGTTAAAACAAAGGGAAGCTGGGAAGGCAGTCAGAACAGCAAAGGCCCGAACTGAGGAAAAGATAGCCAACACAGTTAAAAAGGGGGATAAAACCTTTTTTAGGTACATCAGGGAGCAAAGGAAGACTAAGGGAGGGATAGTGAGGCTTAATAAAGGGAGGGGTGGGCAGAGGTGATCTGAAAAGGCAGAAATACTAAACAAATATTTTTGCTCAGTATTTACAAATGAAGAGGGGTACTTAAAACAAACAATAGAAACACTCTGGATACAGAAGTTGATACCAGCCCATTTACAGAAGAAAGGGTTCTGAAAGAACTCTTAAAACTGAAGGTGGACAAAGCAATGGGGCCTGATGGGATTCATCCCAGAATTCTAAAAAGAACAAGGGTAGAACTAGTGACACCACTGACTAACCTCTTTAACAAATCATGGGAGGATGGGGTGGTACCTGAGGACTGGAAGAGGGCAGATGTGATTCCCCTTCACAAAAGTGGGAGCAGGGCAGAAGCAGGAAACTACAGACCTGTTAGTTTAACCTCAGTAATAGGGAAAATGATGGAATCACTTCTGAAGGAAAGAATTGTCGAGTACCTAGAGGCCAGAGGGGCACAGGACCCAAGGCAGCATGGATTCACAGCGGGAAGGTCGTGCCAGATGAATCTAATAGATTTCTTTGACTGGGTGACCAAAGTAGTAGATCAGGGAGGGGCTGTGGACATGGCCTACCTAGACTTTAGCAAGGCATTTGACTCAGTCCCACACAAAAGATTAATATACAAGTTAGCCAGCCTGGGAGTGGGTCCCAAGATGATAGCATGGGTAAAGAATTGGCTGGAGAATAGGACACAGAGGGTAATAGTAAATAGAGTCCACTCTGAAGAAAGGGGGGTTACTAGTGGGGTGCCGCAGGGTTCAGTATTAGACTGGTCTTCTTCAATGTCTTTGTGTTTACATTGCAGAGGGACTGGAAGGAAAGTATGTCTCTTTGCAGATGACACAAAGATCTGCAACAGAGTTGATGCACAAGGTGGGTGGAAAGGATGAGAGAGGACTTGGCAAGGTTAGAGGAATGGTCAGATGTATGGCAGCTTAGATTTAATGCTAAGAAGTGCAAGGTAATGCACCTGGGAAACAAAAACCAGGGAAGGGTACACAATGGGGGTGAGATACTAACAACAACAAAAATGGAAAGGGACCTGGGGGTAATCATATCAGATGACTTAAAGGTGGGCAAGCAATGTGAGAGGGCAGTAAGGAGGGCTGGGGGGATACTGGGATGCATAGGGAGAGGCATCACCAGTAGAAAACAGGAACTTGTTATCCCTCTGTACAGACAGCTGGTGAGACCCCATCTGGAGTACTGTGTGCATTTCTGGGGACCCAATCTCCGCAAGGACATAGACAAGATGGAAACTGTCCAGAGGAGGGCAACTAAAATGGTGCAGGGTCTGCACTGGAAGACATATGAAGAGAGACTAAAGAAGCTTGATATGTATAGCCTCGAGGAAAGAAAGGAGAGGGGGGACATGATAGAAACTTTCAAGTACCTCAAGGGAATCAACAAAGTCCAAGAGGGTAGCATCTTTCAAAAAGAGGCGTGCAAGAACCAGGGGGCACAATTTGAAGATGGGGGGCGGGCTCAGAGGTAATGTAAGGAAGTATTTTTTCACAGAGAGGGTTGTGGATGCATGGAACAGCCTTCCGGAGGAAGTTGTGGAGTCAAAAACAATGGTTGAATTCAAGCATGCATGGGACAGCCATAAGGCAATTCTAGGGGGTGGGGGTAGAAAGAAGTAGGCTGCTGGTTAACTAGGATCTGCAGCTTATCCATTAGGTAGGGAAATGGGCAGACTGGGTGGGCCAAGCGGTCCTTATCTGCCGTCAAATTCTATGTTTCTATGAGTAACTACCAGATGTAGCTGATGATTCAGGCAGCGTGTGTAAGGAATTTCCTTGTGTAATTTCTCTTACAAAAGCTTTTGCACACCTCCTTTGCACCCTGACATAACGGAGGCACCATCAAAGCAAGAACATAAAATATTTGGAGGGTCTACACCCAGGTCTTGGATGTCTTTCAAGATCTGTTGTGTAGTATCTTCAGCAGTGAGGCCATACAATTGGGATACTCCAATAAGTCTCTTCTTTGGTTTGCCATCAACAGAATATTGTAAAATAATGGACAGATTTTTAACATTCACAGCATCCCTTGAGTGTCAAACTTCAGGCAGAAGAACTTGACATCAGCATTGTTTTTAATATCTGCAACAATATCTTGCAGAAGCAATTTTTCATAATGTCAGTTATTTCATTTTGAATTTCAGCAGAAGTGTACTTTGCATTCTTTGGAATGGTTTTCAGAATAGCCATGAATATTGGATCTTGCCCTGCAGTAAACTAAATTAGGCTTATGAAAACTCCTGATGAATTGTTCAGTGTTAGCTCTAACTCATCAAACTTGATGATATCTTTATCTCCTCTCAGAGGCAGCTCATTTAGAACAGCAAACTGTATGATTTTACCCAAGGTTTTTACTAGTACCTATTCCTTTCAATTTGTGCCGATGATACCAGAGCAGCGATTGTGGCACCGGTGGCCTCTTGTTTCCTTGCTGCAGTCCAATCAGCCATTGCATTCAAGTGGACCAAGCTGTGCTCATGTTTGTTGAGACCTTTTCTTTCACAAAGAGCATTTTTCTAGTTGCAAAACCTAGAGGATGTAAAAGTCATATCAAATCCCATTCCACCAGCATTGCCAGGGCGTGCATACATCTGACAGGAAAACAGAAGGCCTTATCAGCCGCAACTGAGTATTCCAACCATGGTCAGCTCACATACCATTTTTCACTAAAACTACGCAACACTCCCCCAATGTTTGTTTTAGGAAAATTAATTTTGGTTTGCGCTGGTTCTTGAGTTCCAAGATCTGACAATATTAATGAATCATTCTTGTTTGTAACCTCACTATTTTGTTCATTAGCACGTTGAAGTAGACAGTAGTAATCTTGATTGAGTCTCTCTATGAGCTGCAGGAGCATGAATAACAAATTTGTCCATTTTGAAATCTACCTACACTACTGTGGCAATGGCAACGAGGAATGAGGTCAGTGTCAGTCACCTAACAAGGCAGGCTAGTCAAGGCACACAGCTAAGCTCAGCAGTTTGGTACTTCCTCTGTGTGTTTGTTAAAAGTTATAACTAAAAGAACTAAAAGAAGAGAGACTAGAACACAACACAAGCACAGCTAGAGATGGATGGTCACTGTGGGGGGCTGAGTTTTAAATAAAAATGTGTTCTAAGAAATGAACTGTGTCTGTGTTTTCTTTTCTAGAACTCAACTCAGAAGAGATGGGCCTGGGTGGGGCTGTGTTTTTAATGACATTTGTTTTGATAAAATTCAGCACACTCCAAAATGTACTGTGTCTGTTTTATTTACTTCAGAAAAAGTTTTTTATATTAGACACACACACACATTACAATATAGTCTCTGACGGACTGACAGAATCACTTTTCTCTTTCCACTAGGCAGCCAGAGCCTGAGGCAGGTACTAATTATACTGATAGCAGATTATTACCTTGTACTCATCACTCCATGTATCAGCAGTCAGAGAGAGAGCACCACTAGCCTAGCCTGTCCTTATCAGAACTAATCTTCCCTCTCTACCCTCTGTCTCCTCCCAGTCCCCTCCGTTGGTCTCCCTCTCTATCTCTTTACTGATTTCTGTTTCTCTATTAATCACAGCACAGTGGTGTTCCTGGAATGTTCTAAGTTGTCCCTTGCTGTGACTGTCCCCTCGCCCTAGCCTCTCTCTCTCTGTTTCTCTCTCTCCCCCGATGCCTTTACTCCTGTACCTTTAGAACTTGATTTTTTTATCTTAGGCATATCGGCAGTTACTTGCAAGTTGCACCTTTTACTTATATGGGCAACAAGTTAACAGAATAGTCCCCACTGGTCTCTTCCTCTTTATTATTTTCCCTTGGGCAAACAGCCAGTTAGTCAATGTACTGAAACCTGCCCTTTTCTTATGATTAACACAAAAAAGCACAATGTTAGGAAGTTACAAAAAATGGAGGGCAAAAGCTGACAGTGTCCCTTTAAGGACCTTAGGGAATATAATAAGCCAGGGAAGGTAATACTGCACAGAGCACCAAAAGGTAAGGTTTAACACCAAGTTACATCCAACTCCTACTACACCCCTCAGTCTGTCACTTCTTTCTTTCTTTGCTTCTATCTGATAATTCTGATTTAGTCTCAGTCACCTTTCGTGACTGACTACTAGACTATTGCTATATTGTAGTGTGCTGTGCACTCAGTTTTGGCAGCAGGGACTTCTAGTTTGTACTCCCTCCTATTTGTACTACTACTGCAGTACTACTGGCTTGTTAATTGTTATCAGATGCCCTTAAGGGCCTTAGGTAAGCAAGAGAAGGTATAAAATATACACAAAATATAACAATCAGTCATTCGGTCACCAAGTTATAGCCTCCTTCCTACACCCTCAGCTCAGCCTGTGCCTGTCTGTCAGTTCTTTTCTTTCCCTTTTTAAATAATTTCTTTCCTAGGCTTTTATGACTCTGAGTCTTCTGACTGATTTGAGTCACCTTTCTATAAAGTTATAATTTGTTTACTCTTTCTTTACTGTTTGGCCGTGGGAGACAACTAGACCAGATTAAAGTTTTACATTTTGAAAAAAGATGATTCTTGACTTATGAGTGGCTTGTCTCTTTAAGTTGTCAAGACAAGTAGTAATTTAATTATATCATAGACAGACTAGTTCATTGACGTTTATTTAATTTGAGTTTTGTTTCTTCGTGGCTCAGATTAAGAAACTGGCTCCCTCTGGCCCTCCAGACATGGGTGAGATGGCTCCCAAGTCCCTCCCGCTCCTGCCTCCTGGCCTGGTGGCCTCCCACTCCCTGCTTCCACCCTTCTCCCGCCACGGATCTTGAAGTCAGGAGGCAAATCAAGCAGCAGGCAGGCACACACGCAATTGCAGTCCTGTCCCACATGCAGAAATAAATCAATTCAACTGCAACAACACAGAGGAAATTCGACGAAAAGACGAGTGCTCAGTGCATCACCAGACTGAGACAACAACAGTCACGTAATCTACTCTCTCTCTCTCTCTCTGCACAGACTGTGACTGGTGATGGTGGCTTGGGCTGGGCATGAGCACATCGTCTCCCCCCCACTGCCGCGGTGTGGCAGCCAACCAATTGGGTATGACACTTACCCAGGGTGTCTCAGGTGACCAACTGATGATTCGATGTGGCACATGCCAGTCTGACTGGAGGATCTTGGATCCACCTTCCTTCCTCCTCATGGCTGCCACTGACCACTCGCTCCCGATGATCTGACCCCCACTGTTTGTGAGCTGCTGCTCGCACTCGCTCCCTCCTGACCATGCCCTTGCCCATGGCATGATCACATGTGCGCTGCTCTGGTGGATCAGATGACAACCTCGGGATGGACAGAGCAGTGCAGCAAGGGAGTGAGACTGTGAGATGCGAGCTGGAGAAGCGTAGTACTGCATGCATCTGTGGTGCTGGATCTATTGTGAAGATTTTTTTTCATCCATCAGTCAGCACAAGCACATTAGCACAACAATACAGAACTGGGCAGGCAGGCCAGGCAATTGGGCATACTAAATTTAAAATTCTGGTCTGCATGATTACGGGAGGGCAAAAAATTATGGGGGGCTGTGCCTTGCCCAGACTCACGGGCCTGCTTGTATCTCTACCCTCCGGGCTATACAGTGCTAGGCCAGCCCAATTATACAACTGCTGTTCCCTTCTCTTATCTATGCCAGATGTTTGTTTTTTTTTTTTTAAACCAGGAGAGACACATTAAGCTGAAAGCTTGTTTACAGGTGTGACCTGGGAGCACAAGGAAGTTAAGTGACTTGCTCAGGGTCACACAGTATGCAGGTAGGGGCTGTGGGATTCAAACCCAGGTCTCCAGAGTTGCAGCGCAGAGCCTTAAGCCACTGCACTATACTGCCTCCAAAAGGCCAAAGATATAGGCAGCTCTTGTCAACAGGCTTCTCATTAGTCAAGATTGGATCATAGTGTTGAACTGTTTGAACACTCAGCCAAGTTTGAATATGAGAACGCAGTCTGCTCAAGGTGCCAAGAGTCGGGACCTCCTGTGGAGTGTGATCCTACTCCACCTCCATCTCTTCCCTGTGGACTCGCTCCCTTCCTGTATCCAGTCCTCCGCTTCACTGAGAGGCTTCAAAAAGGAACTCAAGTCCCACCCACTGACTCTGAGCCAATGTTACTGTTACAAAAGATAAGGTATCGATCCTGCTGACATGAACCTGTTTGTACTTAAATTGCAATGTGTCGCTTAAATAACAATATATATAGCCTGTCTCTGACTCCCTGTTACTGTGGATTGCTAGCTGTGTGTTACAGCCGATTAATAATTTGATTTATCCCTCGGTATGGCCTGTTTCACGTGCTCTGTGATATGTATAATGTACATATAACAACTGGTATCTATTTTTACTAAGGGAAACCAGGTTATAATTCACCATCATAGCCCGCTAGTTAAAACGGCAAACACCTGCCCAGTTTCCCTTGTGCGCATGCCCCAACAGCAGCTCTTCCTTGATTCATGGCCAGCCGCCAGCCCTTTGAGACAGATTCTGACACTCTGCGGTAAGTTAATTTTAAAAAAAGAAGTAAAAAATGAGCACTTCAGTCCAAAAATGTAACTATTTTTACATAAATAAATAAAATAAACACAAGGGGAAACCTTTCCCTTCGTAAGCCGCTTCCGGACTGCATGATTGCCGACGCCCGACTAGACAGCACTGTACAGGAAGGATTTTTTTTTTGTTTTATATAGTTGCTGTGGCAAAAAAACAATTCCCAGCAATTATATAAAGTAAAACATGGGGTGATGTGTTTAACTCAAGATTTTACATACACCTCTCGGTGTTGGATGCTTAAATAAACCCCTCGAGCTTTGCTCTCGGGGTTTATGTAGCATCTACCAGGGTGTGAACTATTAAACACACCACCCCAAGCATTATTCTCTATATGTAATGCTTTATGTTACCTGTAATTAACTCCAGGTCACCCCTGAAAAAGGGACCCCTGGTCTCAGGGGGGCTACCCGGTTACCAAAATTAAATAAATAAATAAACAAACAAAGTTTGCCTATAATAGAAATGACACACAGCAGTTTATAAAGTGGGTAATTTATTAAAATTACTAAGTTCTGTAATGAATCTGAATTTTACATGACACCTCAGTTAACAGGATCTGCAGAAGTCAACTCAAGTTTAAAAGTAACCTACTATTGCAGTTTATTAGGGGATTTAAACCTTTCAAAGGGTGCACTATGTCTTAAGTTTGATGTTGGATCTCCCCTGCTCTTGGCAGTACTAGCCTATCTTGATATATATCTTAGCTAAAATACCAGATGTTGATAACCCCGACGTGCTGTAACATGATCAGAAGTATGACCAACACTAATTGTAATAATGATGTGTACAATATGTCTGTGTACTTGCCTGCTGACATGACATGTATCAAGTGAAGTTATAATCAATAAATGTAAGTTTAAAAAATCAGGCTTCACGTTTCTCTTCTTTTGTAGAAATAAACTGATACACACACACTGGTCCACCAGCACAGAGCTATGTCAAAGCTAGCTGTAAATCTTTCAGCTCTGTGGGTTGGAGACTGCCACAGAACATAGATAAAACATACTCCTCCATACCGAAGCTGATTATCAGGGTTGCAAATAATTTTAGTTCAATTTAACCCCTTCACATCAGACCAGAATTATATAGAAGTCAATGCAAATTGAGTTTCAAAAGTGGTGTCTTTGTTAGGTGAGGGGTAAAATTGAAAAAAAAAGAAAAATACGTCCACAGTAGAAAAAAAACAGATGTCATCCCTTAACAGGATTCTTATACAAGGATGTCAGTTACTCCAAGCTGTCTATTTCTGGACTTTTGCACACATTTCTGGATGTAAACTACGTCTAAAATCCATTTATCTGAAGCTCTGCTCTTTATAAGTGACATTTGGGCATCAGAGTCACAAAAGCATTATACTGCCCTTACAAGCTGAACAGTTACACTGGACGCTCTCGGTGCTTTGCAGTGCACCATCACGTAACCTAGTCCCATAGATATTGTCACTTCACTGCCCTTACTACAAAGCACTGCTCAGGATATTTATGTTCTGAGTACTGTTATTTTCGGTACCAACAGGCCTGTAGTTGCTGTTTATTTTGTGTTAACCTTCAATACAAACATTTTTTTAATTTTTATTTAAGTCTTTGGTTACTGGGTAAGTGCTCTGATCCAGGGGACCATTTTCAGGCACGACCTGGGCCAACGAAATGGCACAACAAAATTACATGCAGGTGCAGCAATGTACAGACAATACAAAAGTAGATACACTAACAGTACAGTTAAATATGGAGAAAAGCAGGTGTAGTACAAAATAAATAACCGTGTTTGAGAGAACAAGGGGTCACTTTACAATTTACATTCGGTAAATAGGGTTTAAATAACAGTGTTTGAGACAGCAATGAATACTTTATAATTTACAATTAGGGAACAGGGTGGGGAGACTGTGATAGAAGTGGGGGAAAGCAGTGCAAATTTACAACAAATATACAACCTACAGAGAAACCCCTAGCAAGAGAAACTGGAGCGAGTAAAGGAGCAGGAACAGGGGGCTATAGTGGCAAAGTAGTATAGGAGCCTATAAGGGGAAAGGGTCAGTGTAAGGGGGTAGAAAAGGAAGAAGGAAAGCAGATTGATGTAGATTACTCTCAGTGGCACAGGCATTTGTCCTCGGTTAGTAACCAGTCTTTGAGCTGGAGCTTGAAGGTGCAGTGGGTGTCAGCAGAACAGAGTGAAGCAGGGAGGCTGTTCCATAGAGAGGGAGTAGTTACTGACAGGGCTTTGCTACCCATGGCACTGGAGATTTTAGGTATTTCCATAGGGGGAGACCGAGGACACACGCAGACTTCTGGGAGCAACTTGAGTCTTTATACAAAAAAGCCAGCAGAAGAAGGCCATTTGGTCTATCAAGTCTGCTTGTATTGCAGGGTCCACAGCTTGAGCTACTGTCCCTGCCCCCCCACTCCTCCCATCCTCTCTACCCATGATCTTTACCTTCCCCTTGTGCCTATCCCAGCCTCTCTAAAAAACTGCTCACTGTCTTCAACGGGACCACCTCATCCAGCAGCTCATTCCAAGTGTCCACCGCCCTCTCTGTGAAGAAGTGCTTCCAGACCTCTCTCCTAAACCTCCTCCCCTTCCAGCTTAAGACTGTGCCCCCTCATGTTATTGTTGCCACTCAGCTTAAAGAGACCCTCCTAATCCACCTTATTTATCCCCTTTCAGGTACTTGAAGGTCTTAATCATGTCCCCACCTCTCTTCTCTCTCTCTCTCTCTCTCTCTCCTGTCCTCCAGGGAGTACATGTTCAGTGCCCTCAAGCTCTCCTCATATGCTTTATCCTGTTGACCCACTATCATCTTTGTAGCCTTCCTCAGGACCTTCTCCAGCAGGTTAATGCCCTTTCTGAGGTGTGGACACCAGTACTGAACTCCATACTCTAGATGTGGCCTCACCAGTGACCTGTACAAGGGCAGTATAACCTCCTCTTTCCTATTACTGATCCCCCTAGCTATGCATTCCAGCATCTTGTTGGCCCTTTCTGCTGCTTTTTTGCACTGCGTGGAGTGTTTCAGGTCACTAGTGATCATCATTCCCCAGTCCCTTTCCTCCTCTGATGCAGATACCTGGACTCCACCCAGGTAGTAGTCTATCCAGAGATTCTTGGCATCAATGTGCATAACTTTGCATTTCTTGGCATTACTGACTCCAAATAGGGCATATCAATAACAAATATGCAGAGTTAATAAGGAAAACATTTTTTTCCTGACAGGACACAGCCCTTATCAAAGCCCTTGAACCACAGGCTGTGTCTTGGTGTGTGGGTTTCACCAGTACAGGGACAAGAAAGAAAGGACATAAATGCCTATGTCTAAGCTATGGGTTTAAAAACTCTTAAGCTACGGGTTTAAAAGCATCACCAATATAGGAAGCATATTGGGAATACATACTGTACATTCCTATGTCTTAGCTAAAGTTTTCAAAACATCACCAATATAGGAAGCATAAAGGGAAAACATATATTCATATGTGTAAGCTACAGATTTGAAGCCATCACCAACATCTATCTTCCTGGAAGACAGAAGAGAGAGAGAGAGAGGGGGGCATGATTGAGACCTTCCAATACTTGAAAGGGATAAATAAGGTTGATAAGGAGAGCCTCTTTAAGCTGAGTGACAACCATCACACGAGGGGGCACAGTCTTAAGCTGGTGGGTGGGAGGTTTAGGAGGGAGGTCAGGAAGCACTTCTTCACAGAGAGAGTGGTGGACACTTGGAATGCGCTGCCAGAAGAGGTACTCTCGTTGAAGACAGTAGGCAGCTTTAAGAGAGGCTGAGACAGGCATAGGGGATGGTAAGGATCATGGCTAGGGAAGATGGAGGAGTGGGGAATGAGGGCAGGAACATTAGCTCAAACTGTGGACCCTGCAACACCAGCAGATTTGATAGACCAAATGGCCGTCTTCTGCTGGCTTCTTCATATGTTTGTGTGTAACATAGGAAGCAGGGAATACATGCATTCATATGTCTACACTACAGGTTTGAAAACATCACCAATATCGGAAGCATACATACAGGGAAACCATGCAGTCATGTGTCTACACTACAGATTTGAAAGCACTGGTAATGTAGGAAGCATATTGGGAGTAAATGCATTCATATGTCTACACTACAGGTTTGAAAACATCACCAGTATAGGACGCAGGCTGGAAATAGATCTAATTCATGTCTTAGACTACAGGTTTCATAGCAAGAAGTACTATCTGTGAGAGGCATGAGAGAGCATGGGGGGGCATGCACCAGGAACTTTGACACATGGTTGAAGAACTGGTTATGCCAGGAAGGGTTTGGATTCACTGGTGACTGCGGACTCACCTGAAGGTATGGGAGCTTGTTCAAACCTGATGGCCTGCACCTGTCCTGGAGGGGAATCCAAGCACTCAATGATAAGTTTAATTGCTACATGGACAAGCATTTAAACTATCCAAGGGGGGTGGCAGACCAGCAAGGAGGGTACCTAATTGCCCTCCCCCCATAGCTAGCAGTGGAATCAGTGAACAGGAGGAGGGGATATCTCTACAAACAGAGTGCAAAAGATGGAGATAGGCACCCAAGGTGTAGACAGGCAGAAAGGGGGCAAAATTCAACAGAAAGGCAGACAGCAAGGAGAACCAGGGATAAAGGACAATCAGGAAGGGAGCTGGAGTAGAACAGCTAAACAATCCAGGGAATTTACATCATGGAAAGCCATGTGTGCCAATGCCAGAAGCCTTAGCAACAAGATGGAAGATCTGGAGGCTGCCATGGTGCAGTTGGACCTGGACATTGTGGCCATCACAGAGACCTAGTGTAATGATAACCATGACTAGGAGATGGCCATACTCGGCTACAACATATTCAGATGAGATAGGGTAGGCAGGAAGGGAGGAGGAGGAGTGGCACTTAATGTGAAAAATGGCATAAAGTCCATAGAGATCCAGGAGTAACAAAATGGGGGAGAGATACTGTGGGATAAGCTGGAAAGGAAACTGGGGTCAGCCATCCACACAGGAGTGGTCTACAGACTATCAACCCAGGAGAAAGCGACAGATATGGAGTTAATGCTAGCCATCCAAAGGATGGCAGACAAGGGGGAGGTGGTGCTGGTTAGAGACGTCAATATACCAGACCTGGACTGGAGCATCCCAGCAGCAGCATCAACCAGGAGCACATATGTCCTAGACTCCATTCAAAGTGCCTTACTTAAGCAACTGATCGTGGAACCAACTCAGCAGAAGGCAATACTGGACCTCATGCTCACAAACGGGGAAAGTGTGATAGGAGTAACAGTGGGGGAAGCACCTGGGGAACAGTAACTGCCAGTCATTGTGGTTTGAAATCACAGAAGGAGCAGAACCAAACCTCACAAAAATGCATATCCTGGATTTCAGAAGGGCAGACTTCGGGAAAATAGGGACATGCTTGATAGAGGCACTGATGGGAATGGGGAGGGAATCAGAGGTGGAGGAACAGTGGGCAATATTTAAAACAGGGATTACAAGAGCAATGGAATTATGCATTAAGCAGGTTAGCAAAGGGAAAAGGAAGAGGAGGCCTTTGTAGTTTTCCAAGGAGGTAGCGGAGAAAATGAAAGCCAAAAAGATTGCATTCAGGTAATACAAAAAGATACAGGAGGAAGGGGATAGGGAGAGGTACCAGGGGAAGCAAAGGCAGGCAGGGAGGTCGGTTAGGGAAGCCAAAGCTCAGACTGAAGAGCACATCACAAAATCAGTGGGTAGAGGGGACAAAATCTTTTACAGGTACATAAGTGAAAAAAGAAGGGCAAAGAGAGGGATAATGAGATTGGAGGGGAAGGACAGGGGCCGCATGGAGGATGACAACAGTAAAGCTGACATACTGAACAGATATTTCTGCTCAGTCTTCACTGAGGAAGAGGAGGGTTATGGGCCTGAAGGGGTTAATGATGCAGAAATGGACACAAGTCCCTTTACATGGGATAGGGTCCTAAAGGAACTGGAAGGAATAAGAGTCAATAAAGCAATGGGGCCAGATGGGGTGCACCCAAGCTCCTAAAGGAACTAAGAGAGGTGGTGGCTGAACCTCTGGCAATCCCGTTTAGCTGATCACCGGAAACAGGGGAGGTACCCAAAGACTGGAGGACAGCAGATGTAGTCCACATATACAAAAGCGGGAACAAAGAGGAAGTGGGGAACTACAGACCAGTCAGCCTGACCTCGGTAGTGGGGAAGATCATGGAAGCACTATTGAAGGAGAGATTGGGGAACATCTGGTTGCCAACAGACTACAGGACCCAAGGCAGCATGGTTTCACCAGGGGGAGGTCATGCCAGACCAACCTCATTGAATTTTTTGACTGGGTGACAAGGGAGGTGGATCAGGGGAGGGCAGTGGATGTGGCCTATCTGGACTTCAGCAAGGCTTTTGACACTGTACCACATGAAAGGCTATTAAACAAACTGGGGAATATGGGAGTTGACAGGACAGTAGTGCGGTGGGTGGGTAATTGGCTTGGTGGGAGGGCACATAGGGTGGTGGTAAATGGCTGTCACTCCACAGAGGGAAGAGTGACCAGTGGGGTACCACAGGGATCAATGCTGGGAATGGTCCTATTCAATGTCTTCATCAGTAACATTGCGCAGGACCTAGAAGGCAGAATTTTCCTGTTCGCTGACAACATGAAGCTCTGTAACAGAGTAGACATGCAAGAAGGTATAGACAGAATAAGGAGGGACCTGCAGAAGCTTGAAGAATGGTCAAGGGTTTGGCAGTTGAAATTTAATGCAAAGAAGTGCAAGATAATACATTTGAGGCACAAAAACCCTGGAATGACATATCAGTTGGGGGGTGAGGACATAGCGTGCCCCAAGCAGGAAAGGGACCTTGGAGTTATCATCTCTGATGATTTCAAGGTAGGGAAACAGTGCAACAAGGCAGCAGGTAAAGCAAATAGGATGCTGGGATGCATAGGCAGGGGCATCATCAGCAGGAAAAGGGAGGTCATAATTCTACTATACAAGACACTAGTGAAGCCCCACCTGGAGTACAGCATACAGTTCTGGAGACTTTACCTACGTAAGGACATAGGGTAGAGAAGGTTCAGAGGAGGGCAACAAAGATGGTACAGGGATTGCATCACAAGTCCTATGAGGACAGGCTGAGGGACTTGAATATGTACTCCCTGGAGGAGAGCAGGGAGAGAGGGGATATGATAAAGATATACAAGTACCTTACATGGAGGAACAGGGTGCAGGAGTACACTATTTTCCAGCAGAAAAGATGTTCCAGGACTAGAAGGCATGGGGTGAAGTTGGAGGGAGGAAGATTCAGAGGAAATGTGAGGAAGAATTTCTTCACAGAAAGGGTGGTGGACGAGTGGAACACCCTGCCAGAGGAAGTAGTGGGGGCTGAAACAATCACATGATTTAAGAATGCATGGGATAGACATAAGGGAATTCTGGAGGTCAGGGGTGAGGGGTAACAGACTTCTAGAAAAATGTAAAGGAACTTACAAGCTCAAATGGGCAGACTGGGTGGGCCATAGGCCTATCTGCGACAGTGTCTATGTATCTATGTAACAACCCCCCCCCCCCAAGTGCTGCACCTGACTCGGCTTGATAAGCATGCACCTTGGGGTCTACAACCTCAGACTCAACCAGGGTTGGACTTGGGTACAGAGGGCCCATCTAGAGAGTGGATACAGGGGCCCACCTAGAAAATTAATGGGAGAGGGCCCAGGGTGACAAAATTCATATCAGTATTCCACTTAAATCTGAGCCCTAGCTCTGTGTTTGCATCTTACATTTACCTACTGTGCCCCACATACCCCATTTAATTAGAAAAAAAAGATTGTATCCTTGTGGGCCAGTCCGACTCTAGACTCAACAGTGCATGTTGTTGTGTGATGGGATGTCTGCATGTGTGCATGTCCATATTATTGTGTATACACCCAAGTCTTCATGCTTGTTTTCATGTGAGCACGTGTGTCTACATTATTTTGTATATTCCCCCATCACTGTGCTTGTTTTTGTGATGTGTATGTGTGTGTGTGTGTGTGTGTGAGTGAGTGTGTGTACTGAACAGTACAGGACTTCTAGCGGTGACTAATCTGAAAGGTCCAACTGCTGTCTGTCTGATTCCTTTCCCAGAAACAATGGGCTCTTATGTCTTCCCTTCCCTCCCCGGGTACTTACAGTGGACTTGTTTATGCAGCATAGCCAGAGGCATTGAGCAGGTCTGGGTGAGTCAGGCTGCACTCATTGAAAGCACTGATGCCTACACTGAAACAGATTAACCCCACAAACTGAAGTTTTATTTTTTGCAATTCCTTCACTGTTTCCTGGATGACCCCCTCCCCCAGCCCCTGACAGCATCGCTCACTAAAGCAAGAAAGACACTTCCACATCCTCACCGACACCCCCGTCCTTGGTCAGATCAGTGAGGCTATGTGTGGGGTCTCTGCGGAGACTGAGGTAGCCTGGAAGGCCTGGAGCACAATTTCACCTGCTCCCCCTCTCCGAGTGTGGTCCAATTACAGTATCATGTAATACTTTTTAGAGATGCAGTAGCAACAGTCTCGAAGGTTGAAAAATCAAATAGTTACAGAAAGTTTATTTTCTCATTTTTTGCACTGACTGGATACAAATGAAAGACAATGCCTCCTCTAATCTCAAAACAGGATACTTTTAAAACACTTTACACTTTTTTGCAAATATTATAAGTGGAATAAGCCACTCTGGGTGAGCAGCATTATTGCAGTAACCTCACTTCCCAGGTGGTTCAAGGCCCTTCACTGCACCTCAAGCCTCACAACCCGCCTGGGGCATGTAGTTATTTTAGCACTGTCACATACCTGGTCATGGAGCATTCCTTACATGTTCTAGCCATGTTCTAAATAACAGAACTTTATTTTGAACTACAGCAGCCACTAATCAGTGGCTAATTTCAAATATAGCAGTGAGAAATTCTCCTTCTCGCAAAAGTAGAATAATATTTAGAAAAAAGGGGTATGGTTTGGAACAGGTATTTAAAAACTGCCTGCCTACACCATTGCTGGGGTACACTGGTGCCATCCAAGAGCACACACATCTGCAACATCTGTGTGTATTTCAAACCGCAGGAATCACTCAGTAAGCATTAAACCCTGAGAAAGGAGGCTCTGCTAGGGAATTAATGCATGGTTGGGGGGCGGGGGCGGGGTTGTGGCATGGGGCCAAAGGCAGAGTGCCAACAACCACCCAACCATGCATTAATTCCCTAGTAGAAGCCTCCTTTCGAAGGGGTTAATGTGCTTGTAACATGGATACCATATGGTTGTTAATATAAGTGCTTATAATTGATATTATTGAAATGCCAGTACTTTCCTTTCATTAATGGCTGAAAAAATACAGAACATGTTTCATAGCCATATTTTGTATGTTAAAAAGACTGAAAAAATATGGATCATGAGGTTTTCCCTAAAACAACACTTTTTAACATTGTGGTTAACACTGTTAGACTTTTTTAAATGACAACTGTTCTTCGTTATATTGTCATAAAATGCTTCACATTTTGTACAATTAAAACATTTTTCTGAACAGCAACTGACAGGAATCAAAAATTTGTCCTGTACGACTGGAAAGCAAGATCTCTGTAGTATGCCAACACCTTATTTGCATATTGACAAATTCGTTTTCATGACAGTAATATTTAAAAATGTCATTATTCGCTTCCAGTACATTACACGTAAAACTAAATTTAAACTACAAAACTGATATTTACTTAACTGATTTTAAGTTGAAAAATACGTTAGATCAAAGAGTCAGAAATTGAACCACATAACATTACATCTCGTGGATCTGACATTGGAGAACACCTCATCTGCATATCTCTGTCACTGTACTAAGCATGCACAATATCAACTACTAATATTTCATTTTTAACACATTTCTTCACTTTCCCTGACTGTGCACTGCTAATTACTTATATTTAAAAAAAAAAAAAAACATGTGGATGAAACGTTGCTAAACGACAAAGAATGACCCGAGTGCTGCACTTTCATAAAGGAACTACTACTGCATGTTCTCCCTGTGCACTTCTGTTGGGACTGTACTCCGCATTCTGGTTTGGACTACCATAGTAATTAAAATTTACAGTGCCATTTACAGTGAAATTAGACGGATTAAACAGCATCTGTGAGGAGGGTGTATTTATCACATTACAGGCTGTGTCTGCAGATGAAGACGTCTTAGGTGATGTCACCTCTGCTTTGGATTCTGATCCTGCATCACCCATTTTTACTTCAGCATCTGCATCATGCACTTGGTGTACTCCCTCTCTACCCCTTCTAGCTATCATAGAAACATAGAATTTGATGGCTGAAAAGGACCGCTTGGCCCACCTAGTCTGCCCATTTCCCTACCTGATGGACAAGCTTCAGATTCTAGTTAATCAACAGCTTACTTCCTCCTACCCCCCCACTAGAATTGCCTTATGTCTGTCCCATGCATTCTTGAATTCTCCCACTGTTCCTGACTCCACAACCTCCTCAGGAAGGCTATTCCATGCATCCACAACCCTCTCTGTGAAAAAATACTTTCTAACATTACCTCTGAGCCGTCCCCCCTCTATCTTCAAATTGTGCCCCCTTGTTCTTGCACATCTCTTCTTCTGAAAGATGCTACCCTCCTGGTCTTTGTTAATTCCCTTGAGATACTTGAAAGTTTCTATCTTGTCCTCCCTCTCCCTCCTTTCCTCAAGAGTATACATATTAAGCTTCTTTAGTCTCTCCTCGTATGTCTTCTGGTGCAGACCCTGCACTATGTTGGTTGCCCTCCTCTGAACAGCCTCCACTCTGTCTATGTCTTTGTGGAGATGGGGTCTCCAGAATTGCACGCAGTACTCCAGATGGGGTCTTACCAACTGTCTCAACAGAGGGATAACAACTTCCTGTTTTCTGCTGTTGATGCCTCTCCCTATGCATCCCAGTATCCCCCAGCCCTCCTTACTGCCTACTCACATTGCTTGCCCCCACCTTTAGGTCATCTGGTATAATTACTCCTATAATTAATCCTAGCTGAAGCTCAAACCACAGTCTGCGTACAAGACCATACGCAGACTGTGGTGAGAGTCTGCTACAGGATCTGATTTTCTTTAAATCTTCCTCTGATATTCTGGGACGATGCATTGCAGTGTCTTGCCCATCTCTACGACATTGCTTTAAAACAGCAACAAACACATTGTTTGCAGAGCAGAACTCTGGATCTGTGGCTATGTTCACTTTCCTACTAACATCAACACTGTTCATATACCTATTGAGTCCAGCTCTCAGGCCTATAAATGAACTTATGCTGTATTGCTTTCCCTGTTCTGGTCTCACTGTGGCATAAAACATTATTAGAATATTTGCCAGTTCTGCAATAGGTATAACACTGAAGTCTATGGATAGGTTTTTTGAGATCATTGATCCGAAAACACATTATAAGCCCATGAAGTGTTCTGTGTGTTTGGCTCTGACTTCCTGCGCTCAAGATCATTCACCTCATCGCTGGACAGCTCAACATGTCGAGATAATGTACTCTTCACTCCCATCCCCTCCACACCTATTGCTTCACTTGCATGCTTCTTTTCCTCTTTGCATTTATATCCCACTACAGAAACCCTGTCATTCTCTTTCTTTATTGGGCTACGTAGCTCACTCAATTGCACAGTGCCACATACTGCTTCACTTTGATTTTTCTCTGCAACTGCACTGCTTCCCACGACACTCGAAGCTGTCAGCTCTGCTGTGCGAACAGATGATACCTCCGTAGTCTTCTCTGCACTTCCACTACTTACACCACTTCGCTGCACTTCATGCCACTTTTGTGTATTTACCCAGCGACTGATACCCATCACACCACATAACGTGAATGTGGCATCCATTGCGAGTATACAGAGTCACTCACGTCTCTGCTGATTGAAAAAGCAGCTTCCTCTCCTTTCAATACTGTGCTACCGACACACCGCTTGCCTAGCTACAGTCAGTGGCAGCCTGGGCGGTGGGTGGAACCAGCTAGCACCTTCAGTACTGTAATTAAGTGGCTCACAAGTTTAACTGCTACCAACACAGCCTTTGCCTATGTAAAGTCAGTGGCAGCCTACGTGGGTGGGTAGGAAACAAGGTAGCACTCCTTCACTACTAAAATACGTATTCAGTGGTTCGCCAGTTTGAATCACGGGCTCGGTAGCTGACCGCGTGACTGAATTTCACCTCGCTGCACACAGTGACTCGTTCCTGTTACATTGAAACACTCACTTAACATATCGACATCTGACTACCGTGACAGCTGTCACTTTGCTGTCAGATTTGAGTTTTGCTCACAGTTAACAAAACACCTATTTGTGCTGAGCACACTGCATTCATAACAAGCTTACACTGCACGCACTGCTGCCCAGCTCAACAGTGGACCCATGTGGTACTGCAACAGTGGGCATTACATGAAAATTAATACCCGCTGAACATGATCACATGATGCCATCTGACCACTCACAATATGCCATTTCTCCTGCTATTAATATCCATGTTACAAGTATGCTTAACAAATGCAGTCAGCCTTCAGTGTTGAACTGCCATGGAGAGAATGGGATGTATGTAAATGATGGAACTCTCATTGGCTCATGCCAGTTTCAAAATGCAGCCCCTAGTTACTGCTGCACTCTGAAGTGTTCAGATTCATTTCTTTGCCTGCCAGTTCAGACATCTCGGATAGCTCTCCTCAACTTCTTTGAAAAAACTGTTACTTTTTTAATTAGTTCATTTTTTATTATTATTAATTTATCATTGCTTCCCCATTCAGGTATTTTTAGTAAGTTTTAGTGGGTTTTGTTAGTTTTTTAGTGGTACTTCATGGTTCCATGGAACCGTGGGGAACCACAGTTCTTGTATTTTTTTCCACTGTTTTTATTTAAATTTACTATTTAGCACTCGGTCCCTTCTTGGGATCGTAGTGCTATTTTTTTTTTTATAGTTTTTAAAGTTTTGCCTGGTCCCTTTCCCTGTCAGGAACTGAGTGTATTGGTCAGTTCTGCTGTATTGTTAAAGCTATTGGGGAACTGTCCGTTCTTTTGGTTATAGTTTACTATTTACTGCAGTTTGGGAACTGATCAGTTTTCACTGGGGTATCTTGTTGTTGTCGACACTAATGTCAGAGACACCTAGAAAAAAAGAAACAGGGTCTACTGGTTTTAAAAACTGCATTAGTTGTGGGTATTTGGTAGCCAAAGTGAATAGGCACGATTTGTGTATCTCCTGTCTGGGAACCAGTCACATCTTTGCTAACTGTGACATTTGCAGAACTTTCTGCTCTAAAACTTTGAAGAAAAGGGCTAAAAATCTTGAAGAGATGGCTACCCCTGCTTCTCCTACAAAGCACATGGAAGAGGCCTCCACCTCAAAAAAAGATAAAAATAAGGGAACGGGTGGAAAAATCCAATGAAATGATTCTTCTAAGTCAAAAGACCAGTGGAACCGGCCTCAGAACCAGTTCCTGCAAAAAGAAAACAAAGGAAAACATACCGCTGCACCTCCTGCTGAAAAACAAGGAGCTCCCAGTGGGTAGACTGACAATGCCCTCTGCAGAGGAAATTGTCAAGGCTCTACAGGTATTGCAGGCCCTCCAGACTGCTGGTCATTTGGCTCCTCTTTCGATTCCTCCAGTTCCCACTTCGATGCACTCTTCATAGGAACCGGCATATTTGTACAATGAACCAGAGGAGGAGGACGAGGAGGAGGGGGGACCCATTGAGCCAGAAGTCTCCCTGGAGCAGGACTTTGGTCCTCCCCCGGGGTCCAGAGGGCTATTCGTCTCACAATTCTTTTGTGAGGCAAATGGTAGATATCCTCAACCTCTCTATCCAGGAGTCAGTTGAGGATGAAGAGGAAGCTGATTTCCTGGACATGATGGGTCTTACACCCACAAAAAGATTGCTACTGCTCATCCATAAATCCCTTAAAAAGGCAGTACTGAAAATTCTGCAAACCCCCACTTCAGTACCAGGGGTGGACAGAAAGGCAGACAAAAACTACCAGCTGGACAGATTTAACGCTGACTTGTTATTTACTCACCCTGACCATGAGGGAGTAGTACAGGCTGCTGTGTATCAGATAGGGCCAGGGTGCCTTTGGCATCCCACCTCCCTGACAAGGATAGATGCCGTGGGTAAGAAAGGATACATGGCTGCTTCACTCCTTGTCAGGCAAGCCAATTATATGGCTTACGCAGCTCAGTACCAAAAAGCCCTTTGGACAACAGTAGGAGGAAGGATAGACTCAGATGGGGGGGGGTGACGGACAGAGAAATCACAGTGGAAAGGGTGTGGGAGGGGTTACGGGCATTGAAGGTAGACAAGTCACTGGGACCAGATGGGGTGCATCCAGGGGTACTGAAGGAGCTTGCAGACATCCTGGCTGGCCCCTTGGCAGACTTATTTAATACACTTCTATACTCAGGGTGTGTGCCGCAGGATTGGAGACTGGCTCATGTGGTTGCCCTCCACAAGGCTGGATCCAAGGATGAACCGGGGAGCTATAGGCCAGTAAGCCTGACATCCATAGTGGAGAAGCTAATGGAGACCATCCTAAAGAAGAGGCTAGTGGCACTACTGGAGGTCAGTGGGGTGCAGGACAGGAGCCAGCATGGCTTCGTCAAGGGCAAATCATGCCAGACCAACCTAGTGAACTACTATGACTGGGTGACTAGGCAGATTGATGGGGGCCCTGCGGTGGATGTCCTGTACCTTGACTTCAGTAAGGCCTTCGATTCGGTACCACATGGGAGACTTTGAAGTAAACTACGGGGCACAGGGGCAGGAGAAAAACTGGTGGGGTGGGTGGAGAACTGGCTAAGGGATAGGCAGCAGAGGGTGGTGGTAGGAGAGGAATTCTCATCCCCCAAGCCTGTGACAAGTGGGGTCCCACAGGGGTCGGTGTTGGGGCCGGTGCTGTTTGGAATATTTATTGCAGACATCTCGGTGGGCTTCAGCAGCAAGATCAGTCTATTTGCAGATGACACCAAGATGGGGGCGGTAGTGGATGACCCGGAGGGGTGGCGGGGGCTACAGGAGGATTTGGCAAGGCTTGAGGCATGGTCGGGCAGATGGCAACTTGGGTTCAGCGCAAAAAAAATGCAAGGTGATGCACTTCAGAACAAAGAATCCAAGAAGAAGCCACCATCTGGGGGGTGTGAGGCTAGAAGTCACAGAGGAGAAGGAGGAGAGGGATCTGGGGGTGCTCATCATAGGGGGCTATGAACAATTCCATGCAGTCCAGGAGGGCAGTGGCAAAGGCCAACAAAATGCTGGGATGCATAGCAAGGGGCATAACCTTAAGAAGTAGGGAGGTGATTTTGCCTTTATACAGATCGTTGGTTAAACCCCACCTGGAGTACTGCGTGCAGTACTGGTGCCCGTACCTGCTTAAGAACATTAGGCTGCTAGAGGGGGTGCAGTGCAGGGCAACAAAAACGATTCAAGTCTGGGGGAGTTGCCATATGAAGACAGACTGAGGGAGTTAAACATGTACTTGCTGAAGGAAAGGAGGGACGGGGGAATATGATTGAGATCTTCAAATGCATGAAGGGGATAATCAGGACAGACACGAGGTCTACTCAGGAGGAGGGTGGGGAGAGACACTAGGGGACATGACATGAGATTGGAGGAGGGTAGATTCAGGAGGGAAATGAGGAGGCATTTCTTCATGGAAAGGGTGGTGGCAGTGTGGAATGCACTACCAACAGAGATGGTGGCATGTAACACAGTGGAACGCTTCAAGAAGGAGTGGAACTTGGCGAAAGGGAGGGTAGTGAGGGAGAGGGGCAGCTGCTGAGTAGGGAAGCTAGCTATAGACTTGAGCAGACTCGACAGACCATTATGGCCTTTTTCTGCTGGCAATTTTCGTATGTTTGTATGTTCGTAACAGTGCTGGCTGTGTCAGGAAAAATTCTTAGGAAAATGGCAATGGATCCGGCTGAGACTGCCAGGACTGCTTTAGATGCCACAAAATACCAGTTCCATTTGGCAGCAGATGCCAATGACACTGCCATACCTCTCAAGTGTCCCTGATAACAAGGGACATCCCTCATTTTACCCCTCAAAATTGCTCTGTCCCTTATGAAAAAGGTACTCCCCACACAGAGAATGTGCTGTACATTCAGACTTTAAAACAAGCTTGCATAATATTCTAAGATGCTGGTGTAACCCCCCTACAAATGGGGGTTCCCGAAAAGTCTTCCTTGAGCTTGCCTAAATGCTCACTGCCAGGCTGGTGTCCTGCATTTTAACAGTTTAAATGTGATTGCCAGAGAGTGCCTGTATAGCCTCTACGTACTGTCTCTTTAAGAGTTGCCTGGATTGCAGTCATAATCGTGTGGGCCCTGCTTCTCCTGGCACTCCAGATTAACCACCTGATGTCTCGATTTTCATTCAGCCTGTGTCCAGTCTTGGGTATTGTGAGTAATCATCAGGGTAGCTCCCTGCAACAACAGCCTAATCTAAAAGTGGGTAATCTGATTGTCTTGTTTTCTTTTCACGAACTGAGCCCTCCGGTTCCGGATTACAAATAGTGTGTGTTGTGCATGTTGTTTTCTTCCATCACAGGGCCCCAACCAGCAACAATGTTCCTGGCTAGCCCATCATTCTCCATCTGGGTACCCAGAGTGTGTGACTGCTTATGGACCCTGAAGTGCATGCATAACTGTTTGATTGATAGAGCCTTTAAGCAAACTAACCTGATTATGTCCCTCGCTTGTTCACATCCCATAAATAAATCAGATCTAACTCTTTTTTGCATTTACCCTGACTGTGGTTCCAGTTTGTGCAAGAGTACTGTACTGCTGCTATTTGCTGTGTATAACCTTGTTTTACAGGGGGTCCCCAGGGCCGAGCCAGAGGAAAGCCCTGGTGGTAAGCGCAAACGGTGTGGGTACTTGTGTGGTATATCGGGGTATTGTGAAAGTGATTATTGTGTATTGTTCCAGTCACTAGTAAGGAAAGAGGTGGGTTAAAGTGTCCCGGAGGGCTGTGTCCAGGTTAGCTTGACCACTACCAACCCTGACCTCAGGCTTGAGGCACCCGTTTCAGAACTCAGGCCCCTTAACCTGCTACTAGCCAAGCAGGCAAGAGTAGTAGCCCTTGGGATAGCGCCACCTAGGGGTTACATTTTGGAGGCTCACAGCTGGGATTTTGTGCCTTCTAGTGACCAAAAATTATGAATTATTGTTAAAGATTAATGGTTACCCCAATAGAAATGGCTGCACACCAGTTAGTGCGGTGGTGTACTGGGCAGGAGATCGACCCCCAAAATGCTCTACTTATACTGGATATTCCCCTGGGTACCAGTAAAGACACTGTAGAGGGAGCACTCTCCAAAGTTGAATGTTTAAAAAACCCTGTGGTGGTGGGTCGACAGGCTGATTTGATCGCCCAAACTTTCATAGCCTTGGTAGAGTGTAGTAACCTCATGGACAGCTCTAAAATGACACAGACTATTGCCCCAGAAGGGGTTCCAGCTGCCTGGAGAGTGATAACAAAAGACAGTAAAGAGCTCGGGGGAGGATGAGCTCCCACCATTATCTGAGACTTTTGAGGAGAAATTTGCTAAGTTGTTGCTGGAGGAAGGGAAAACCGTAGAGGACTTTAAGAAACTATTCCTGCCATCTGGAGGTGTTCCTTCCCCAACACCCCACTCCCACTCCTTCTGTGCCCATGCCAATGCTGGCCCCTATATCGGTACCTGCCATTAGTCACGACTCCTACCGAAGGCTGAGAATCTTCTTGGGCACCCTCCCCACCCCCCAGGGGAAGGATGACTGGGAGACCTGGATAGACTATGTTGCCCCTCTAGTACTTGAATGGCAATGTTCAGAAGCAGAGAAACGAAAGAGGTTGAGCGAGAGCCTCTGAGGTCCTGCCCTGGCTATCATCCATGCTAAGCGGGCCAGTAACCCCAAAGCAACTGCACAGGACTATCTTGATGCATTGGAAAATGTGTATGGGAGCCCGGATTCAGATGAGGATCTGTGGTGGAGAGTAAGAAATGCTCAGCAGTACCCAGGGGAGCCATTGTCTGGGTATGTACCTCAGCTTGAAAAGCTGCTATAAGAGTGCCTCAGAAAGGGTAGTTAGCCGTCAGAATGAATTAGATCGAACTAGGCTGGACCGGATCCTTAAGTCTGCTCCATTTTCAGAATTGTTATTGCTTCAGTTGCGCCTTGCCACCCGACTGGAATCACCCCCCTTCTATGATGAGCTACTGAAAGAAATTCAGGGGGTTGAGCAAAGGCGACCCTGTGGGGAAATTGCACCTATATCTGCTGCTGCTGTGGAAGTGACAGAGTGATCAGCCAAGTGAGGCTCAGGGGTAAAAGTCGGCACTTAACGAACGCTCTGAGAATGCAAAGGACTTTTCACCCTGGCCCAGCATTGAAAAGATGAGCTACTATAAGAAGTCCGAGAGTTGAAGACGGGTGCCTCTGCAAGGGTTTCCCCTATGGAACAAGATTCTGGTCCCTCTCAGGACGTGACTGCCATGGGGGGGGGGGGTGCACCCTCAGGCATCCTCTACTGAGGGTAGCTCCCAGGCTGAAATCCAAGAATTGTCTGCCACCCTAAAGTAACTGTTAAGATACGTTGCACCACTCTCACCGCTGCAAGCAGATATTGGATCCCTTGTTACTGCCTCAGTCCCTCATGCAATGTTCTTTCCAAGGATGACCCAGGAGTCTATCATTTGTCACAACTGTGGGAAGGATGGCCATATGAAGAGAGAGTGCCAGTCTCAGAAAGACTTAGAATAGGTAGCAAACAGACTCCAAGGGAGCTCGGAAAAACAAATCAGTGGCCGAGGAGTGCCTGTAATGACCGTAGTGAGGGTTCAAGAAATACTAACTCAAATTTCTTTGTGGCTAAATCATCTGTCCAGGCCTCTGCTACTGCCTCTCCAGACAGGTCTAGAATAGTGGGCCCTTTGATGGAAACTACTGTGACTGTCAATGGTATCCATGTTCGGGCTGTGCTTGACAGCGGGTTGCAAGTGACCATTGTATTTTAGGACTGGTATCACAAACACTTATCTGATGTGCCATTACAATCCCTGGAAAGCCTACATGTGTGGGGCTTGAGTGACAAGTCTTATCCCTACCTAGGGTATGTCCGCCTCTGGTTGTCTTTTCCTGCAACTGTAACTGGTGTAGCGGAGTGAGTAGAGACATTGTCCCTAGTGTGTTCCCCACTGGGCTGTATGATGGGGTCCCCCTGCTAATTGGGACAAACGCCCATATGTTTGGGAGACTAGCGCAACTCTGTCACGAGAAACAAGGGCGACGGATTGGGAGGGCCCTGAGAATTCCGCCTCTGATCAAGAGGACCTATGATTTGCACAGAAACCCGAGGATGTGGACCAGGATGAACCGGTGGGGATCGTGTGGAATAAGGATCCCAATTTAATGGTACTGGCCCCTAATGCCCAGTGTACCATTCAAGGGGAGGTCCGCCTCCGGAAAGATGTCAAGAATAAAATACTGGTGTTGGATGCGCTAGGCAATGGAAAATTGCCAGAAGGATTATTGGTCAAGCCCAGCATCTTGCTTGCTCGTGGCCGTGTCTATGCACGATGAGTGATGGTCCAGATTCACAATGTGTCAGATCGGGAGATCTGGGTGAACAGAGGGTGCACCCTAGCTATGGTACACTGCACAGACACTGCATTATTGCCCAGCAACAAGCACCCTTGTGAGAAGGAGAGAATGACTCCAGACTTGTTTGACTTTGGTGACTCCCTGTTGCTAGCTGAGTGGAAGGCTAGAATTAGCAAGAGACTTGCCCAGAGAGACCAAGTGTTTTTGTTGAAGGAATGGGATGTGGGATGTGTCCAGGGTGCGGAGCATCACATATGCCTGCACGATGAATGGCCATTTCGAGAGCAGTCCCGATGCCTAGCCCCAGCAGACATAGATGATGTGAGAAGATGCCTGCAGGAAATGCTCGCTGCTGGTGTGATACAAGAATCCAGGAGCCCATACGCCTCACCCATTGTGGTTGTGTGTAAGAAGAATGGGTCTGTGAGGATGTGTGTTGATTATCGAACCCTGAACCAGTGGACCATCCCAGACCAATACACTATGCCTCATATACAAGATGCCCTGGACTGCTTGAATGGGAGCAAATGGTTCTTGGCGTTGGATCTTCGCCGTGGATACTACCAGATCCCGATGGCCCCAGAAGACCATGAAGAAACAGCCTTCATCTGTCCATTGGGGTTCTACGAGTTTCTGAGGAGGCCACAGGGGATATCAGGCGCCCCGGCCACCTTTCAGCGAACTGATGGAATGTGCAGTGGGAGATATGAATTTGCTGGAATACCTGGTGTACTTGGACGATGTCATTGTGTTTGGGAGCACCTTAGAGGAGCATGAGAACCGACAGTTTAAAGTCCTACACCAACTGGAAGACTTCGGCCTCAAGCTGTCCATTGACAAGTGCCAGGTTTTCCAAACCTCTGTGAAGTATGTGGGGCACATAGTATCTACAAAAGGGATAGAAACTGATCCCAGTAAGGTTGAAGCACTGACTACTTGCCCCAGCCCCATAATCTGAAAGAACTACAACGTTTCCTGGGGTTCTGTGGCTACTACTGCAGGTTCATAAAAGACTATTCCAAGGTGATTCACCCACTCTTTAACCTTACCCAGGGTTACCCTCCTTCCAATCGTAAAAACAAAAAAGGGGCCATTAAAGAACCATAAAAAGTATACTTCCGCCCAGGTGAACTCTTCGGGCCCCGCTGGATGCCCGACTGTGAAGCAGCCTTCCATGAGCTCATATACCAAGTCACCCATGCCCCCATCCTCGCCTATGCTGACCCCACCAAACCCTATGTGCTGCATATGGATGCTGGTCTGCAGGGTCTAGGAGCGGTGCTGTATCAGGACCATGAGGATGGCCTGAGACCAGTAGCTTTCACCAGTAGGAGCTTGACTCTGTCTGAACGAAACTACCCTGTGCATAAGTTGGAGTTCCTTGTGCTAAAATGGGCCATCATTGGCCAGTTTCATAAATACCTGTATTGGGCAAAGATATTGGTGAAGACTGACAATAACCAGTTGACCTATGTACAGACTTCAGCTAAGTTAGACGCCACTGGGCACAGGTGGCTTTCTGCATTATCAACCTATGATTATGCTGTTGAATACAGACCGGGCCTGAGCCATATTGATGCTGACACCCTATCACAAAGGCCCACTTCCAAGAGTGATTGGGTCAGGCTGTCTGAACCTGACATTTGAACATTGTGCCAAAAGTTTGATAGAGATGAACAGATGTCTGTGGAAACAGTGGACTGTTTAGAAGATTGCTTGGGCCCTTCTGACACCTGCATACCAGCTGCTTTTTGCCACATCACTGCTCTAGATATTAGTGCACTACCTCAATTTGACAATGACAGCATTCAGTGGGCTCAATCCCAAGATTCTATGATTCAGCCAGCACTTGATGCCCTGCGTGCAGGGAAAGATGTGTCTAAGTTACGTTCCACTGACTTGCGAACTGCTTTATTGTTTAAAGAAGGCCCCAGATTGAAGTTGCTCAATCAGTTGTTGTATAGAGAGACAGTAGATCATAGTGGTAAAGTAGACAAGCAACAATTGGTCCTGCCCACGGCCTTTAAAGATTTGATACTGAAGTCCCTCCACAATCGCATGGTGCACCTCGGTATTGACAGAACCCTTGACCTGGTACGATCTTTCTTCTACTGGCCCAAAATGGGGGCTGATGTTGAACACTATGTAAAGACTTGTAGTCACTGCCTGCAAAGAAAAGCCCTACCTCAGAGGGCTGTCCCACTTGTTAATATTGCTACTAGTACCCCATGGAACTAGCCTGCATAGACTTCTTGTGTTTAGAACCTGATCAGTGGAACACTGGCAATGTGTTAGTGGTTACAGATTATTTCACATGGTATGCACATGCTTTTCCCACCAAAGATCAAAAGGCATCTAACGTAGCCAAGGTGCTAGTGGAAAATTTCTTTGTCCCTTATGGTGCACCCCCCCCAGCGGATCCACTCTGACCAAGGCAGAGACTTTGAGAGTCGACTAATCAAAGAAATGCTCTCTCTATGGGGGGAGCGAAACTCAAGAACCACCCCCTATCACCCGCAGGGAGACCATCAACCAGAACATTCTAATCAAGCATCTCTTCTAGACATGCTGGGCACCTCCACCTAAAAAGACAGCATAATGGAGCCAGCAGATTAGCACCTTGGCACACGACACAATTGCACGAAAAATGATGCTACTGGGTTCTCCCCCTACTGCCTCTTGTTCAGGAGAGAGAGGCCTGGCTGCCAGTTGATGTCTGTTTGGGGGTCTCTCCAGATGGGGTCCAAGCCGAAAACTACTTGCAATATGTACAAAAACTGAAATCTCAATTGAACCATGCCTATCAACTGGCCCAGACAATGGCTGCCAAGAGATATCTAGCCAACAAAGAGAGGCATGATAAAAAAGTCAAGGCTCAAGAGCTTCGACCTGGAGACTGTGTGTTGTTACGCAATTTGGGACTGCATGTAAACACAAAATTGCTGATCAGTGGCACCATCTTCCCCATGTAGTAATTGGAAAGTTGGATGATTTACCTGTGTACAAGGTGCCCGAGAACAACTCAAAGCTGTCAAGACCATGCACTGTAACCACTTGCTACCTATCGGCAAAGTCATGATTGAGGCTGAACCCCAAGAAATTGAGCCCCCTGGGCCGGTGACTCATGCTGCTGCAAGAAAGAGACAGAGCCAACCTGCCCCAGTGGTCACAGATTTAAGGTTTCCTCCACAGCAGGCCCAGAATGATAGTGACTGTCAGTCCACTTCTGACGAAAGTGAATACGACCATGCCTATTACCCCTCTTATGAACTGAGTCAGCTGCTTCGAGGTAACCCCATGATTAATTATGGGGATGAAGCTGGGCCTTCTAGACTGCCTAACCCCCAGCTTTGTCCTTGGAGCCAATGGTCCCTGAAAGTGAAGTGCAAAATATCACGTCTGAAGATGCTGAGTCTCTGTGTATTGTGGAACTGTATGATTTGCCGAGGAAGGGGCTGAGGGTATGAGTTTTTCTGGTGACATGCCAGAACTTGAAGAACACTATGAGAGTGCTGACCACCCCCCTTCAGTGCCTCAAAGCTTGACTGTGCCTAAGCCTTTGCAAAATGAGTCAAGTGCTGTAGAAACAGAGCCTGCAGAACAAGGAGCCGACAGTGCCCCAAGTTTGGATGTTCCCACTCAGGCAGAGGCACCCCTCACAAGTGACGAGAGTCCCCAGACCAGTGCTGAGAGTACAGAGACTGTAGTTGTCCCCCTCAGAAAGACTGGCCGAGCTATCAAGCCAGTAGTATGCCTCAGTTATGATTCTCCAGGGAGGCCAGTGGATTTGCCTCTCAGTGTGGTGCACAAAGGTGTTTATGTCTCACGAAGCTCACTGCCCAAATTGAGCTTGACAGCCAATTCCAGGTTACTTGTCTTTCCCTTTCACCCATGGTGCCCTGCCCCTCTAGCCCCAAGTTAGCTGATAGGAAGGCCTCTCTTGCATTGTTTAAGGTATAAGTATTACCTGATTCAGTATAGTAATGTTCAATTTACCTGTGTGAAATATGCACAATGTGTTGTCAGACTGGATATAGCATCATGAAGTGTAGTGAACATGTATAGTAAAGTAATAAGTTTATGTTAACTGATGCATGATGGTACAGACTTGACGCAGACGCCAAGTTTTCTCTAGGCAGGGAAGGGTGTAACCCCCCCTACAAATGGGGGTTCCTGAAAAGTCTTCCTTGAGCTTGCCTAAATGCTCACTACCAGGCTGGTGCCCTGCATTTTAGCAGTTTAAATGTGATTGCCAGAGAGTGCCTGTATAGCCTCTGTAACGTGATCTTTAAGAGCTGCCTGGATTGCAGTCAAGTAATCTGAGAGGAACTCTGTTGAAAGATGTAACTATTTGCTGAAAATCATTTAGAGTGATAATGATAATGTAGTTTGTCTAACCTGCCTTCTTTGCAGCAAGGACTGTTTTGTTTATCCCCACCATTTGGCCTGGGACTGCGAATTGGACCAATCAGTACTGGTGGGACCTAGAATGGAGCCGGACTACAGGAGCTGTCTGGAGTCAAAATCTCTAGGAATTATAGTTCTGGGCTCTTGGCGCCTTTTTGCACCTGAAGGGGGAGCTCCTGTTGTGACTGACAGATGAATCAGCCAACTGAACCTTTTGGATCTTGGGGAGATTTCCAGGCTTGCTGCAGTTTGAGTCCGATCTAAGTTGGGAGCTGAAACAGCAACATGCTTGAGACAGTCAAGCAGCCATCTGAGTAGTTTCGTGCGGGAGAACTGTAGAAAGGCCTGAGTTGTGGCCTACATGTCTGCCTGCTGCCCCTGAAAGGGAGAGAAGATAATTATTTCAGACTAAATCCAAGCTTGTGAGAATGAAGTAAGCCTCTCATTTTTTACCAGGCTCATACCTGAAGAAGACCAAAGATTTTGCTGAGTGCGATTGGCCTGTCAGGATTTCCAACTGCTTTTGAATCCCCGGTTTGTGCAGAGACTTTGCGAGTGTGACTGGAGAGCGGTTTGCCTGGTACAGTAGAATTTCCTTACATGTAAATGTGCTGTGTATTGAAAGTGGGTCGTGATTTGGTTCCCCACTGTGTGAACTGTGCTCTGCTTGCTGGTCCCGTTGAATCCTTTACATGTAAATGTGCTGTGTACTGTAAGTGGGTTGTGATTTGGTTCCCCACTGGGTGAACTATGTTCTGCTTGCTGAAAGCTTTATCCAGCCTAATCGGACTGAATCCGCGTTCATCTCCATTCAGCCTAGGCCTTGCCACGCTGGCCCTGCCAGACTACCTCGCTGCACAGAGAAAGCCACCGACGAGAGACCTGCCTGGGGATCAGCCCCTTGCTCCACGCTTGAACAAGAACGACACCTCGGCGAATTGTGTGGGCCCTGCTTCTCCTGGCACTCCAGATTAACCACCTGCTGTCTCGATTTTCGTCCAGCCTGTGTCCAGACTTGAGTATCATAAGTAATCATCAGGGTAGCTCCCTGTAACAACAGCCTAATCTAAAAGTGTGTCATCTGATTATCTTGTTGTTTTCTTTGCACGAACTGAGCCCTCCTACTCTGGATTACAAATAGTGTGTGTTGTGCACATTGTTTTATTCCATCACAAGGCCCCAACCAGCTGCAACGTTCCTGGCTAGCCCACCATTCTCCATCTGAGTACCCAGAGTGTGTGACTGCTTATGGACCCTGAAGTGCATGCATAACTGTTTGATTGATAGAGCCTTTAAACAAACTAACCTGATTACACCCTTCCCTTGTTCAAGTCCCTTAAATAAATCAGATCTAACTCTTTTTTGCATTCACCCTGACTGTGGTTCCAGTTTGTGCAAGAGTACTGTACTGCCATTATTTGCTGTGTATAACCTTGTTTTACAGGGGGACCCCAGGGCCGAGCCAGAGGAAAACCCTGGTGGTAAGTGCAAACAGTGTGGGTATTTGCGTGGTGTATCAGGGGTACTGTGAAAGTGATTATAGTGTATTGTTCTGGCCACTAGTAAGGAAAGAGGTGGGTTACAGTGTCCCGGAGGGCTGTGTCCAGGTTAGCTTGACCACCACCAACCCTGACCTCAGGGTGGAGGCACCCGTTTCAGAACTCAGGCCCCTTAACCTGCTACTAGCCAAGCAGGCAGGGGTAGTAGCCCTTGGGATAGCGCCACCTAGGGGTTACACTAAATCAAAAATATACTTTGTACTAGTAAACACAATGGTTTCCACAGTGTTCTGAGGTTGAATCTAGATGTTTGAGGATGTAGCCCTCATTATGGGGGTCAATGTCCCTCAATTTCCCTTATTTTGAGAGTCGATGTCCCTCATTTCAATGACAAAAATTTGAGAGGTATGGACACTGCTGCCAGACTCATGGCCCTCATGGTCTTTGTAAGGTGGTGTACCTATCTTAGGGCCACTAACATCTTTCAGGATACCCAGGCTAAAGCAATGGATTTCACCAGCGAGAATAATTCCCTTTTGGGGATAAAACAGAGGCCGACATGAAAAAGGTGGAGGAGTACAAGGCCACCTACAGAAGTAATGTGGCCAAAGATAGACCCTCCACTTTCTACAGGTGCCAGACTAGGGTAGGTAAGAGTAGTGGATCCCACTCCAGGCCTTTCTTCCAGCCTCAAGCCCTGCCAGACTGCCAGCAGACTAGAGGGTACTTCAGGCGTAGGGGCAGAAGGGCAGTGAGACGTGCAGAGCCAGCACCACAGGCCAAGGCTCCGTCAAAACAGAACTGCTGATGTGTTTGTACAGGTCGCCTCCCCCCCACCACCACTAGGAGGCAGGCTGGCTCACTTCCTCCAAACTTGGCAGTCCATCACCACAGACAAGTGGGTCTTAAAGGTAGTGAGCCAGGGTCTGTCCCTATAAGCTTCAAAACACTCCCCAAGCGAAGAAGCAGACATTTTTCACCAGTCACCCCATCACAAAAGGCACTTCTGGAAGCAGAAATTGCCAGCGTTTTGCTCATCAGTGCAGTGGAACCTGCCCTTCTATCTCAAAGGAGCATGGGGTTCTACTTCAGGTATATCCTAACACAAAAGAAGAATGGGGACTGGTGACCCATACTACATCTCAGACTCCTGAACAAGCATGTAACAAAGCCAAAGTTCAGAATGGTCACCCTGGCTTTGATAATCCCCACTCTCCAGCAGGAAGACTGACTAGAGTAGCATCCTTGGACCTCAAGGATACCTATTTCCGCATCCCGATCCAATCAAGTCACAGAACGTACCTGTAGTTCAGACTTCCTTCAGGTCACCATCAGTTTGCAGCCATGCCCTTTTGCCTAACATCAGCCCCACGGGCATTCACAAAGTGCCTAGCTGTAGTGGTGACTCACTTGAGAAGGCAAGGGGTCACAGTGTTTCCTTACCTAGAAGACTGGCTAGTCATAGGACAGTTCCTCAGCACACCGGAGACTCCCTTGCTCTAGTTCAGAGCACTCTGGAATCTCTGGGATTGATGGTAAATGCTCAGAAGTCTTAGGTGGGTCCTGTTCAGGTACTGGACTTTATTGGGGAAGAGCTGGACACCCTGCAAGGAAGGGCATTCCTTCGTCAGGACAGGGTAAACAGTATTCTACAGCTGGCAGGGTCTTTCAAACTGAATAGGTCCAGGCCTGCAAGACACTTCCTGCAACTGCTAAGCCACATGGCAGCAGCCATGGCCGTAGTTCTGGGCTCAAGATTCCGGATGAGGGACATTCAGTTCAATCTAAGGGTTCGCTGGTCTCAAAGGAGAGATCATCTGGCCAAGCTGGTACCAGTTTCAAAAACTCTTATACAGGCCTTGCAATGGTGGATGGACAGGAAGGATCCCAGAGAGGGAACTCCATTCCAAAAGGAGACTCCCTCACTAGTACTCACTACAGGCGCCTCAATGCTGGGGTGGGGGGCACACATGCTCAACCTCACAGGCAGTGGTACATGGTCCCCCAAGGAATCACTTCTGCACATCAGTGTGTTAGAACTCAAAGCAGTCTACCTGGCTTTTCAGTCATTTGCACCTCAGCTAGAGGGAAAGATGATGTAGGTCAGAACAGACAACACACCCACCATGTACTACAACAAGCAGGGAGGCACCAGGTCAACTTTGCTGTGCACAGAGGCCATGAAGGTCTGTAACCTGGCCTACTCCCTGCAGGTGTCCCTGTCCATCATCTATCTACTGGGCAAGGAAGACATGCTGGCAGATTCCCTCAGCAGGATCATCCAGAACCATCACGAGTGGTCCATAAACATAAAGATGCTACAATCAGTGTTCAGGAGGTGGGGCACACCAGAAACAGATCTCTTTGCCTCCTCAGGCAACCACTGGCTGCCACAGTTCTGCTGCAAGCCTCCAGCCAAGGGGACTGTGCCAGTGGATGCCCTGACATTGGATTGGTCAGGCAGATTTCTTTATGCCTTTCCTCCCTTTCCTCTCTTGCTCAGGGTCCTGATAAAACTCAGGACATAGCCAGCAACAATGATCCTGGTAGCACCAGACTGGACGAGACAGCCTTGGTACTCACGCCTGTTAGCCCTGTCAGTGGCACAACCAATTCACCTCCTTCAGAGGCACAATCTACTGAAATCTTCGCAGGGCAGGATACTGTACCCCAGCCCAAAGTCCCTTTCCCTCAAGGCTTGATTCTTGAAGACTAAGAGTTTGCCAGTCTGCACCTCTCTGAAGAGGTCCTGGACGTCCTTAGGGGTTCTCGGAAACCCTCAACCAAGAAAATTGATGCTTCCAAGTAGAAGAGGGTTTCTATATAGTGTGGCCACATGGGTATCCACTCTGCTACCGCTGGGTTGTCTGTCCTTTTGGACTATCTGACCCATTTAAATTCACTAGACCTTAGGCCTTCTACCTTGAAGGTACACCATGCTGCAGTCTCTGCTTACATATCAACCAGTAAAGACAGGTCCCTGGCATCTCACCTCTCTTCAGAAAGTTTTTTTTTTCCCGTAAGTAGTTTTACTTTTTGTAGGCTTTCTCCCCAGTCCCACTCCCGCGTCTCCCCGACGTGATGCACGCATGTGGAGGCATATGTATGCACACTTACGGGATGCCCCACCCTACCAGTCAGTCCATTTCCACCTGCGTCTATCACCGGACCTCCATCTGGTGATGGTGGGACTATGGGCGGGTGACCCCCCTTCCCAGGAGAGGAGAGCCACTTCTCAATCCTGCTCCCAGCCCCCAACCCCCGTGCCGGCACCCCGGTGACCTGAGGTCGTTCCTAAACCCGGGTCGCCGGCGTAGCACAAGGTAAGGCATCCAGCGCCTCAGCCCTCAGTGCTACCGGGCTGGATCAGAAAGTTTTTTAAAGGTCTCCTTCACCACCACCCTCCCTTGAGGAAGCCGGTGTTGGCATGGGATCTGAACATTTGCATTGCCAGGTTACTGGAACCCCCCTTTGAGCCAATGGCAACAGCAGATTTAAAGTATGTTCCCTGGAAAGCAGTTTTCCTAGTAGCCATTACTTCAGCTAGGCAAGTGAGTGAGCTTCAGGCCCTGCTCACAGATGTGAACTATATTTTTACCACAGGGATAAGATGGTACTCAGGACTAATAGGAAATTCTTACCTAAAGTCATCTCTGATTTCCATCTGAACCAGTCTATTACATTGCCAGTCTTTTTCACTGCCAACTCCAGCTCAGGTGAGTGGAGACTGCATAGCCTGGATGTCAA
Source organism: Neoceratodus forsteri (assembly GCA_016271365.2). Classification (NCBI taxonomy): domain Eukaryota; kingdom Metazoa; phylum Chordata; order Ceratodontiformes; family Ceratodontidae; genus Neoceratodus; species Neoceratodus forsteri. The sequence continues at coordinate 694,485,813 of JADMNL010000022.1, read as the reverse complement.
GAGGGCACTTAGCCACTATCTTGATAGGATCATGTCCTGCAGGCCAGAGGTTACCTAGTTGTTCCTCACCTATTAGGAAATGTGTAAAGGTAAACCAACATCTTGAAGAACCATTGCACACTGGATAGTGGCATGCATTCAGTTCTGTTATGGCAAATTTGGTAAGCAACCCCCCATGGGCCTCAGAGCACATTGTACCAGGGGCGCAGCTGCATCAGTAGCTGCAGCAAGGAACATCCCCCTACTGGAAATCTACAAAGCAGCTACATGGAAAACTGTTCACACATTCACCCAAGCACTACTGCTTGGACATACAGTCCAGAAGTGATGCCTAGTTTGGCACAGCAGTTCTGCAGAGCCTTTTTCCCAACTAGGTTCTCTGTGCTACCTCCAAAGGTACTGCTTGGTAGTCTGCATTTGGTAAGCATACTGAGTGATTCCTGGGGTTTGAAGAAAAAATTACTCACCATAGTAATTATGTTTCTTCCAGGGGCTCACTCAGTATGCTTAAGCTGCAACGCTGCCTCCCCTACCAGAACTAGGACAAAGAGATCCCTTAGCTAGCATCCCTGCTGGTCACTATATGTCCTATTGTTTTATTATGATTACTGTTTGAAAGTTTTTTAAACCAGATGTGTTTAATTGTTGTCCCTTCTTACAGGGACCATTCCTTAAGGGGCTCATATAGGGCAATAGGATTACACAGTTTAGCTAGTTAGGGTGCCTTGACTTTGTTAGGCTTTGTAATGAATCTGAACACTTCAGAGTGCAGCAGTTACTAGGGGCAGCAGTTTGAAACTGGCCCGAGCCAAAGAGATTCCATCATTTGCACACATTCCATTCTCTCCATGGCAGCTCAACACTAAAGGCTGACTGCATTTGTTAAGTATACTGAGTGATCTCATCGAAAAAACATAATTACTATGGTGAGTAATTTTTTCATATTGCCTATGGCCAGGGTCAGACTGTTGCAGGGGCCCTCAGGAAAGTTGCTATAGGGGGGTCAACCTAGAAAGCATGCACTGGGGCCCAGGGTTGTAACATAGTTTTGTGATGACAGAAGGGTCAGTACATGAACCCACTGGGCTTCACTCCTACCATGCCCCAATGCCATCTTGGTCCCGTGGTTCTCCATGGCTAACCCCCTTGCACAGTGGGGTCACCTACCTCTCCTCTTGGCAGGTGGATTTCACATGGAGTTGCTGGACCAGGTGAAGGCTGTGGCTCTGGGGGTGCGGTGATGGGGCTGGAAACTCTCTAGGAGCCATTTTCTAGTTTCTGTTTCTCTCTGTCCGACTCCTGCAACACCAGTGCATGCACGCCTGGTCACTGATGCACACACTTACAGCTTTTTCTGCCCACTCTCTTCGACATACCCATCTCCAAGCATTTGTATGGCCAGAGCATTGGCAAGCAATGTGCAAGACAACTTTCAGCCCGCCAGCAGAGGTTGCTTGTGGACCAGAATGACGTGGTCCCTGTACCCGGGGAGGAAGAGGGCTTCCACTGGCAACACATTCTTCCTGGCTGCTGAAGTGTGGGTTTCTAGGTTGCAGCGTGAACCTAGGTCACCTGCACAGTGGCACAATACATTACCTCTGGGACATCCAGCAGCCTTTAGGGTTCATCTTGTCTGCCCCCTCTCCACACCGCACAGCAGTGACCCACTTAAATCAGCATACTACTTAACTTGGATGCATTTATCTTTTCTTTTCAGGCGTCCTGCTGCAGGCTCCCCTTCTCTAGTCTATCTTCTCATCCCCTCCCCACTCCACTGTTCCTCCCAGTTTGCCCTGAAAGCTCTGCTCCTGTACACAACCCTTTTTCCCCCCTTTCCCCTCTTTTTCACACATTCCTTCCCCGCTCCCTTTCATTCCATGGTCCCGCTGAAGTGCCCCTTTTTCCTAGTGGGTTGCATAGCACTTGTATGTCGTTGAGCTATTGTTGCTACAATTTTGTGCACTGTTAATTTAAAACTGTACCCACTTTTTCTTGCCTGTTCCCATTTTATTGTTGTACGTTTCACTTTACATTTACTGTTCTGGTTGACATAATGTTCTTTTGACTTTCAATTCAGTATTTACCTCCAGTGCACCCTTCCCCAAGGATGTGCCTGGACACAAGCTGCAGTATCTTGGTTCAGTATGTTTTCCCTGGAGAAACATTTTAAATAAATGAATTCATTTTCTGTAACTTGCAGTGATCAGAAACATCCAATGTACTTAGAAAATAGATGGGACATAAAAGGGAGGTCAGTGATTGCAAGGTGGGACGTGGCTAATCTGAGATGGGAGGGGCACATGAAAATATTCCAGGTATCCAGGAGAGCTAGTCAGACATTGTCTATAACAGCCCAGTGGGGCACATGTCTGGCGTAACATAATTTCAACCCCCTTCTGGAAGCCCCCTAGTTCAGTCTCTGGTTGCTATCAAGCCACTGCTCAGCTGGGTGCCACTGTGTGGGCTAGGAGAGGACAGACATCTCCACAGCATTTATGTCTATATGTATTTGGAATACCAGGGAAACCACTGAGAGGAAGTCTCTCATTTGTGAAAGGACATTCAAGAGGTAGTAGCAAACATGCTAAGAATTTCCAAAAAAGAATATGAGAAATGCAACCATGTCAAGAGCTACAGGGTGGCATTTGAGGCACCCCACACACACACACACACACACACACACACTTTTATTACTGTCAACTTAAAGGGGAGAATTTATGAATAGTGACCATTATAGTCTGAAATTGCACATAACACTCTTAAATGATGCAGCAGGCTTACCTGTAGCTGACAACAGCCAAGAGATATTTTATTTATTCATTTAGTTTTTGTTTACCATCCTTTTCTTTTTTTGTAACTCAGTTTCTTAAGAGATTTTTTTTTCCAATTGTTTAACCAGGAGTGGCACACTACGCTGAAAGCTTGTTTACAGTTGCTGCCTGGGAGCACAGGGAAGTTAAGTGACTTGCTCAGGGTCACACAGTATGCAAGTAGGGGCTGTGGCATTCAAACCCAGGTCTCCGGATTTGCAGCTCAGAGCCTTAAACCACTGCGCTATACTGCCTCCTTAAGAGATATTTGCATAGTAGAGCTGGTGTAACATACCAAAGTGACATCATTATCCTTCCGAGTTATCATACAACACTCTATTGCTGTTTCATGTATTACTTAAGTCCAGTTACTCAAAGGAATGTCCAGCAAAAAAGTCCATTCATCAAACTTATATCTCTTGGAGTCTTCAGGAGAGGATTCCAGTTTGCTCCCAAAGCATGGATAAAAATATTTTATTGGAAGAAAAGTCAGCTTGTAACAAACAGTATACATGTCAACAATAAAAATATATATTAAAATCAATAATGCATCCGAGAGTGCTAAGGGAATTGGTACTGTAAAAGAGCTGGCTGATCCCCTAGCACATCTGTTCAACTGCTCACTGCAGACAGAGGTGGTACACGGAGACAGGAGAGTGGCTGACGTGGTGCCACTGTATTGGAAGGGGGCCGGGAGGAGGTGGGAAATTACAGGCCAGTAAGTCTCACATCTATTGTGGGGGAGCTGATGGAGACCCTAATCAAGCAGGACTTCATGGACTACCTGGAATAAAAGGGTCTCCAGGACAATAAGCAGCATGGGTTCATGGCAGGGAGGTCGTGCCAGACCAACCTGATTGTCTTCTTTGACTGGGTGATGAGGGAGTTGGACAGTAGCCACGCAGTGGTGCTACTTTGATTTCAGTAAGGCATTCGACTCAGTGCCACATAAGTGCCTGTTGAAGAAGTTGGAGGACCTTGGAATGGCAAAAGACAGTCAGGTGGGTGGGGAACTGGCTTAAAAGGTAGACAACAGAGGGTCGTTGTCAATGGGGTGAGGTCAATGGAAAGGGAGGTCACAAGTAGGGTACGTCAGGGATTGGTCCTGGGCCCGGTCCTTTTCATCATGTTCATTAGTGACATTGGCGAAGGAATCCAGGGTAAACTTGCTCTCTGTGCTAATAACACCAAGCTTTGTGGAAGGGTGGACAGCACAGAGGCAGTTAGAGAACTGCAACATGACCTCCACAGGCTAGAGAGATCATTACATGTATGGCAGCTGAAGTTTAATGCAAAGAAATGCACCTGGGAACAGGCAACCCCCAGACAGAGTACTGTTTAATCGCGGTTAAATGTAGTACCACTACAGAAGAAAGGGAGCTAGGAGTCATTGTTTGTGACACCCTAAAACAGTCATGCCAGTGCAACAAAGCATACAGCAAAGCAAGCAAGATGTTGGGGTGTCTAGGGAGAGGAACAGATAGCAGGAGAAGGGAGGTGATTCTCCCCCTTTATTGATCCTTGGTGAGGCCATACCTGGAATACTGTGTTCAGTTCTGGAGCCCCACCTAAGATTGGACTGGGATAGGCTAGAGGCCTTGCAGAGAAGGGCAATGAGGATGATACAGGGCCTCCAGGAGGTCCCCTATGAGAAGTGTCAGAGCGCTAAACGTACTCACTGGAGACCAGAAGACAGAGGGGGGATATGATTGAAACTTTTAAGTTCCTGAAGGGCATAAATAGAGTGCCCCACACAGAGCTATTCAACAGGAGCACCAGCTCACCGACACACGGGTATGAATGGAAACTGTGTGTGGGTGGGGGGGCTTTAGGAGGGATGTGAGGAAGTACTACTTTACTGAAAGGGTGGTTGAGCCATGGAACAGCCTCCTGGCTGAGGTGTTGGGTGCACAGACCATGGAGGGTTTCAAACGCGGATGGGACTTAGTGAGGGTACAAAAATCGAGCAACGTTCCCAAGGCAGGATTGGGGGGATGAGCAGAAGGGGAGAGGGTAGGTCCCCGGATTGACACTTGATCCTGGAAACCTTTTTGGGCAGACTCAATGGACCCCTCGTCTTTTTCTACCACCACGTTCTATGTTTCTATTTTTAGTCAGTCTGGTGTCATATCTGCATCGGGTATTTAGAGCTAGTGGTCGAGATCCTTGCTAAGTCTCCCTTAAGGTACTCTTTCTCCTGCCCATATTAACTTGTAGAAGAAAACCATGGTCTCCACTTTTCTAAATGTTTCTCTGTGCATAACCATAAAGCAGCTGTGATTTATTTATTTATTTAATTCTTGGTTTGTAGTACATTTGAGCTGAAAGCTTGTTTACAGTGGTTCCACATCATAACCATAACAAGCAGACAAACAATACAAGTAAGAGAATCGAAACATTTGTCATACAGAGGAATAGGCATATTTTGCTGAATATAAGAGGGAGAAGTAAATCAGTCAGAGTTGACGTTGACGTATCAGATGACCTTAGGGTTAGCAAGCAATGTGAGAAGGCAGTAGGGAGGGCTGGGGGTATACTGGGATGCATAGGGAGAGGCATCACCAGCAGAAAACAGGAAGTTGTTATCCCTCTGTACAGACAGTTGGTGAGACCCCATCTGGAGTACTGCGTCCAGTTCTGGAGACCCCATCTCTGCAAGGACATAGACAGGATAGAGGCAGTCCAGAGGAGGGCAACTAAAATGGTGCAGGGTCTGCAAGAGAAGCCGTACGAGGAGAGACTAAAGGAGCTTAATATGTATACCCTTGAGGAAAGAAGGGAGAGGGGGACATGATAGAAACTTTTAAGTACCTCAGTGGAATCAACAAATTTCAAGAGGGTAGCATCTTTCAGAAAAAGAGATGTGCAAGAACAAGGGGACACAATTTAAAGATGGGGGGCGGTTCAGGGGCAATGTGAGGAAGTATTTTTTCACAGAGAGGGTAGTGGATGCATGGAACAGCCTTCCTGAGGAAGTTGTGGGTCTAAAACTGTGGGAGAATTCAAGAATGCATGGGACAGACATAAGGCAATTCTTGTGGGGGGTAGGAAGAAATAGGCTGTTGGTTAACTAGGATCTGCGGCCTATCCTGTAGGTAGGGAAATGGGCAGACTAGATGGGCCAAGCAGTCCTTATCTGCCGTCAAAGTCTATGTTTCTATGTTTCTATGTCGGGTTTCAAAAAATACAAGCGAACATCAGATAAACTGATGCACAGAGAGTCGAACCAAGTGAGCATCATATGCACATTATTACAGCATTATTTCAAGCAGGAGGGAATTAGTCAGAGTTGGCCTAGTCTGGACAAGGGGAGGTGACGGGGGGTAAGACATGGAGGCAAGGGAGGGTGGTGAAGGGTGGAAGGGGTGGTGACGGGGGTGACGGGTATGTGGGAAGGAGATGGCAGGAGGGGATGAGGCAGATTGGGGTAATGACTGGCAAGTAGGGTAGGGGGAAAGTAAGGGGGAAAATAGAGGGGGGGTAGTGGGGTAGGTGGGACGATGATGTATGGAGGAGGTGGAGGTAATGTTAATTTGGAGTGGCAGTCACAGCTGCAAAGTCCCATGCTTTCCACTTGCTGCGTTCCGCTGTACCATTCTGGCACTGTGGGAATTTCCATAGACAGCCAGAGATATCCTATTTGAAATATTGATGACTAAACCTTCCCTGTGTTTAGCAATGAATGATGTCACTGAGAGTACAGCTGAGCTTTATCACATAGTTAAGCACTGTACCCCTAGTGACATCACAGGTTTCTAAAAATGGTGGCAAAGTAGAAGGCTTAGTCGATATCTCTTGACTGATGTTAACTATATATAAGCCCAATACCTAGGATTTTGTGGACATTCAAACTATGATGGCCACTGTCAAATGTTCCTCTTTAATATTCTTCAGGGTCCTGCCAAGCAAGAGTCACACTCCATCTGCCTAATTAGGCCTAGTGTTCCCAACACTCGTCTTACTATACATATTCTAAATACATATACAGTACATATACTATACATATTCTGGCTAGCTGCATGCGTGGAGAAATACGGCACAAAGACATTTCAAACACAACCAAAATTCAGAGCAGGGCAAACAGGAAGTGATGCTGATGTGGACACATTACTGAGTCCCACACAGACCTTCCTTAGTACTGAATACATAATACAGTATTGTATATGGTTAGCCTTTGCTTCGAATTAAAATCAGCTTGCTCAAAATCCTAGCTGTGCGCATTCTAAACTGTTGTGCGCATTCAAAAGTGTGAATAGCGAATGGTAGAAGCTGGCGCGGTGGTGCTGAGGGTTGAGGTCCTGGACACCACACATCGTGCCATGCCAGCAACCTGGGGTTGGGAGCGACCTTGGGTTGCCGGAGATCGGCAGGGAAGGGAGAGGATTGAGCATCTGATGGACTGCTCTCCTCTCCTTGGGGGGGGGCCTGTTGTCCCACTCCTTGGCTGCCCCCAATGGAGGTTGGAGGGCAGTGCCGGAAGTCAGGAGACACAGAAGCACGGAGACGGACGGCAAGATGCCCACACACGATGTTCTGCTGTGAGGGGAGGGTGTACGGAGAAAATGGAAAAACCAAAGGTAAAAAGTAATATGAAAAAAAATAGTGTATGGTAGAGCATTGTTCTGTATAGAATTCCATCACTTTCAAAATGCTGTTATACCAGAGTTCAAAGGTCATGGAATGTGATTGTACCTTCTGTGGTACAACAGCATTCTGAAACCTCGAGAGACTGCATAAGTCAGATTCGTTCTGAAAGCAAAAGAACTGCAGCGAACACATTTCACATGATACTATACACTATAAAAATACAGGATGAACAACTTTATGCACAACCAGTGTATTCTGCCACCTTGGGGTTCCGATTCCTGAAAATAGGCAGGATTTGTCTAGTGCACTTACCCGGTCAACAAAAGCTAAATAAATAAAATAAAATAAATAAATAAATTCCCATGGACCTCTCGAACTTCGGTCTCAAAGTCAGAGGGAATCAGGTCCCCTCTGTGGCACAACACACTGGATGTATATAGTTGCCCATCCAGTATTCTCTATGTTGTGCGCATTAGAAACATAGTCATTGATGGCAGATAAGGGCCACTTGGCCCATCCAGTCTGCCCATTTTCATTGTGATCGCTTATGCTGCAGACCTTCCTTGGTTTACGGCATCGTCTCTTCCATCCCCTTCCTTATCTCTATCTTTCCCTTGTGTCTATCACAGTCTTTTCAGAATCCCACCACTGTTTTTGCCCCCACTACCTCTGCTGGAATGCTATTCCAGGTATCCACCACCTGTTCTGTGAAAAAGTACTTCCTTACATCTCTCCTGAATTTGATCCCCCTCAAGCTTCATTTCATCACTTCTTGTTCTAGAGCACCCTTTTCTTCAAAAAAGACCATCCATCTGTATCTTTTTTTTTTTATTTTTATTTACTATTTTTCCAGGCTGGGCTCCGTGTTGCTTCTGCCCTTGTCACGGCGCCCGGGGACCTCCACCACCACCGCCTATGGCTGCCGAGATCCCCAGTCACCCCCAGCTTACCCCGGGCCAGGCCAGACCACCTCCCACCTACACTCCACGGGCCTTGTAGTCTGAGTGAGATCCGCAGTGGCTGTAGTGTTCTGAGGTCCTCAGGGAGGGCATCATATGCACGTTGCCCTCACCTCGAGTTTTTCCTCCTTTTTACGGAGGCGGGGCGTGCAATGATGCATGACGTCCTGCCCCACCTACCAGACCTGGCTCCGTCCGGTCGCCTGGGGTCCCCTAGCCTCCGCTAGAGCCCTCAGTGCGCCCGAACGCATCCCACGCCTCCCCCAGAGAAGAGAGCTGTCCTAGGATGATCTATCCTCCTTCCCCGCCGCCCTCCGACAACCCGGGTCTGTTCCCGAACCCGGGTCGCCAGCGTCGCAAGTGGAAAACCCACCGCTGCGCCAACAGGCTGGCTACCCATCCATCTGTATCTTACTCACCCCTGTGAGGTATTTAATGGTCTCAATCATATCCCCCCCCCGCTCCCTCCTCTCCTCCAGGGTGTACATATTGAGCTCCTTTAGCCTTTCCTCATAGGGCTTTTGATGCAGAACCAGCACCATTTCAATAGCCCTCCTTTGGACTGCCTCCACTCTGTCTATGTCTTTCATGAAATGTGGTCTCCAGAACTGGATGCAGTACTCCAGGTGGGGTCTTACCAGTGACCTATATAGGGGCAACACCACTTCTCTCTTCCTGCTGGTGATACCCCGTCCACTACCTATGCACCCCAGCATCCCATTAGCTCTCCTGATTGCCTTGTCACATTGTCTGGCCACCATTAGGTCATCTGATGGTTACCTCCAGGTCCCATTCCTGCTTGGTCATTGAAAGTATCTCTCCCCCCATTTTGTACTCCACCCCCAGATTCCTGTGGCCCAAGTGCATTATTTTGCACTTCTTTGCATTAAACCCTAGCTGTCAAACCTTTTACCACTCCTTCAGCCGTTTTAAATCTCTTACCATCTTTGCAACCCCCCCACCCCAGAGTGTCAACTCTGTTGCCAATTTTGGTGTCATCTGCAAAGAGGCAAACCTTCCCTTCCAGCTCCTCTGTTACGTCCCTAATAAAGATATTAAAGAGGACTGGCCCCAGCACTGACCCCCTGAGGTAACCCACTGGTCACTCTTCCCTCCTCAGAGTAAACTCCATTCACCACCACCTTCTACCTCCTATCCCCCAACCAGTTTCTTACCCAGGTTACTACCTTATTGCCCACCCCCATGCTATCCAACTTGTTTATCAGTCTCGGTGGAACAGTGTTGAAGGCCTTGCTGAAATCTAGGTAGGCCACGTCCACTGCCCCTCCCTGATCCAACACCTTGGTTACCCAGTCAAAAAAATCTATCGGATTTGTTTGGCACAACCTTCCCTCTGTGAAAATGATACCTTGGGTCCTGCTGTCTGTTGGATTCCAGGTATTCCGCAGTCCTTTCCTTTAATAGTGCTTCTATTAATTTTCCTACCAACAAAGTTAGGCTGACAGGCCTATAATTTCCCGCCTCCTCCTTGCTACCACTTTTGTGAAGTGGGATTACGTCTGCTGTTCCCCAGCCCTTTGGGATCACACCAGTCTTCAGTGAACTGTTAAACAAGTCTACCAGGGGTGCAGCCAGAACTGTACTTCACTGAGTTCCCTCAGCACTCTTGGATGCATGCTGTCTGGCCCCATGGTTTTGTCCAAACTCAGATTAGCAAGTGCCTTCTTGACCCTCTCCTCAGAAAAAGGCTGGTGTCCACTTCCCTCCCTCAAAACTCCTGGTGCCTTTCCATGATCCCTCTCCTTCCACTTCAACTGTGAACATTGAGCAGAAGTATTTAAGATGTTTGCCTTTTCTTGGTCCCCTTCCGTACAGTCCCACCCCTTTAACTGTTCAGTCCCTCCCTTTGACTTCCTTTTCTCGCTAACATAGAAACATAGAAGTTGTTGATAGATAAGGACCTCTTGGCCCACCTAGTCTACCCAGTTTTCCCTGCCTAGTGTGCCACCTCAGGCCCTACTCGATCTCCAGTCATTTCCTCCCCTTGTCTTATTAGTAAGGTTTCCTTGCATCGGTTCCATGCATGCTTGAATCCTGTCACCATTTGGCACCCACCACTTTTGCTGGAAGGCTGTTCCAAGCATCCGCCACCCTAACATAACATAGAAACATAGAATTTAACGGCAGATAAGGACCGCTTGGCCCACCCAGTCTGCCCATTTCCCTACCTATGGGATAAGCTGCAGATTCTAGTTAACCAGCAGCCTACTTCTTCCTACCCCAACCCCCTAGAATGGCCTTATGACTGTCCCATGCATGCTTGAATTCCACCACTGATTTTGACTCCACAACCTCCTAAGGGAGGCCGTTCCATGCATCCACAATCCTCTCTGTGAAAAATACTCTTAAAATTACCCTGAGCTGCCCCTCTATCTTCAAATTGTGCCCTCTTGTTCTTGCACACCCTTTTTGAAAGATGCTACCTCTTGACTTTGTTGATTCCTTGAGGTACTTGGAACGCTTCTATCATGTCCCCTCTCCTCCTTTCCTCGAGGTTATACATATTAAGCTCCTTCTCGCCTCTCTTCATGTGTCTTCCGTGGAGACCCTGCACCATTTTAGTTGCCCTCCTCTGACAGCTTCCATCCTGTCTATGTCTTTATGGAGATTGATCTCCAGAACTGCACGAGTACTCCAGATGGGGTCTCACCAGCTGTCTGTACAGAGGGATAATAACTTCCTGTTTTCTACTGGTGATGCCTCCCTATGCATCCCAGTATCCCCAGCCCTCCTTGCTGCCCTCTCACATTGCTTTCCCACCTTTAGGTCATCTGATATGACTACCCCCAGGTCCCTTTCCATTTTTGTTGTTGTTAGTATCTCACACCCATTGTGTACTCTTCCCTGGGTTTTGTTTCCAGGTGCATTACCTGCACTTCTAGCATTGAATCTAAGCTGCCATACATTTGACCTTTCCTCTAACCTTGCCAAGTCCCTTCTCATCCTTTCCACCCCACCCTGTGCATCAACTCTGTTGCAGATCTTTGTGTCATCTGCAAAGAGACATACTTTTTCCTCCAGTCCTCTGCAATGTCGCTTATAAAGACATTGAAGAGGACTGGTCCCACACTGAACCCCTGCGGTACCCCACTAGTAACCCTCCTTTCTTCTGAGTGGACTCCATTTACTATTACCTCTGTGTCCTATTCTCCAGCCAATCCTTTACCCAGGCTGCCATCTTGGGACCCACTCCCAGGCTGGCTAACTTTGTATATTAATCTTTGTGTGGACTGTGTCAAATGCCTTGCTAAAGTCTAGGTAGGCCATGTCCACAGCCCCTCCCTGATCTACTACTTTGGTCACCCAGTCAAAGAAATCTATCAGATTCGTCTGGCATGACCTTCCCGCTGTGAATCCATGCTGCCTAGGGTCCTGTGCCCTCTGACCTCTAGATGCTCGACAATTCTTTCCTTCAGAAGTGATTCCATCATTTTCCTATTACTGAGGTTAAACTAACAGGTCTGTAGTTTCCTGCTTCTGCCTTGCTCCCACTTTTGTGAAGGGAATCACATCTGCCTCCTCCAGTCCTCAGGTACCACCCCATCCTCCCATGATTTGTTAAAAGGGTAGTCAGTGGTGTCACTAGTTCTACCCTTAGTTCTTTTAGAATTCTGGGATGAATCCCATCAGGCCCATTGCTTTGTCCACTCTTCAGTTTTAAGAGTTCTTTCAGAACCCTTTCTTCTGTAAATGGGCTGGTATCAACTTCTGTATCCAGAGTGTTTCTACTGTTTGTTTTAGGTACCTCCCCTCTTCATTTGTAAATACTGAGCAAAAATATTTGTTTAGTGTCTCTGCCTTTTCACAGTCTCCCTTCCCACCCTCCCTCCCTTTATTAAGCCTCACTATCCCTCCCTTGGTCTTCCTTCGCTCCTGATGTACCTATAAAAGTTTTATCCCCTTCTTAACTGAGTTGGCTATGTTTTCCTCGGTTTGGGCCTTTGCTGTTCTGACTGCCTTCCAGCCTCCTTTTGCTTTAACTGATACAGTTCTCTGTCCTGCTCCTCTGCGATTCCTTGTACTTCCTGAATGCTTTCTTTTCTCTTGAACCTTCACTGCCACTTCCTTTGAGAACCATAGTGGTTTCTTACATCATTTTGTTTTGTTTATTTGCTTCACACAAAGGCTCGTTACCTCTGTGATGGCAGTTTTTATTATTCCCCATTGTTCTTCCACCCCTCCTTCCTGCCCATTTGCTAGTGCATTCCTTAGGCACTCACCCATTTTGGCAAAGTCATCCCTCCTAAAGTCCAGTACTTTTGCCTTTGTATGGCTTGACTCTGTTGCTGTTTTTATTGTGAACCATACTATTCGATAGTCGCTAGTTCCCAGATGGCTACCCACTTCTACATCTGTGATCCTCTCTCCATCTCCATTTGAGAGAACCAGGTCTAAGATTGCTTCCTCTCGAGTCGGCTCCAATACTAGTTGTCTAAGGCATGCCCCCCTGTAGGGCATCTAGAATAACCTCACCCTTCGAAGTGGCTGCTGCAACTGCACTCCAGTTAACATCTGGCATATTCAGATCACCCATCAGCAATATCTTCCCTTTTTCTGCCATTCTAAGTATGCTTTCTATCATTTCCTTGTCCATTTCCTCCCCCTGAGAAGGGGGTCTGTATACAACCCCTGTGCGGATAGTGGTGCCATTGCCTGTCTCCAAATTTACCCACAGTGCTTCTTCTCCTCCCTGTTTACCCTTTTGTTCTGTTGCTTTTATTCCTTCCCTTATGTAAAGAGCTACTCCTCCTCCTCCTCTTTTACCCTCCCTGTCCCTCCTGTAGATAGTGTATCCTGGTATGTTTACGTCCCAGTCATGGTTTTGTGTGTACCATGTTTCTGTGACTGCCACGATATCCAGATGTTCCTCCTCCATCAAGGCCACTAATTCAGGAAGCTTGTTACCCAGACTACGGGCATTGGTACTCATTGTTCTCCATTTTGGATGGCTTTACCTTCTGTTGCAGCATCCCCACTGACCTTTCTACCTCGGTCTTTTTCTCATTTAGTACCCTTGTTTTGTAGGAGAGGCTGGGATTTTCCTGCTGCTTATCAGTGCCTCCCTTTGACTAGTTTAAAGCTTAGCCAATGAAGCATTTAAACCGATTGTTGAAAGACTTGTTCCCTTCCTGGACAGATGCAAACCATCCTGCCAGTATAGGCTGGTGTCCCTTCAGGTGGAACCCCAGTCCCCAATGAAGCCAAACCCCTGTGCTCCACACCATTTTTTCAACCATTCATTAAACTGCATGGTGCTAATTACCCTCGCCTCCCCCATGCCATTGACAGGCAGCACCTCTGAGAAGGATACTGTGTGTGCTACTTGTCTTAGGCCCCTCCCCAACTCTACAATGTCCTGCACCCTCTCTGTGAAGAAGCATTACCTCACAATTCCTCTGAGTCCCCCCCCCCACCCAGCTTCATAGCGTGTCCCCTTGTCCTCAAGCTTTTTTTTTCTATGGAACATGCTATCTTCCTGCACCTTATTAATACCTGTAAGGTATTTGATACATTTCTGTCATATCCCCCCTTTCCCAGCTTTAGTCTAAAGAGTACATATTTAGTTTCTTGAGTCTCTCCTCATAGGGCTTTCAATGCAGGCCCTGCACCATTTTGGTATCCCTCTTCTGTACCGCCTCCACCATATCACTGTCCTTTTGGAGGTGGGGCCTCCAGAACTGGACACAGTACTCAAGGGGGATCTTATCAGTGATCTGTACAACGGTAATAGTACCATCTTCCTCTGACTGGTGATGCACCTCCCTATGCACCCAAGCTTCTTGCTAGCTTTCCCTACTGCCTTATAACACTGCATGGCTACCTTCAGGTCATCAGAAATGATTACCCCCAGGTCCTTTTCCTGTTTGGTGGTTGCCAGTACTTCCCCTCCCAATTGGTGCATAGCCCCAGGGTTCCCCAAATGCATGATTTTGAACTTTTTTTTGCATTGAAATGCAGCTGCTAAACCCTTGACCATTCTAATTTTTTCAAATCACTCATTTTTTCCACCCCCCTGGTGTACCTACTCTGTTGCACATTTTTGTGTAATCCATGAACAGGAATACTTTCCTTTCTAGCCCTTCCGGAGCGTTGCTGATAAAGACATTGATGAGGACCGGGCCTAGCACTGAGCATTGAGGCACCCTGCTGGTCATCTTGCCTTTACCACCACCCTCTGACTCCTGTTGCTTAACCAACTTCTTATTCAGTTTATAACTTTTTGACCCACTCCCAGACAGGCCAGCTTGTTCACCAGTCTTCTGTGTGGAACGGTGTCAAAAGCCTTACTGAAATCTGGGTAGGCCACATCTACCGCCCCTCCCTGATCCACTACCCTGGTCACCCAGTCAAAGAACTCGATCAGGTTTGTCTGCCAAGCCCCTCCCCCCGTGAAACCATGTTGCCTTGGATCCTGTAATAAACTTGTTACATACCTAAAAAATATTATCTATTCCCCCTTCAGATACTGCCTGGGCTATTCTTTCCTCAGTTTGCACCTTTACACTCCTTACTGCTTTGCCTGCCTCCCTCTGTTTCCCCAGGTACAATTCCCTATCCTACTCTCCCTGGGTCTCCTTATAATTTTTGAATGCCATTCTTTTTGCCGTTACCTTTTCTGCCACCTCCATTTAGAACCATAATGGTCTTCTCTTCCTTCTGCCTTTGGTTACTTGACGTACAGGTTTGCTGCCTTTACTGTGCCTTCTTTTAGTCTGGCCCATTTGCCCTCCACTCCACCTAGGACATCTCCTCCTGCCAGGTCCTTACAGAGGCATTCTTTCATCTCTGTAAAGTCAGACCCTCTGAAATCCAGGACCTTGCCCTTGTGTGGTTGGATTCCGCTGCTGTTCTTATATTGAACCATACTGTGTGATGATCACTGGTCCCCAGTTTCAAATGTACCGAACATTCAGCACAGTTCAGAGGTCATAAAATGTTACATTCTTCATTCACCCCACACCCATGCTGATTACTAACCACCCAGTTCCCCAAATTGTACCTTTTAACTTCTAAAAGTCTGCGAATTGTGTTTGAATTATAGAACAGAACAAAGAAGTGGCATTTTTTTGTTTTGTTTTCACTTTGGGCAGGGACACTTCTGTGACTCCTGTGTAGAAAAAACATATACTATATAAAATACACTATTGTCAACCACACACAGTTTGGCATGTCTTTCCATCTAGGGGATGGACCTCTCAAGCTTTGCTCCTGAGGTTCATATGCTGTCATCTCAACCCCTGATAAAAACATGGCTTTGTTGTGTATGGTTCCCCATACCTCATTCTCTAGTTAGTGGTATTTGAGGTCTCTGTTCCTAGTTTGTTTTTCTTAATAAACTAATAAGAACTTGTGTCTTCACAGAGTGTGCAGAAGAGAGGAAATGGGCCTGGGCTAGCAGGGAAGAAATGCTAAGGAGTTTTTACAAAATTAGAGAGTGACCAGGTTGAGTTAATGTCTTGCAGACTGGGACCGTTCTCCATGGAAAGGAGAAGACTCAAAGGAGACATGATTACAGTCTTCAAGTATCTAAACATGATTGCAACCCCCTTGTTCCCAGGGGTTACTAGAATTTTACTTAGAACCAGTGGCAGGCAGGGAAAGGCAGCTTGTGAGATGCCAGTTAAATGGGTTTTACACTGTGTTACTCTGTTTTTAGTTTTAGCTGAGCTGGAGTGATGATGTCACCAAAGAATTCTCGCAGCAGCATAAGCCACAATGGAATGCTAGCTGCAGGGGGTTAGCATTAGAACATTGGGAGATTCAAGTCAGTCTGTGTGGAGACTCGAGAGAGAGTGAGGAGTGCTGCTGTGAGCAGCTCCTCAGAGCCTAGCTCTGATATAGAGCTACCTGAGAGAAGAAGGGGTTTGTGTTCTCACCCTAGAGAGGAACACAGAAGAGACCAGAGTAAAGTGGTAGAGACTGTTCCTAGAGTTGTTCCAGTGCCCCATCCCCGGAGGGATGGGGGGGGATTCCAGGAATTCAGGGTTCATCCCCTGGGCCAGCCTGGACAGGGAGAAGCTGACTGAGAATAGAGTTTGTTCTGTGAGTACCAGAGAATCTGTTGTGGGAAAGAAGCCCTAGGGCACCTGCATACCTTTGGTGAGTTCTACTCTGATACAGAGACAATGTTCACCGTGAAAGAGTTTAGAGTAAATGTGTCTGCCTACTATGGGGTTAAAGGAAGACTTGCCAAGTACAGAACTTTTAGTTTGTATATGATTTAGAAGCATCTGCAACAGTGGGGGTCTAGGGTAAAGACATAGCCACTTACAAAACTTTTAAAGTCAGGACACCTCCAGAGAGATGTAAAATGATAAATGTGTAAAATATTTTGAGAAAGCATCTACAAACAGTAGTTCGAAGAAAGGTGTTGTATCCAAATGAATGGCTGAGTATAGATTTGGGAGCAAAAGGTGGGAGACACCCCCATCTAGAATAACCAGGTTTACCTCTCTGGGTTCAGTTTGGGCACCTATGGTTTTCTCTCAGGCACTTGGCCAGTGTGTGAAGAAAGCACCCAGACATGGGATTGTGGATTTTACCTTAGAGTCTGAAAGTGTTCGTGGGTGGTTTAGGGAGCCACCATCAACCTCCATGCCATATGGAAAAGTGTCCTAGTACTGGCCGGGGTGCCATGTCAAGGAATAGATGAGAAGTGTACCAGTTTGGGCCATGTGTGCCAGATCCATTCAGAACCTAAGGGTTCATAGTGAAGAAGTGTGCTCTGTACCTCTGTAATCTGCATTACCAGCGAGTGTAGCCCTGTGGGGGTCCAGCTTTGCTTTGTTATTCTCTGTGTTATGTGAATAAAAGCCACACTCTAGAATCCCATTCTGGTTTGGACATTTCAGTTATTGCTTCCAGTGTCTGGATTTACTTGGGTGCCCCTGATCAGAAGTACAAAACTAGCGCAATGCTGAGCAAACATTTTCTCCCATAGACCCAGGTTGATGGCCATGCTAAATGGTCCCCCCAGGTGTGAGCCAGGTAGTTGCCACACTTGGTTTGCCTGTCTGAAGTATGGCAGGCTCTGTAGTAGAAGTAATGGGTCCACAGAGTTTCTGTGAAAGATATCTGTAGTGACTACCCCCACCCCTCTTGGTGGCACCTAGATATGAGAAGGTTAGATTAGGGGTGCACTACAGACCACTGGGGCAAAAAGAGGAAGAAGACAGAGTGTTGGGGGAAGAAATTAGAAGGAGCTGCAAAAGGAGAACTGGTGTTGGTGGGGGACCAGAACCTGTCGGTTATAGATTGGGATATCCCGGCAGCAAAGAGCACCAGGAGTCAGGCACTGCTTGATATGCTGTAGAACTGCTTACTGGTGCAGCTGGTCAAGGATCCCACATGACAGGATGCCATACTCAACTTGGTACTCACCATGCTGGAGATGGTGGGAGGGTGACTGTCAGAGAACCCTTGAGATCCAGTGACCACAACACTGTGTGATTCGAACTAGTAGAGGGGAATAATGGAGCCCCCTCAAAGACAGTGGTCCTGGACCTCAAGTTTTTGAATTTTGGGAAGATGCAGGAACTAGTCAGGGAAAGATTGGCAGTGGTAGACCAGATAGAGTGGATGGAAGAACAGAGGGGCAGGATTAAGGGGCACTCCCGGAAGCAGTCAAATATTGTGCAAGGAAGGTCCCCAAAAATAACAAACACAAAAAACAGACCTGGTTCTTGAAGGTGGTGAGGGAGGTTGTGAGGGCAAAAAGAAGGGCCTTCACTGAGTACAAAAGGAACAAGGGGGAGGAAGCCTGGTACAATTTTCAGGTTTAACTCAAAGAGACAAGGGTGCTGGTCAGGAGGGCAAAGGCAGACATGGAGCTGTGGATTGCTGAGGAAGTAAAATGTGGAGAAAAATAATTTTTTAGGTACATAAGGGAAAAAAGGAAATTGGGGGGATAGTTAGGCTAGCTGAGGGGGAAAGACAGTGGAAGAAGACGAGTAGAGGGCAAATGTGCTAAACAATTACTTCAGCTCAGTATTCTCGGTGGAGGATAATGATCCTCTGTGAGACAGCGGCATCAAGGCGGTCACATGGAGGGTTCAGAAAATGGGAAAGAGTATAGGTCCTAACTGGCACTGTAAAAAAGGGTCCAGAAGATTTTAAAATTTCAAGGGAATTAACAAAGTCCAAGAGGGTAGCATCTTTCAGAAAAAAGGAGGTGTGCAAGAACAAGGGGGCACAATTTGAAGATAGAGGGGGGGACGGCTCAGAGGTAATGTGAGGAAGTATTTTTTCATGAAGAGGGCTGTGGATGCATGGAACGACCTTCCTGAGGTCATGGAGTCAAAAACAGTGGAGGAATTCAAGAATGCATGGGATAGACATACTGTAAGGCAATTCTGGTGAGGGGTAGGAAGAAGTAGGCTGTTGGTTAACTAGGATCTGCAGCTTATCCATTAGGTAGGGAAATGAGCAGACTAGGTGGGCCAAGCGGTCCTTATCTGCCGTCAAATTCTATGTTTCTATGTAGACAAGGCGCCAGGCCAAGCTGGTCTGCAGCCATGGGTATTCAGGGATCTGGCTGCAGAATTGGCAGTGCTGTTAAAACATCCATTTAATGACTCACTGAAGTCTGGAGTGGTGCCAGCACATTGGAGATCTACCAGTGTAGTACCACTCCACATGGGGAGGGGGACAGGCTAGGAGGATCTAGGCAACTGCAGGCCTGTCAGCCTTACCTTCATCGTAGGTAAGCTGATGGAGACTATGGCCAAGGAAAACTTGACCTGCTAAGAGGACAACCATCTGCCAGATGCCAAGCAGCATGGGTTTGTCTCAGGGAGGTTGTGCAAAACCAACCTGATACCATTTTTTGATTGGGTTGCTAAGACGATTGATGGAGTACAGGTAGTAGATTTGCTCTACATTGATATCCGCAATGCTTTCAATTTGGTACCACACTGGAGACTGAAGAAGTTGTTGGAGGACTTGGGAACAGAGCAGGGTTTAGTTAAGCGGTTAGGAAGTTGGCTTGGGGTGGGCAACAGAGGGTAGTGATGAAACAGGGCTAAATCGGGGACAAGAAGATCACGAGTGGAGTGCAGCAGGGATCTGTCCTGGGACATGTCCTATTTAATATTTCCATAAGTGACAGAAGGGAAGGCATCCAAGTAAAGTTGTATCTCTTTGCTGATGACACAAAGCTATGTGGCAGGGTAGATCATGAGGAAGGGGTGTGGGAACTCCAGAAGTATCTTGACAAGCTACAGAGATGTTCTAAGTTCTGGCAGTTGAGATTCAACGCCAAGAAAAAATCTTAGGGAGACAGAATCCATGCATGGAATGCTGGGTGGGAGGGGTTAGACTGGCCACCTCAACAGAGGAGAGAGATCTGGGGGTCATCATCAGTGACTCTCTCAAGCAAATGAGTCAATGCAACAGGGCATACAGCAAGGCACAGAGGATGCTGGGATGGACAGGGAGGGAATTTGACAGTAGGAGAAGCGAGGTGATTCCGCCACTGTACAGATCTTTGGGAAGGCCTCACCTGGAGTACTGTGCCCAGTTCTGGAGTGCTCACCTGATGAAAGACATTGACGGACTAAAGTCAGTATTGTGAAGGGTCACCAGAATCATCTAGGGCAGCAGGGCAGATCCCATGAAGTTCGGATGGAAGCACTAAATATGTACTTGCTGGAGTCCAGGTGGCAGTGGGGGGGGGAGGCATGATTGAAACATATAAGTTTCTCAGGGGTATAAACAAGGTGAATAGTGAGGACCTGTTTGTAAATCATAGATAGGGATGCAGTCACTAAGGGACATGACTGGAGTTGTAATGTGTCAAGTCTTTATTTGCCTAATCTTTTTAAAAATGATCACAAAGTGCAAAAGTTGGACAGACAGAAATACAATACAATAAATCATATGAGACATATATACAAACATATAACATATCAATGAGCCATAGTTAACAGTAATAAAGTGCGTAATATAGTTACATATTCATTCATCATGAGGTTTTCCAATGCATCAGTTATTCATACTTTTGGGTCAGATACCCTCTTCATCCTAATTTTCCTTGTAAGGGAGATATACTTTCCTATGTTGTGTAACCCCAACCCCCTGCCTCTTTGCAACGACAGGTGGCATGCTGTTTGAATCTGACAGCAGTACCAGGTGGGGGACTGGGTTCGGGGGGACTAGGTTACTCGGCACAAGGGCTAGGTTTGGCTACTCTGCATGGGGCACCCAAGTAAATCCGAACACAGGAAGCAATAACTGTAATGTCCAATACCAGGAATGGGATTCTAAAGTGTGGCTTTATTCACATCCAAGCAGAACAAACAAAGCATAGACGGACCCCCATGGGGACTACACTTCTGGTAATGCAGATTAAAAAGAATCAGAACACTTCCTCAACACTTCAGCCCTCAAGCTCTGAGAAAGGGTAAATGCATGTCACATTTCCTCTACTTGTCTTGGCTTTCCCATTGTGCTGGACTTGAACGTACTTTTACTTGGCTTAGCCCATTACTCTAGGCCTCCCACTGATTAAGCAGTCCAATCCCCACTTTACTTTACTCTTCATGCTGGACTTGAACATACTTTTACTTGGCTTAGCCCATTGCTCTAGGCCTCCCACTGATTTAAGCAGTCCAATCCCCACTTTACAACAGTTCAGGTGAAAACATAGGCCCTATGTCAGAGGGACTCACCCTTTGGTTGCAGGTGCCCCACAGGCGATTCCTCACAGGAATTTCTTTTCGCACAGTTTCTGGTGCCGCAGCACAACTTGAAATAAGGCAGCTTCTTCCCTAGCCGGAACTAGGAGGGTTGCTCCTGGAATGACAGGCAAACCTTTCCACCCCATCCCCTCAGGGATGGGGCACAGGGACCAGTAACAGCGGTGTCCACCACTTCACAAACAGCTTACTGTGTTCCTCTTTTGGTGGAAACACACACCTCCCCTACAGTAGCTCTATATCAGAGCTTTAGGCTCAAAGAGCCTGTCCACAGACTGCTGTGCTGCTTCTCTCTTCAAGACTGCACAAAGACTCCCTTCAAAAATCCCCAACATTCTAACCTAACTCCCAACTGCAGATTCCAGTGTGGCTCATGCAGCTGCGAGAGTTCTATGGTGATGTCATCCCTCAGTCTCAGCTGGGACTGAGAACAGAGTGAGACAATGTGAAATCCATTTAACTGGAGTTCCACAAGCTGCCTTCCCTGCCTACCACTAGGTCTTACTGGGATTCTAGTAACCCCGGGTAACAGGGGGGTTACAGTTGTAAATAATAAAAGGGTCCTCAGAGAGGAGAAACATAGAAATATAGAATTTGACGTCAGATAAGGACCGCTTGGCCCACCCAGTCTGCCCATTTCCCTACCTACTGGATAAGATGCAGATCCTAGTTAACCAGCAGCCTACTTCTTCCTACCCCCACCCCCTAGAATGGCCTTATGACTGTCCCATGCATGCTTGAATTCCACCACTGTTTTTGACTCCACAACCTCCTCCGGAAGGCCGTTCCATGCATCCACAACCGTCTCTGTGAAAAAATACTTCCTTAAATTACCTCTGAGCCTCCCCCCCTCTATTTTCAAATTGTCCCGTCTTGCTCTTGCACACCTCTTTTTTTGAAAGATGCTACCCTCTTGGACTTTGTTGATTCCCTTGAGGTACTTGAACATTTCTATCGTGTCCCCCCTCTCCCTCCTTTCCTCGAGGCTATACATATTAAGCTCCTTTCGTCTCTCTTCATATGTCTTCCGGTGCAGACCCTGCACCATTTTAGTTGCCCTCCTCTGGACAGCTTCCATCCTGTCTATGTCTTTGCGGAGACTGGGTCTCTAGAACTGCATGCAGTACTCCAGATGGGGTCTCACCATCTGTCTGTACAGAGGGATAATAACTTCCTGTTTTCTACTGGTGATGCCTCTCCCTATGCATCCCAGTATCCCCCAAGCCCTCCTTGCTGCCCTCTCACATTGCTTGCCCACCTTTAGGTCATCTGATATGACTACCCCCAGGTCCCTTTCCATTTTTGTTGTCGTTAGTATCTCACCCCCCATTGTGTACTCTTCCCTTGGGTTTTTGTTTCCCAGGTGCATTACCTTGCACTTCTTAGCATTGAATCTAAGTTGCCATACATTTGACCATTCCTCTAACCTTGCCAAGTCCCTTCTCATCCTTTCCACCCCACCCTGTGCATCAACTCTATTGCAGATCTTTGTGTCATCTGCAAAGAGACATACTTTTCCTTCCAGTCCCTCTGCAATGTCGCTTCTAAAGACATTGAAGAGGACCGGTCCTAATACTGAACCCTGCGGTACCCCACTAGTAATCCCCCTTTCTTCTGAGTGGACTCCATTTACTATTACTCTCTGTGTTCTGTTCTCCAGCTAATTCTTTACCCAGGCTGTCATCTTGGGACCCACTCCTAGGCTGGCTAACTTGCATATTAATCTTTTGTGTGGGACTGTGTCAAATGCCTTGCTAAAGTCTAGGTAGGCCATGTCCACAGCCCCTCCCTGATCTACTACTTTGGTCACCCAGTCAAAGAAATCTATCAGATTCATCTGGCATGACCTTCCCGCTGTGAATCCATGCTGCCTAGGGTCCTGTGCCCCTCTGGCCTCTAGATACTCGACAGTTCTTTCCTTCAGAAGTGATTCCATCATTTTCCCTATCACTGAGGTTAAACTAACAGGTCTGTAGTTTCCTGCTTCTGCCTTGCTCCCACTTTTGTGAAGGGGAATCACATCTGCCCTCCTCCAGTCCTTGGGTACCACCCCATCCTCCCATGATTTGTTAAAAAGGGTAGTCAATGGTGTCACTAGTTCTACCCTTAGTTCTTTTAGAATTCTGGGATGAATCTCATTGGGCCCCATTGCTTTGTCCACCTTCAGTTTTAAGAGTTCTTTCAGAACCCTTTCTTCTGTAAATGGGCTGGTATCAACTTCTGTATCCAGAGTGTTTCTACTGTTTGTTTTAGGTACCTTCCCCTCTTCATTTGTAAATACTGAGCAAAAATATTTGTTTAGTATCTCTGCCTTTTCACAGTCTCCCTCTGCCCACCCTGCCTTCCACCCCTTTATTAAGCCTCACTATCCCTCCCTTGGTCTTCCTTCGCTCCCTGATGTACCTATAAAAGGTTTTATCCCCTTTCTTAACTGAGTTGGCTATCTTTTCCTCGGTTTGGGCCTTTGCTGTTCTGACTGCCTTCCCAGCCTCCTTTTGCTTTAACTGATACAGTTCTCTGTCCTGCTCCTTCTGCAATTCCTTGTACTTCCTGAATGCTTTCTTTTTCTCTTGAACCTTCACTGCCACTTCCTTTGAGAACCATAGTGGTTTCTTACATCGTTTTGTTTTGTTTATTTGCTTCACACAAAGGCTCATTACCTCTGTGATGGCAGTTTTTATTATTCCCCATTGTTCTTCCGCCCCTCCTTCCTGCCCATTTGCTAGTGCATTCCTTAGGCACTCACCCATTTTGGCAAAGTCATCCCTCCTAAAGTCCAGTACTTTTGCCTTTGTATGGCTTGACTCTATTGCTGTGTTTATTGTGAACCATACTGTTCGATGGTCGCTAGTTCCCAGATGGCTACCCACTTCTACATCTGTGATCCTCTCTCCATCTCCAGAAGAACCTGGGCCAGCTCTGTCTCATTAGAAGTAAGAATAGTGAATAACCAAAGTGTCCTAATTTTATTATACCATGGGCATTTTAAAAGAACATGTGCTAGATCCTCCTTTTCCCCAGATTACAATTACATAATTGGTCTTTAATATCTTCTGACTTTTTGTATAGAGCAGTTTTAATATTTGATTCAACGAGTTCGAGTCTGAACCTCGTAAAGGTCTTTCGAACTGAAGGATCTTCTAATACATACAAATAAAATCTATACTCATGGGTGGACACATTCTGGGAGAACCACCTGGCATAATTTGAGGCACCAAAACATGCTAAGTCAGTTTCTCAATAGTACTGAATTACTTTCTTTTTGACATAGTACTTCTATTGTTTACATATTACAATACCATTTTGTCTATAAAATGTAAGAAAAGAAAGCATATATCGCTCTAAAAGTCTATTTAGATACTGAAGCCAAGGTGAGTTTTTAGAGCCCCTATTTTCTCCAGTCTTCTTTTTCAATAAGGCATTGCTTAACCCATCTTTCATCGAGGAAACTTAAAAGTCTAATCCAGTAACTGATAATTCTGGAATCAGCCAAGGCTTGTAGCCTTAGAAGACCCAGCTCTGTCCTTATGAAGTATGCCGGAGTAGACTTTTGACAAGCCATAGTGATCCGTAAAAGTTTAATAGCAGGCTTCTCCAATAAGTCTACACCTCGGAGTCACCATATTTCAACACCATACAGCGTCTGGGTATTAAACTTTGCCTGGATGGCCAGAATAAGGGGTTTAAGGGAGTAGCCACCTTAGGCATGGCTGAATCGGGCCAATGCCCCATTGGCATTTTTGTTTTAGAGAGTATTTGTTCAGCATGAGATTTCCAGGAGCCATTATTTGAATAATTTATTCCAAGATAC
This sequence comes from Neoceratodus forsteri, assembly GCA_016271365.2. Lineage (NCBI taxonomy): Eukaryota > Metazoa > Chordata > Ceratodontiformes > Ceratodontidae > Neoceratodus > Neoceratodus forsteri. The sequence continues at coordinate 694,460,930 of JADMNL010000022.1, read as the reverse complement.
AAGTAATTAGTTACTGTTTCCAGTTTACTACCGCATAACCTCCAGGTATATTTGGTTCTCCTGGAGCCAATAACCAAAATCTTTGATTTCTGCAAGTTTATCTTTAAAGACAATGAATTTGTAATTTTCTCCAGAAGATCAAGTTTTTTTCTGTAAACCAGAAACCGTTAAAGAACATAGAACTAGATCATCTGCGTAAGCAAGAGAAGCACAAGTAGATGCACCAGTCTTGGAGGAATCAGATTTTAGACATTGTAACTCTTCAAGCAAGCCATCCAAATAGATACAAAACAGTAATGTGGCCAAAATACACCCCTGTCTGACTCCTTTATTGGTCTGTAAACTATTAAATTGAAATTTAAATACCTGTAAATTTTCTTTCTTTGACTGCTGGTCTCCGGGCTCATAACTAGTGGGAGGTCCTTCCTGGAACCACATGACAGGCAGGAAAAAGATCTCTGCAGGTGAACCAGATCCTCCCCTCTGCATCCTGTCACCCTCAGTTCATTCCAAAGCATGTCCCCTGTAGCAAAACATTACTAAGACACAAGAAGAAGAAATGTTAATATGTACTTACGGCCTGTAAGAGCAAGTTCAAGCCCTCAGGCCAGATGGCCAACATCCAACATTCTGGGAGGGGAGGAGCTCGGAGACCAGCAGTCAGAGAAAGAAAATTTACAAGTATTTAAATTTCAATTTCTCTCTCCTTAAGCTGGTCTCTGGGCTCATAACTAGTGGGATATACTAAAGCAGTACATCCCTTTGTTTTCCAGGTGGGAAGAATGTGAGCAGACCCCTATGAGTCCCATGCCTAGGAGGGACCAGTGTACCCTGACTATGGAGGGACCAGATAGCCAAGGGATGCCTCAGCGAAGGCAGACACATCCAGTCTGTAGAACTTTGTGCATGAATGGATGGATATCTAAGTGGCCTCTCTGTGAAAGACTGCTGGAAGACTTCTCTGAATTCCACCCGGGAGGTAGCTACTGCTAAAGGTGAAGGTGCCCTCCATGGTCCTAGTATAGAAAGCCCCGACCTTTTTGAAGGAAAGAGATGAGAACAAATTAATTTGTTCCAAGAGGCTGTTAAAGCTTTTTTGCCCAAGTCTGGCCTTTAAGGAGAGGGTGAATAGACTAAAAGAGTCAATAAGGGCTTCTGCTCTTTTGATGTAAATCAGGAGTGCTCTCCTCTAGCCCAGAAGGAGAATTTCCCTTTCCTTCTCACTCTTAGGGCTAGGCCATAGGGCAGGAATATTTGATTCCTGGTAGCCGAGGAAAGGCGATAACACCTTCAGTAGAAAAGATGGAAATGACCGGAGAATCCCGGAGTTCTGGGGAATCACAGAGTAAGATTCCTTGAAAAATAGAGCTCCTATCTGCTATACCTCGGGCTGAGGTGAATGTGCTGAAAGAAGACATCTTTCATTGTGAGGATGACGATGACCGTCTCCTTAATGAGACCCAATGGGGTCCTGGTGAGGGTTCTGCGGACCCAGTTGGTTTTCCAAGGTCAGAGGATGGCTCCATTCAACCCAGGGTGATCTTGTGCCTGAGCCTTTTGACCTAGTAGAAATGGAATCTTGAGATTAGTGGAATTGGAGGAAGTCATACGTGAAATTGTCGGGTCCCCAGTCGAGGGAGAAGGCATCCTATGATATGGTCAGTTCGATCCTAATTAGAGGGCAGGACTGGGGAACTTTGCGGCTTCGCTAGCCAGTGGAAAACTACCTGTATGAGGCTTCCCCATGCTGCAAGAAGGAGGAAGGGGCTGACCTTTGGATCCCAACCTTCTGGGAGAACTTCCTGACTTAGCCAGTCCTCCATGATGTTCATCTGACTTGGTATTTATATGGCCATCAAGCTCACCCAGTGATGCTCTGCCCACCGGAACAGCAAGCTCACCCGGTGATGCTCTCTCCACTGGAAGAGCAAATAGGGTTTTCTTGTACTACCCGAGAGGTCATGTCCCTCTCTGGTGACCTGTGCACGCCATTGTGGTTGGATTGAGGGTGAGAGTATCCTGGTTGGAGATCTGTGCATCGGATCTTGAAATGTCAGGTGGTATCTCCAGTATGCTGATGTTGTCTCAACCCTCTACTACTTGCCAGCACCAAAGGCTGGCATCGGCAATAATTCTCCTGAGTTCCCCAATGCCGGGATGCTTCCTCCTGGCAACAGCCTTGAATCCGTGGGCTCAGCCTGACCCTTGACTGGTCCCTTGATGAAGCGGGTTTGACTGGCCATATCTTTGAATTTGCTGGCCCAGACTGACCTTTGACTGGAACCCTTGATGTAGTAGGTTCAACTGGTAACCAGAGCCCATGAAACAGAGACTGCCAGGGAGCCTCTCATCCCCATAAGCTGTGTGAGGGTGTGGTCTGAAAGGCATTAGGATGCCTGGTCTTTGCTGAAGAAGACCCTGAGGTCCCTGCACTTAGCAGCCACAGGTAAATTCTTTACTTTGCAATGTTCAGAAGAATATTCCTCAATGATTCAGATGCTTGGATGGTGGCAGAGAGCTCTACTGGTGATCTGGAATCCTATGGGTGAGAGGCATTGGGTGACCTCAGTCACTGTCAGAGTTGTTTGCTCTTACTGTGGGGCATTGACCCAAGTGCCGCCCAGATAGAATACGTAAAAATGCACCTGCACATCTGTTGAGACCAACTGATCTCCCCGATGTAATACCCCTGAAGATGGATGCAAGGGTACTCATCCAGAATGTCCTGTGGTGGACGAATTTGCTCCCACAATTGAGGACCCCTACGAGATAGCAAACTCCAGATCGATTTGGGGCTATGCTGGATAGACTGTAAATGTTCAGGTACCTTTTTTGCTCTAGGTACTCACTGCTTGCTCCAGCCTGTAAGTGGTCTGTGAGTGTTTGGAGAGTCAACATAGTTTTGTGCAGATAAGGGTGAGAGTACCACATGACATGGGAGGGCCCTGCTTAAAACTTTCTGGCACCCCCTTGATCATGGAGCTGTGCACCCTTTCCTTGAGAAAGCTGGAAAGCTTGCCCCCTACCTGAGGATGGGTCCAGGGCCTTTACTGTGGCCTTTCTGGCCTCTCAGATGCTTCTTCCTCAGCTGGGTAAGAGGGATGATCCAGTATCATCTGCCAAGACAGATTTAATTTGTCCTCTGACTATTTATGGGATTGAATACTCTGACTGGATCCTTACGGCCAGGGTCTGTACCTGCTCCTGGATTGTGGTAGTTACATGTTCATCAGTTCCGTGGACTCTTTTACTGCCCTCTTTAGAGAAGATCTGTATGGGAGCTCTTCCTTGTATGGGGCATTCTCCAAGAGTGTCTTGGTGTCCTGTCCACCTGCCGTGCCTGCAGTCTTAGGTATGTAGAGGTGAGGTGAGTTAAAGCATGGCCGTTGCTGCACATCTGGCAGCCTCCTTCGAGACATCAGCTGATAATGCAGAGAATAGACCCGAGCTGTAGTTGCTGTGGGGTGGGCTTGTTTATGTCTGTCTCGTCAGCCTGCTGTAATGGCAGGACAGTGGCCCATGGAATTGCGGCTCATGCTGAAAACAGGTTGGCTGGGCTGCTTATATCTGGCTCATCAGCACGCTGGAATGCCAGGTCAGTGGCCCATGGAATTGCGGCTCCTGGTGAAAACAGGTTGGCTGTTCTTGTTTACATCTGGTTCATCAGCACGGTGGAATGCCAGGTCCGTGGCCCATGGCAGCGCGACTCATGTCGAGAACAGATTGTGTGACACTGTTTCAAGGGAGGTTGCGGAGGACTAAAAGCATGTTTTCAAGGGATGCATCTGCGTTCATATACCTTGGGTCCCACCGAGAAGCCCAACCCCGGGAGGTATATATATATATATGTTATCTCCTTTGCTTGGCAGCTGCTGCCAGTCTGAGTGCTGGATGGAGGTTTAGGAGTTGACAAGGGCAACCTCAAGGGAGACTCCTCAATCCCCCATCTGATGAAGTAATCTAGGTCAACCAAGGCTAAGTTTCTGGGTGGAGAGCCGTCCGAGACAGAAACATCACCTAGTAGCCCCCCCTTCCTCGGGGGGGACTAACTGACCTCTGACGGACTTGGTCTGCCCCCTTGGCCATTTTCCACAGAGGGCATCTATGGATCTGCTACTAGTAAGCAATCTCTTCCTCTCCTATGGTGCCGAGAGGGGAGATGTCCCTTCAGTCCGAAGATTGGGAGTAGGCATAAGGGGGGGGCTTCCCGTGGGCCCTACGATCCATGAAGGAGATCTAGGCATGATGGCAAGGGCATGATGGGCTGAGTGTGAAGGTCCTGTTAGGCTTGCCTATTCGTCAAGGGCTAAGTTGGATGGTAAACCGCACTGCCCCCTTGATGGAGGAAGAGGAGGGCTGATGGGTCTGCGCTGCCCTGGATTGGTTCCTGTGACAGCAGGGTGGATGTCTCTGGACCCCCTATGACCTTGTCGCTGTCTCACTTAGGCATAATGAGCCAGAGAAGGAGACATGGGGGGGATCTACGTCTGTGGCACTGTCCGCCCTGTAAGAATTTGTGCTTTGCTCCCGACAGCCCTTGCAGACTCTTAGTACTGGAGAGTGGCATGCATCCCTGTTTTGAATACAACCCCCAAGCTGGATAGAAAGATAGGCGCTATCACTCTGGCTGGTTTCCCTTGTCATGCATCCAGGGGTCTGATGGGTAGGAGACTCTGTAATGCGCTATAGCGTTAACTGCCTGAGCTCTCCTGACTAAAGAGGGACTGTAGCGTGGCTCTCCTGAGCCAAAATAAAACCCCTGCAACTGTGGAGTGCTACCGCTCTGAGAGGAGCCTCCTGAGCTCCAAGATTTCCCCAATGATGCTCTTCCTGAGCCGAAATGAAGCTCCTGCTACTGCTACTGTGAGTGGTCTTGCTAATGAAGCCCCTGCTATGGAGTGCTCCCGCTCCAGGCACGCCATCGAAGCTGCTGCAGCAGAGTGGCTCTTCCTGAGCCAAATTGATGTTCATGCCCATTGAGCCAGAAAACCACTTCTGGCTGGGCCTTCAAGGGGGCTGAAAGTTCCTGAGCCCCCATTGTGGAGGGGCTCCTTCTGCTCAGTGATGAGCCTACAAGAAATGCTGCATCAGCGGCCTGAGCAACAGGGCCGCCATCGAGGAATACCATGCGGCTCTTGGGCCGCAGATGAGCAAAATAAAGCGTGGCTCTCCAGAGCTGAAAATGAATGTGCAGCTTGGCTCTCCTGTGCAGTGCGAGGGGCCTTGAGGTCTGCGACCTGCCAGACTCGGGTGCTGATGGCGGCAATCTGGGGCATAAATAAGGAGCCAGACCATCCAGTGTGCAGGGTTGAGGCTAGGATCCCTTGAGAAGAGAAAGTAGGAATCCTGCTCCTCCCTCCCAGTAATGACCGTTGGGTGGGGGGTGCCTCAGAGCGTGGGAAAAGGTAGGAGAGAAGGGGTCAAGTCTGTTCAGCATGCATGGCTGAGACTGGGGACCCTCCATAATCTGTGAGGCAACGTTGTTTAAGCTTTCTCCTTGCAAATCCTTTTCTTAATAGAAAATAGACTGTACTTACAGTTTGGTGTCTTCAGCTCTGCCACAATAGTGCAGAGCCCCTGCAGAGAACCTGCCTCCTGGCAGGCAGGAAGTAAACTGAGGGTGACAAGATGCAGAGGGGAGGATCTGGTTCTCCTGCGGAGATCTTTTTCCTGCCTGTCATGTGGTTCCAGGAAGGACCTCCCACTAGTTATGAGTCTGGAGACCAGCTTAAGGAGAGAGAAATAAGGTTTTCCCTACTCTAACCTGTGCCCATGTATTTGAATATAGGTTTCTGATACTATTAACCAAGGCTGGGGATATACCACTTGATAGCATTATGTTCCATAAAATAGTTCTATCAATTGTGTCAAAGGCAGAACTGTAGTCTATAAATGCCAAGTAAAGCGTCTGTTTTCTAACTGTGACATGTTTTTCTATCAGGTGTGACAGTATAAAGCACTTGTCAAGAGTGGAGAAAGATTCTCTAAAACCTGCTTGAGCAGGAGATAAGCCCCCTAGATTGTCAAGCTCTGTCTTGAGTCTTACTAATAAGACTTTTGCATAGATCTTCCCCATAACATCTAATAGACTGATGGGGCGATGCATTGATGGTTCATCCCTTGGACCTTTTTATAAATAGGTATGATTATTGAGCCAGCCCATGATGTTGGGGTATAATTAGTGATATAACATTCATTATAAAAGACAACAAAGAGATCAACCCATCGTTCCGCTAAGCAGAGGAAAACGTCCCCTGGAATTTTGTATGGGTCTGGAGCCTTGTTTTTTTTAGGCTAATTATGGCATTCAGTATTTCCAATTTAGAGAAGGGGCTAAAGTTTTTAAATAGATATAGAGAATCTAAATTCTTCCATTCCAGAACTAAATTTGGATCATACAGAATATTGCTGTAATAGTTTATCCAAGTTGAGTATTCTATTTGGTTAGTAAGATCATTGTTCCATCCTTTGGAACCTTTAGCAGCTAAGGACCAGAAGGTTTTGGAGTCATTATTATCAATAGCTTTTAACATCCACTCCCACTGCCTGTTTGGAATGATTTCTTTTCTCCCCTTTATAAATGCCCTAGAGTTACTTTTACTCATTTTTAGTTCTATTGCACTAGCTTTATCAGCTTTTGCTTTGGCATTTCTGGGAATTTTCCTTAAATATTTTTTCTGTGCTCTACATTCATTATCAAACCAACCTGGTGTTATTAAGGGTGAACAATTATTTATTGAAGTTTTATAGAGCATTAACTCAAGTTCATGGAATAATAACTGTAGTTTACTATATATTCCAGCTGGATCCCGATGTGTCTGACTCCATACTTCCAAAAAGAGTAATTTAATTCACAATGTTTTGTTCTAATATTACTGACCATTCTATTTTTTTGGAATATCTAACAGGCAGATTATTAAAGATGGGCTGCTTCACCTTTCCATCTGGTATTTGCTTATATAAAGTAACCGGGAAGTGATCAGTTTCTAATCTATTGACTATTTTGAGATTTTCCCAAAAGGTTGGGGGACCCTGCGATAAAATGAAGTCTATAACTGAAGATCCATTTGCAGAAAAATAAGTTGGCGAACCCTTCCTGTCTCCTGTGGTTCTACCATTAATCAGGCAGATATAATTGTCATTCATCAGTTTAATCTATTTATATCCATTATAATTATATTTTAAATCAGTAGAGGCTCTTTTCTCCCTGTCATTACATGGATACATACAACCAATAATTGTGTTATCGCTAAGCCCATCAAAGAGTCCCATTCTGGAATTAAAATCTCCAACCAGGAGCAGATGGGCATTAGGAAAGTACATCTGTGCATCTCTAATTGACTTAGTTACTTTATCTCAGAATTGATCTATGGCTGTTCTGTTCTTTGATGGAGGAATATAACAATTAAACAGCAAGAGTTTAGAACCAGATCGAGAGAAAAGAATACCTTGAAAATTATGTTCCTGGACCACTTCCATTGCATCCATAGAAGCTCCAATTTTAACATATATTACTAATCCACCTGACCTACGACCCATCTTACCAGTCTTAAAACCTGGTTTTTGAAACAAACTATACCCATTCAAAGCTATATCATCATCCTGTGAGTGCCAGGTTTTCTTGCAAACAAATTATACAGAAGGTGCTGATATAATCTATCCCGTCCTTGTCATGTTTTCTCCCCCTTATTCCTGCAGTGTTCCATGAGACCAAAAAAAGGCCAGAAGAACCCCCAGAGTCAGGTACAGAGCTTAAGGCTGAAGTTGGAGGACCCAGAATTACATTAGAACTATGATTAATTTCAGTAGTAACTGTATCTTTATGCTGAGAAAGATCTAGTCAGTGATCATAGCCAGCAATTGCCATAAACCTATTAGAGACTGGCATTGCAAGAGAGCCGTTTTCAATATCAGGCTGCGGTAGTGGTAAATCCCTAGAGTTGTTTATATGATAGGGCAGATAAGATGGTATGCCATCCTTTGCAGTTTAGTCCACCAACATAAGATCTAAGTGATCCAGCTTGGACGCTTGACCCCAGACTCTACAAGCAATTTCTAGATTTTTAAAAGTGATGTCAACTTGACCATCCCCTCCAAGGGATGTGTGTCGGTGGACACCAAGAACTCCATTGCATCCCAACCTGATATTCAAACAGTTTGCAAATAAATTATTCAAAGTTCTAGCTAGCTTTGTGTCCGTTTTGTTATAAAGTTTTTTACAACCAAATAGGCTCAGGATCACTGGAGAAGAATCTTTCCAGGATTAAGATGACCCTTGTCTTATTCCGGCATTGGCTATTTGCCCATCCATATGCTTAGTAGAGTCTAGGATTCTTGCATCTTTATCTAACAAATCAGTATAAAGGTTTAAGCTCTGTATACTGTATAAATTTCTCCAGACATAATGAAGAACACTTTCAATAGTAAAATTAATTTCAATAGCGTCAGTAAGAGTGCTGTTGTCCAGGGCAGGATTTTTATTTAAAGTATGCAGGTCACCTCTCAGTATATCCAGTTTTAATGTATCATTAAATAGATGGTCTTATTAGATAAGTGGTGAGCTCTCCCTCACTTTTCCAAAAGCCATGCATTCTTATGAATGGATATATCGAAGTTGTTATAACATGTTCCTCTGTCTCCCCAATGCCATGTTCTTTAATCTTAATTTCTTCAATATCCAATTTAGGAGAGGCCTGTACATTGTTTCAGGATGAGTCAGTGTTTGTTACGCCTGTATCTGTTGCAATTACATCTTTTCCCTTTTCTATCAGTTGAGTCTTTACACAATTTTTCTTTCTGGTCTTATTTTTAAAGTTATTTTTTTGATTCTTTCCTCGTGGAAATGAGGCTTCATTCATTTTGTTGGTTTTTCCCTCTTTTTTTAACAATTTTCTTTCCTTTGTTTTTAAGAGAGGATGTAAACTTGCCTTTTCCTAGGTTATCACCCATATAGTTTTCTTTATGGGTAACCTCAGGTATAGCTGATGGAAAAATTACTGTTGAGAAATCAGGCCCGAGTTCCTCTTTTGGACTGCTTAATAATTCATTTTCCTCTATGAGGACAGAGGATGATTCTCTAGGTGGATGAATTTAATTTAGACTCCTTAAGGCATCATCCAGTCTAGCACTGTTTATTGCAATATATTCTTTCATAGACTCTATTTCGTTTCTATTGACAATCAATTTTTTTTTTGCACAGCATTAGATTAGTTGCATATTGTTTTTTTAGGACCTTAATAATGTCTTCACTTAGGATTGAATGGACATATACTAATGAGTTGTCCAGGGCTCTATTACTTAACTTAGAGTGACTTATTATCTGTAGGTCATGTGAAAGATGGGATAGCGTATCCTTGATTGTATGCAAACTGCTCCTCTGCTCCAGTTCAGATATAAAGTAGTGTGGTTGATTTGTCACACTATTTTTCTGTAAGGCATCCAAGTGCTTCAATCCCTGGATAGTACCATCCAATCTATCCAAAATGTCTTTACGGGATATATTTTCTTTTAATTCAGATTCAGTTTTGGACTGTTCTGTTTTGCCCTCAATAGGATCATTAAGAAAGTTCTCTGCCGTAGAAGTAAAGGCAACTTTCAAATCCCCTTTATATGAGGGGTGACAAGGGTAGGGCAGCTGTTTGTGAGAACAAATAGACTGATTTGGATCATTAAGATCACAACCAATACGTTTGTTACCAAAGTTGGGGCTTTTACTTATTGAGATATCATCTGTTAAGATTATATCATGTATGACTTGAGTATTAATTATGTTTGCCCCATTTGGCTAATCTCAAACCATTATTACTATTACCGGTCATTCGATCAGACTCTAATAAAGAGAGTTTTGGAGTAGGGGTGGAAGTTATGGTAAAAATTGTATTTGTATGATCCAATATATCATGTCCCTTACTTGGCTCTTTGGAAAACATATCTATTAATGTTGGTTGCTTAAGTTTTAATTGTGTTTTTTTTTCCTAATCACTGATGTTTTCCCCCCTCTAGCTTTTCGGTATTTGATGGATTTTGCTTCATTACACCTTATTTATTTCCAGTTTTAACTTTAGACTTACATATCTTTTCCCCATTCTTGGGTGCACTGTCACAAGGTATCCTGGCAGTTACCCTACTTACAACTTTCCCTATTGTCAATTTTGTTAGATCTCCAGTGACCACTTTCCCTGTTTCAGTTATAGAAGCATTGTTCTGACTTCTTGTAATTACCATTCCCTTCTCTAAGCTAGGACCTTTAGAGTGACCATCTAAAAAGGGAAAAATTACCCACTTACATTCTCAAGTGACAAAAGTTAATAGGAGAGAATAGCAATTAGTTGAAGTTAGTGTGCAAACAATGAACGAATGGACAGATGGAAAACAGATGGTCACTTGACTCATGGCAGTGCTCATCAAATAACAATTAACAATCATCAACACCTTAATACACCAGTATTACAAGGTACTAATGTCAAAAACTCAAATAGCTATCTAAAATCAGCAAGAGCTATGTTAAGACAATAATTAAGGCAATGATTATAACTAAGTCCTTCATTAAGGTTCTTTAACAGTTATCCAGCTGTGTTCCTGTAAAATGCACTCCAAATATTTTAGAATCCGCCTTCAAGACTCTTCTATGGATCTTCTACAAATCTACTGACACACAATTTCTGCTCCAGTCTGACAAACAATGTCCCCAGAGAGCATAGGAGCTTGTAGCATGTACCAGATTCTGGGATTAAGTTATGGCCCTTTTCACCTTGCCCACTCTGGATGCAAAGAAGAAGGTCCTAAACAAAAAAGACAACCCAGTCTAATTCTTAGCCGAATCTGTCTGAAGTCAGGCTTGTTGAGAAATTCCAAGTCCAGATCAAAATGACTGCTGCCGGGCCTTTTCTTTTAGCTACCAGGTTGTCTGCCAGATTATCTAAAAATGAGCAATATTCTTAATTGAGAAAGTTTTCTGGTGAGAGCACAAATTACACAATACCCAGTGTTAAGCACTCAGTAATTAATCTTCTAACTAATCCATTAATGTTTTTTAAAAAAAAGAACTCTGTAGGCACAGACTGCCGTTAATTTAAGTTCTAAAAAGACAGTCACACAATGTCAATAGCTATAATCAAAAAAATATCTAAATCCCCACTTAATTTAAAGCAGGTAAACTGCTCAGCAATAACTGGGTTTTAAAATCTTTAGGAAGAAAAGAAATAGTGGCAGCTGGCAATCCTTAGACTTTCAAAGGGCTATAAAATACCTAATAAGAAAATAAAATAAATATGATTAAAAAGTTATATGTATATAATATTAGTCTGACTCACACATGTTGTGATGAGGTGGTCCTGTAACCCAGAGAGTAGGCTAGGAGTACTTAGACAAACAGTACCAGTTGATGTAAAACCGGTAGTTCTAGTCAGCAGAGAATTTTTACAAATTCTCAACTCAAAGAATAAAAGGAGCACTCAAAAATACTTGAAGAGCTTAAAAAGGCTCCTGCTACAATGCCTACTATGATTCTAGGCCGTGGCGGGCCTCAAGCAGCCTCCAGCTAACCTCAATCCCACAGGCAATGCGCATCTGCTAGAACACGCCAGCACATGCGCTTTTGAGTGAGAAATCAGTGGTCATGTGACCGCAAGCGGGAGGTCAACCCCACAAAAATACAAGGCAACAAAATTTAAAACTTTTATACTTTTAGTACTGCCAGATAATAAGATACTTATAAAGTTTATATGCAGTACTTGTGTGGGTTGAAAAACAAACAGATTTAACCAGACTGAGTGTATTATGTATAATCAACAAACAAAGAACAACATACACACATATCTCAAGATATAAAGGAATATAAAAAGCGGAAAATTAACAGTAATCTTAAAGGGACAGAGAGCAAATGGGAAAGGACAAGAATAAAATCAGCACAGTAGCTTAGTATCTCAATAGCTCAGTAAATCAGTGATTAAAGGAAAACTGCATGTTAAAATCAGGAAAATATATGTATTACTACCAGTTTTGAGTTCTCACTTCATCCCAGTGTTTTGTTTCTACCTAGGCTGTGAGAGGATTTTTTTCTAATTTTCCCTGGGTGTTTTATGACCTTTGGGGGCTGCCATTCAGGTTTGTTCTATTGCATCTTTTCCAAGTTAGTCTTCCCAGAGTGCCCTTTGGTTTGATGTGTAATAGCCCCTACAGCAGGCCAGTGTCTTGTTACAGTGTCTTGCATAGCCACAGCAGAGAAGGAACACAACAGCCAGGATTCACACTGCTATACAATATGCTATAGAAAGTTACATGTTTAAACACATACCCCCCCCCCAAAGCAGAACACAGCTGGATAAGGTACCAATATTCAGGAAACTTGTTATACTTACCCAGAGTCTAGCAATGTGAATCCTGGCTGCAGTGTTCTTTCTCTGCTGTGGCTATAAGACACTGTAACAAGACACTGGCCTGCTGTAGGGGCTATTAGACATCGAACCAAAGGGCACTCTGTGAAGACTATCCTGGACAAGATGCAATAAAACAGACCTAAATGGCAGCCCCCAGAGGTCATAAAACACACAGGGAAAGCAGGGAAAGTTAGAAAAACTCCTCTCACAGCCTAGGCAGAAACAAAACACTGGGATGAAGTAGGAACTCAAAACTGGTAGTAATACATATATTTTCCTGTTTTTAACATGCAGTTTTCCTTTAAAAACTTTCCTTTTCTGTGTTTTCTGTATATTTTTGCACTCGGTTGTGATTCGATCCCAAGGGGGAGCCGAAATAAAGTTTCTTCAGGTGAGCACACACAGCTTGTCAGACTGGTCTTCTTTCCTACAGTATACCCCCACAAGGCTTTCTTTAACGATCTCCGCTCTCCCGGCTGTGCCAGCACCTGCACTCTGGACAGCTGAAAAAGAAAGCAAAGAGCAACAGGAAAGGGTACCAGAAAACTAGCTGCACAAGCTAATCTGGAAAGGTTGCTCACTTAGGCAGGTATGGGTCCCGGAGCCTAGACTCTAAGCAACACTAGCATACCTTTCCCAGAAAATTATTTCATGTTGAGCAGCTCCTGCATGTCTGCACTCCTCCATAGCACAGCAGTGAATGGCATCTCCTCCCCAACAGCCTCTCCTGGTGTTTGGTGGGGGTTAAGTTCAGGAGAAATGTGAGGAAGTTCTACTTCACTGAGAGGGTAGTGGAACCATGTTACAATCTGCTGACAGAAGTGGTGTGGGTGGCTTCCCAAAAGGGTTTTAAACATGGTTGGGGCAGGGCAAGGGGACTCATAATTCTTGGTGGGGCCTCATGGGATTGAGGGGCAGGAATCGGGGAAGAGGGAGAACAGCCCACTAGCACAGTAGGTCAGTGTGTGTGAGGTAGTATAGGAAGGGCAGACACGAGTGACCTTTGATTTCCTACTGCCATCAAATTCCATGTTTCTGTATGTAGTACTGGGGATCCCTGATGATATTGGTATTGGGATGGGGGAGTGGCTGTCCAAGAAAGTACAGGTTGGGGAGAGGAGCAACTAAACAGATAAGGGATCCAAGGATCCCAGTCATTACTGTTGGCAGTGCTGGTGGGAAAGTTATTGAACAGATGTGTGAGCCTGAGGACCCAGCAGCTGCTGGCAGGAAGGGGAGTGTCAAACCCTGAGGAAGGGACTGCCCTTTGGCCATCAGCATGCTCCAGATCTCTCCTGCTTGAAGGATGACCTCTGGTCCTGACTCCGCCCTGGTGCTCAACTCCTTATGATTTCTGCACCCATAGTTTGCTCCTTTCATTGGGGCATCTGCTGCCATAAACACCTAGTAGGTTGTCCCTAACAATCTGCTGCTGGTGCTGGGAGGGAGTGCAGAGGCTACAGGGCTCAGAGTTGATCAGCTGAGGAGGTGGGACATAGGGGCAACCCCCATCATTCACCCCACTCCTTTTTCCTTCTGCCCAGGCTCCAAGTCCATATACTGAGATTTAGATGTGCATCAGTAGACCTGATGCACTGTGTGTATAGTTCTACCCCTCTACAACAGCTGCCCATCTGCACTGCCCTTGTGGCTCACCAGCTGGTAGTACTGCAGCGGAAGTCACTGTCCTTTGGGATGCTCAGTTATCTGTTCTTTACCAGCAAACATCCCAGGTAATTGACACAAACCCAAGTCGTCAGCATGCAGGCAGTATCAAGGTTGCGCACAATACAGATTTATGTAGCGTGGAAGACATTGGCTGTAGTCCGTGTTATGGTTTTACAAAATGTCAGTTAGCCGTCTTCTGTTAGGGGTCTGGACCACTAGTGCAGCGGCTAGGGGAGTAACTTGCCATGCTGGTGAATCAAGTTCACATTCAAATACAAGAATGCCACACTGGGCTGGCAGAAGAGCCATTCCATTTTAAGAGCTATTCATAGTGGGTTCCGACCAAGGAACCAAAATAGAGGCAGGACAGAGATGCATAATAGGGGAAGTCATGGAGGGAGTCTATAGCGTGAGAAGGAGGATCCTTTTGTGGTGACCAAGAACTGACTGCTTCAAACTCCTAGCAGAAGTAGTTCGGAACAATACTCGGAAGTTATAGACAAGAAGAAAGCATAAACTCATTTTAACCTGCCTCCCCACAAGGGGTATATCACCTTTCAGGCACCTAAAAGATATAAATAAAGTCTTTCTTTGTAAGTCTCAAATGTGTCTGATTCAATTATAAATTCAGGGAGCTTATTCCAGTAACTTATAATTCTTTGTGTAAAGAAGTTACTTCTTCGTTTGCCTCTAGGATATGTTAACCTCAATTGTTTCCTATGGCTCCTTAAATTAAAGCCTCTTTCCACCGGTTGGAACTTGAGTCTCACCATAAGGACTGGATTATTAATCACTCTGTACATGAACAAAAGATTCCCCCTTAATCTCCTTAATTCAAATGGGTAGAGTCCCAAAGTTATTAGTCTATCTTCATAAGACGTGTTGCATACCAAAAATCATTTTAGTGAATCTCCTCTGTATCCTTTCCACTACTTGAATGTCTCTCTTTAAGTAGAGACTCCATAGCTGGCCCAGTGGTGCTGAAGGTTGAGGCCCTGTATGCCACACCTTGTTCCATGCTGGCGACCTGGGTTCGGGAGCGAGCCCAGGCCACCGGGGGTTGGCAGTGGAGGGAAGAGATCGAGCGTCCAGAGGACTGCTTTCTCTTCCCAGGGAGGGCTTGGGGATGTGCTTGCTCATGGAGTGACCTCTGGCGGTGGCTGAGGGTAGCCGAATGTAGTGGTGTGGCATATGCTGGGGGCCTTGCTGGCCAGGCTCCATGGGGGACAGCTACCAATTAGTGAAAAAACACGGCTTGACGAGGAGATGATGAAGGCCCCAGGGATCTCCCTCTCATCCCCAATGCTGGGCCAGGCCGCACCGGGGATCCATGGCCAACTTCCTAGAGGGATGGGCCTCTAATTACAGATAAAGCCACTGAGGGAGGGCAGGCCCTGCTCTGGGGGGTGATATGGAGTGCTGGGAAGTCCCTTGAATGAAGGGTGAACCAGTGTGGATGGTCATGGTGGGAGGGGAGAAGAAGAGGTAAGATTGCGTGGGCATCTCCGAGGGATGCCTCGGAGAATCTTGTGCAAAAATAGAATTCGGAAAAAAAAAAGTAGGGACTCCACAAGGGGCTATAGTAGTCTAAGTGTGGCCTAATTAAATTCCTATACAAGGGCAAAAGGCATGCTCTATGCCTTGTTACAAATGATTTCCTAATTGCCCTAATTTTTCTATTCCCCTTCTTGGTGACTTCATTACAATGATTTCCAAAATTAAGGTCACTGCTTGCTATAATTCCCAAGTCCCTTTCTTGCTCTACTGCTTTCAGCCTGATGTAGTTTAGGTTGTATTCATATCTCGCGTTCTTGGCTCCATGATGCATCACCACACATTTATCTAAGTTGAATTCCATTTTGTTTTTTTCCACCCATACTTGTAATTTGCTTAAATCATCCTGGATGGCCTCAGCCTGCTTTCTGGTAGATACCTCTGTACCTATTTTGGTTTCATCTGCAAATTTTATGCACTCACATCCAATGTCCTTACTAAGATATGAATAAATAAGGAAAAAAGCGTTGGTCCCAAGACCGAGCCCTGGGGCACTCCACTACACACCATACCCTCCTCAGATGCATGGCTTCTTATTCTCACTCTTTGAATGCAGTCACTTAGCCAGTTTTTGGCCCATGATGTTATCCTTCTATCTATATTTAACTGTATTTTTTTTAATTAGAATATCATGTGGGACTTTATCGAAAGCTCTGCTAAAATCCAAGAATATCACATCCACTGGCCTGTTTTGGTCTAAGAGCTCGCTAATTCTATTATAGA
The DNA here is from genome assembly GCA_016271365.2 of Neoceratodus forsteri. Classification (NCBI taxonomy): domain Eukaryota; kingdom Metazoa; phylum Chordata; order Ceratodontiformes; family Ceratodontidae; genus Neoceratodus; species Neoceratodus forsteri. The sequence goes on along the minus strand of JADMNL010000022.1, from coordinate 694,444,608 downwards.
ATATCAATATATTGATCAAACAAGATCCTTGTTTACTAAATCCATGTTGGGTGATGTCAATTAACCCTTTATTTTCTAATTCATGTTCTATTTTACCTCTTACGAGAGGCTCTAGTATTTTTCCCAGTATTGATGTCAGGCTTATAGACCTATCATTTTTTAATTCCGTTTTCTTTCAGTTTTAATGCACTGGGACCATAATCGCTGATCTCCAATCAGATGGAACCTCCCCGGTATTAAAGGACCAGTTAAATATGTAATACATTGGTTCAAGCAGCCATTCTTTAACTTCTCTAAGGAGTCCGGGGCGTAACTTATTTGGACATGGTGCTTTGGAGGTATCAATCTTATTTAGTTTGTCCATAATTTCCTCCCTGGTGAAGGCTTCATTGTTTTCAGACTTTTCTAGGAGTGGAGTTTGATTTATGGGTCCATTGACCATTAAACAGAAATATTAATTGAAGCCTGTAGCCATTTCTTTGGGATAGCTTATATCACTTCCATTTCTGCATATAGGTCCTATTGATCTATCGGCTGATTTGTTATTTATAGATGAAAAGAATGTCTTTCCTCCATCTTTTAAATGTGCCATCTTAAATTCTAAGTTCTTCTTTCGAGTTTGAATCGTATTTTTGGTAATTTTTGACTGCAGTTTATATTTGTGCACATTATAGGGAGTGCCATCCTTCCTCATTGTCTTATATGCCGCCCTTTTCCTGGCTATCTGGTTCTGTAATTTCTTAGTAAGCCACACTGGTACCTTCCCTCTCTTACTGTATACTTTATTAACTGGAACATATAATTTTTCCAGTTCGAAGAGCTTATTTTTGATCCTTTCCCATAAGGTGATAGTTGAGTCATTTTCTCTGAACCAATCCCATTCACTTAACCTTTTCAAGATCTATTGAAAATCTGCTTTCTTACAGTCTTTTCTAACAGTTACCCCTTGGATTTTCTTTATTATAGTGCTTAGGTCTAACATTACGATGTTACGGTCACTACCTAGCAATAGTTCTACGATCCTAACATGCTTCACATCTTCAACTCTGTTTGTTAATATTAGATCTAATAGGTTTTCATTTCTGTTTGGCCCACTAACTACCTGGGTCATTCCATTCCCTATACAGGTATCCAAGAAATATTGTTCTTGACTATTTGATGACAAATTCATCCCCCAGTCAATACCTGGGACATTAAAGTCTCCCAATAACATAATATCCTTGCCAGTCACAATTGTATTCGTGCTATTCAGAAGTTGTAGGTGGTCAGTGCAGGATATATCAGGTGGGCTGTACACTACTCCCATTATCAGCTTCTTATTGCCCCTGATCAGCAGCTCTATCCATAAACTGCCGGAAATCATGGGTGTGCATATGTCATCGTAAACCTGTCTGCTTATCAGATTTTCCCTAACATAAGCTGCTACTTCTCCCCCGTTTCTACCTTTTCTATTCTTATTATAGATTTTGTAGCCCTGAATATATTGGCCCATGGAAGGTTTATCCAACCACAAGGTTTCAGTTGTGACTGCTATGTAAATCTTATTTTCCAACATCAGAAGCTCTAGATCAGTTTTTTTTAATTATATTTAAGCTCCTTGCATTTTCCAGTAGTATTCTAATTTGTTTGTCTTTTTTGTGCTCGGTGCATGGGGTGGGTAGTACTTTTTTTTGCTTCTACCCTCTCTGTTCCCAATTGCCCCCTGTATGTTAGTTTTTTGGTTTTATTTGTATTAATTACATAATAAAATATGTTTCCCAACTTCTTTATTCCCTTTTTGTTCAGATGCAGCCCATCATAGCTATGCAAATCCCAACATTCATTAAAATCCTCATATGTAGTTATGCATTTTACCCCATTTTCCAAGCTCCACCTTCTCAGCCAATTATTATAGGCTTTAGTTCTGTTACTCCTTGCTTTCCCAGCTCTTGGGACTGGTAATACCTCAGAAAAAATGACATTAGCTTTACAATGTTTAATTGCTTGGTATATTTCCATGATCTCAGATATGGTTTCTTCGACTGTGCATCTACCTAGGTTATTTGTACCTATGTGTAGCAGCACAGTTTTAGGTCCCTTCGGTTTCCACAATATATTTGGTATCATGTTTGTAATGTCTCTGATCTTTGCCACCCTATAACAGCAACTTGTTATATTTTCTTTATTCCCTCTTGTAGAATAGTGGTCAGTGTATTTGACCATGGAATCTCCCAGTATATAAATTTCCCTATTCAGGGTTTCCTGTGTCTGTTCTGGTTTTTGTTCCTCATTTGTTTCAAAATTTGTGTGCCCTCCCTGGTACTCTGTACTGGTACCCTGTAGGCCATCCTTACAATCATTGTTAACTATATTTAATAATTCATCAGCTTGATTGTTCAGACTGTCAACCCAGTTTATTAATGACTCATATCTGTTTTTGGGCTCTAGTGTTGGACCCATAGCTCTGCGCCTGTACTTTTTGTTCCCTGTTCTATTCTCTCCTAATGTATAGTCTTCTTCAGTACTTTCCTCCTCCTCCACCTCTCCTTCATTCCTATTTCTTTTAACACTAGAACCTTCACTAGCCTTCATTTTATTAATGGTTAACCTATAACTTTCCAGCTTGTCCTTAAGATTTTCCATTTCTTTATCTTTTACAGCTAGGAGAAACTTTAGTATCTTGACTTCTACACATCCTTCATACATAAACTCTTCAAAACTATTATCAGGCTTGGTACTAAAAAGCCCACATGAGGAACATTTAACACCTACCTCCCCACTAATTAGTTTCACTACCGAGAATCCATGCTCAAGCACTTCCAGTTATTCCAACTTTCCAGATCCTCATCATTTAATATTGTAGGGTATGGTACCCTGACCCTGCCATCCCTGCCAGTCACTCCAGTCACGCGCATGCTCACTCGCTCTGAGCTCTGTTTAAAGTTTAAATAGCCATGTCCTGGAGGACTTTCTGGTCATGTGATGTCCAAAAAAGTGAGCACTACACACCAGTGCTTGTAAACTAATAAAATCAACCCCAGCAGCCCTTATAAGGGCTATGCCAGTTGAATAAAGTACAAAATAACCCCTGTCTCACAGTAAATAGTAGTCCTTTTCAGCAGCAAGTGAGCAGGTCTCTACTGAACCCCTGCCCGAACTACAGATCCCTCTACCCCATCTACTTTGCGGGCTTGCACACAAACAAAAAAGTATTTAAAGAGATATCAGGTACAATGGAGTGCACTGCCAGACCTGTCTCACCAGCACAAAACCTGTCCCACAGTATGTGGACAGTGCAAAATGTAACTCATGTAGTTCATGCTACATCCTCATGTGAGGTGTTGACTACTGATAATAGTGGGATGCAGGCTGCATCTAGAGGGTTTGGCCAGGGTGGGTTAATGGTCCCAAAAGAAAGGTAAAATGGGGGATACTGGTAATTGTGATTCTACGGTAAGAGGGATTGAGAGAGTAGTTTGTGCCAACTGTCCTGATGTGAGATTGGTATGATGTTTACTTGGCTCAAGGGTGAAAAGAGTCATACACAGGGTGGAATTCTGTAGCTTACTAGGGGAGGGTTGTGAAAGCCAGGAGTGGTCATACATTTAGTGACCAGTGACCTGACTTGTAACAATGTAGAATGTGTTTAGGATAGTTTCCGAAGTTTAGGCGGGAGCTGAAAGTAGCAACAAACTCGGTGATGTTCTCAGAGGTTCTGGTAACAAGAGGTGAGAAGACAGAAAGATTAAAATACATCATTCTAATCCTACTTTAGGCTAACATGTGACTAAGTGGCTGAAGCAGGTAGTAGGGCTTTTACGTCTTGGGGGACTGGGAGCTTTTCTCGAAGAACAGGAGGTTTATATAGAAAGAACCATCTGCATCTGAGCAGATAGCATCCAAGCACTCTGGGGCAACAGATGGATGCATTTATTGAAAGCCATGTAAGCTTGGGGGGCAGTGCAATAGTACATCAAAAAATGCTAACGTGTGCTGGGGGGGGTGGGACTTGCTTGCTGTCCCCCATCACACAAGGGTGGTAAAGGGTCCTTTCCACTTTAAATCAGCATCAGAGGTTGAAGCTAAAAAGTACTTAAGGTTCTCACAAAAACTAGATCAAGCGGGGACTCACTGGATCTTAAACTCATTTCTCTTACCCTAGATGAAGTACTACCCACTCTGACAAAGATCTTAAACCATTCTGTCATGCTCTCACAAGTCCCCCTAAGGTGGTAATCAGCACTGGTGACTCCCGTCTATAAAAGTGGGGATAGAGCTCAACATGGCAACTATAGGCCTATCTCTATTCTACCACCCCTTTCCAAGGCACTCGAAAGAATTGTGGCTGACCAACTTGTAGATTACCTAGACAAATACAGCCTCCAGTGCCCACAGCAACATGGATTTAGGAAAGGGCATAGTACCACCACAGCCCTACTTGAATTTACAAATTACGATCACAATTCCCTGGATAATGGACAACTTGTTGGCGCCACATATATTGACCTTACCAAGGCCTTTGAGATAGTCAGTCATTCCATGTTAATTGAACAACTAAGTGAACAAGGGCTATCTAATGACACTACTTGTTGGTTCAGCAGCTACCTTCGTGACCATTCACGGCAAGTGAAGATTGGTGATGTTTTCTCAGCCAAGCAACCAGTCAAGTCAGGCGTCCCTCAGGGGTTAATCCTGGGCCCCCTCCTTTTCAGCATTTTCTTAAACAATCTCCCTGTCTTCTGCAATGCTCAGATACTTTTACATGCAGATGATGCTGTAATCTTTACCAGCAACCCTGAACCTCTACTACTAGAAACCCAACTACAAAGTAGCTTTGCTGAAGTTGAGGCCTGGTTTAAAGCTCGAAAACTCATTTTAAACTAAAAAAAACAAAGGTAATGCTATTCCACAGCATGCACAGCAAATTTAAAACCCAGCAATTAATCAAGAACTGTTCAGGTGTTTCCTTGAACAGACTCCTCTATTCAAATACTTAGGTGTGACCCTGGATAGCACTCTCTCCTACACCAATCGTATAGAGAATGTTGCCAAAGCTGTGAATGTCCGTATGGGGCTATTGTTCAAACACAAGCACTGTTTAACTGCTGAGGCCCTTAGATTGGCATTCCAAAGCTCAGTAATCTCAACCATCGATTACAGTTTGGTGATATATGGGTCAGCCACAGATACGGCCCTGCACCGCATTACAGTTGCTCTTAACAAGGCCTGCCGTCTCCTCACTGGGGCTGCATGCCTTTCCCATACCTGTGACATCTATGAGCAAGCTGACTGTCTCCAGCTTAAAGGTAGAGTCACCTATCATTCATGCCTACTTGCAAAGAAAGTCTCTCTTGGGATAGTGCCCCCTGGGGTGCAGAGGATCTTCAGCCATTATTGCAGCTTCAGGAATACCAGAAGCTCTGTAAGCTTGACCTTCCAAGTGCCCCACTGTCATACTTCCCAAGGTCAGAGGTCCCCTACAGTCAGGGATGCTAAGTGGTTCAACTCTCTTCCTGGAGACATCACCAACATTTTTGCCCTTGGTCCCTTCAAGCGTAAACTCAGGCAACATGTGGTGGCAAGTGCTGCCTGTGATTGTCACACTTAAATTGCTATGTGGCCATTATTCACAGTCTATACCCTCCTCCAATTTATCTTCATCCCCATTCCCTTGCCCCTTCTGCCCTTTACATGTTTCCTAATAACCGCCCCCCACTCCTGCTCCCTGCATCACATGCCACTCTCCCTCTTGTCTCCGTCACCTCCTACCCAATCTTGGTTAGCCTCTCCCTCCACACTCCTCCCTTCTGTTCTCCTCTCTCCAAGTCTCCTACTTCTCCCCCTTTTCCTCTCCTTCCTTTATTGACAATGCCTCTGGGCTGCATTAATTTCCCACTATGTACAGTATATTTTAGCTCTAGTGGATTGCATAGGAACTATATGTTCAACTGCCAGTATTTTATTTCACTTATATGTCCATTGTAATTTCTCCTCGTATGCTACCTGTACTTTTATGTTTTTATGTTCCCTGTTTGTGCATACCTATGTATTCTGACGTGGAACCTATGTAAATGAGCTTTAGCTCATAGGTGTTACTCCGAAATATCAATAAATACATAAAATAAATAAAAAGAGAAGAACATAAGAAGGGGTAGGGGGCACTCAGGAGGCAGGATACAAAAGGGAAGGAGGAGAAATATAGGGGTAGTAAGAGTGGGGACCAAGTGAATTGAAAGGAGTGGAGTGTGCTCTGCATGAATGCTTCGCGTTCAGGAAATAAAATGGTAGAACTGCAAGCATTGGTTACTACAGAAGAATTTGACATTATGTCAATTACTGAAGCATGGGTTACACAAAACTATACCTGGGACCTCACACTCCCAGGCTATGCCCTATTCAGAATGGATAAATTAGATAATAAATGAAGAGTAGTCGTTGCATATATCAGAAATTCTATAAGGGTGATAGAAGACAAATCTACTGGGGGAGTAGGATTGGTGGAATCATTGTGGTTGCAGCTGATGGAAGGTGGAGTTAAGTACCTGAGTACTGGGGTGGTCGCAGACTGTCATGCCAATCTGATGAGGTGGATGGGCAGCTAATAAGTGAAATCAGAAACACATTTAGCAATATGGTGCTTATGGAGGATTTTAATATACACATGCAGACTGAAACATAAAAACATAGATGTTGACAGCAGATAAGGACCGCAAGGCCCATCCAGTCTGCCCATATCTTTATCTACCTCATAAATGTGTCATCGGCCTTTGCTCTGTCAATGACCTATCTATACATACTCATCTGTATTGCTCCCTTATGCCTATCTCATGCCTGTTTGATGCCCTGCACTGTATTCATATCCACCACTTCCTGAGGTAGGCCGTTCCATGCATCCACCACCCTTTCTGTGAAAAAGAACTTCCTCACATTACCCCTTAATCAGTCTCCCTCTAATCTCATACTGTGTCCTCTTGTCCTGTTATTTTTCTTATATTGAAACATGTTAGACTCTTTCACCTTGTTAATGCCCTTATGGTGTTTGAATGTTTCAATCATATCACCTCTCTCCCTCCTTTCTCTAGGGTATACATATTGAGCTCCGTTAAACTGTCGTCATATGTTTTCTGATGCAGTCCCTGCACTATTTTGGTTGCCCTTCTCTGGACTGCCTCAGTTTGGTTAATGTCCTTGTGAAGGTGTGGCCTCCAGTACTGCACACAGTACTCCAGATGGGGCCTAACCAGTGTCCTGTAAAGAGGGATTATTATCTCCCTCTTTCCACTTGTGATACCTCTACTAATACACCCCAACATCCCCCTAGCCTTACCTACTGCTTTAGTGGTCAGCTTGGATGATTTCAGGTCATTGGTGATGATGATGCCCAAGTCTCTTTCTTCCCTTGTGACTACTAGCAACTCCCGTCCCAGCCTATAGGTGGCTTCAGGGTTTCTCTTCCCTATGTGCATGATCTTGCACTTCTTTGCATTAAACCCCAGTTGTCATTCTTTCGACCGTTTTGCTAGTTTATCCAGATCTCTTCTCATTCTGCCCACCCCATCTGGATCATCTACTCTGTTGCAGACGTTGGTGTCATCTGCAAACAGACAAACCTTACTCTCCAGTCCATCTGAAATGTCACTGATGAAGATATTGAAGAGGACTGGACCCAGGACTGATCCCTGAGGTACCCCACTTGTGACTTGCATCTCTTCTGACTGTATACCATTTACCACCACTCTTTGTTTTCTGCCCATCAACCAGTTTGCCACCCAGTTGACCAACTTCTGACCCACCTCGAGCCTACCCAGCTTATTAATCAATCTTCTATGTGGAACAGTATCGAAAGCTTGGCCGAAGTCAAGGTAGGTGACATCAACTGCTCCCCCTTGGTCTACCACTCTGGTTACCCAGTCAAAGAAATCTATGAGATTAGTTTGACAGGACCTTCCTTTTGTAAATCCATGCTGTCTTGGATCCTGTGCTTCTATAGATTCCAGGTGTTAAACTATCCTTTCCTTAAGGAGTGCCTCCATAATCTTGCCCACTACTGAGGTAAGACTGACTGGTCTGTAGTCCCCTGCCTCCTCCCTACCCCCACTCTTGTGGAGTGGAATCACATGAGCCCTTCTCCAGTCTTCTGGGACCTCTCCTGTGCTCAGAGACTCAGTAAACAGTTCTGATAATGGCTCTGCTAGTACCTCGCTTAGCTCCTTTAGTACCCTGGGATGTATGCCATCTGGTCCCATTGCCTTGTCCACCCTGAGCTTATTGAGCTCTTGTAGGACCCTTTCTTTTGTGAAGGGACTAGTGCTCACCTCCTTCCCCCCCGTGTCCATGGTGCTGAGCTGTGGGCCCTGCCCTACCGTCTCTTCAGTAAATACTGAGCAGAAGTATCTATTTAGGATAGATGCTTTCACATGGTCCTCCTCCTCACATGCTACCTTATCCCCTTTGATCTTAGCAATACCCCCTCTGGACCTTCTCCTTTCACTAATTTATCTATAGAAAGTCTTCTCACCTTCTTTTACTGTTTGTGCTAGTGTTTCCTCGGTTTGGGCCTTTGCCTGCATTACTGCCTTCCCTGCTTCCCTTAGGGAAGTTTGGTATGCCTCCCTATCTACATCCCGCTGTGTTCCCTTATATTTCCTGAAGGCCAGCCTTTTGGCTCTCACCTTTCTGCTACTGTTTTTGAGAACCAAGTGGTTTCCTTCTTCTTTGCACTTCCTTTACTCTCTAACACAATGGGATGTTGCTCTCAATTGCATCCTAATGCTTGCCCACTTTGCCTGTACCCCCTCACCTGTATTTCTTTTGCCAGGACTAGTTTAACTCTGTTGGCCATCTTATCAAAGTCAACTCCTCTGAAGTCCCATATTTTGCTTTGGAATGGGATGATTTAGTTCCAAATTGAACCATACCATGTGATGGTCACTGGCCCCCAGGTGACCTTCTACCTGGAGATCTGTGATCCTTTCCCTGTTAATCAGTACTAGATCTAGGATAGCCCTGTCTCTTGTGAGTTATTGTACCAGTTGTTTGAGGCCCTCCCCCTGTAGGGAATCCACCATGTGTCTTGTTCTGGCAGATGTTCCTGCTAGTATTGACCGATCTGTATCTGGCATGTTGAAGTCTCTCATTATCAGAAACTCCCCTTTAGCTGTCATGTTTTGTATATCTTCTAACAGTAATGTGTCTATTTCTTCCCCCTGGTCTGGGAGCTTGTAGACAACCCCAGTTCTTATGGCTGTCCCATTTCCTGTTTCCAGGGTGACCCACAGTTTTTCTGGCTCCTTATGTGTATTCGAAATTTCTGTAGCTTTGATATTTTCATTGACATACAGGGCCACTCCACCCCCCCCTTTTTGCACCTCAGTCTCTTCTAAACAGTACATAGCCAGATACTGAAGTCTCCCAAGTGTGGTTACAGGTAAACCACGTCTCGCTAATGGCTACTATGTCCAGTTTAGCCTCTGTCATTATTGCCTGCAGGTCTGGGATCTTGTTTCCCAGACTGCAAGCATTTGTGTACATGATTTTCCATTGGCCAGATTTCGGTGTGTTAGTTGTTGGGCGAGGTCTGGTGTTTCCCCTATGCGTTGTATGGGGAGCCAGACCTTTTCCTTACCTGGTGATGCAAATGAACTACAAACATGCTGAACTCCTGTTTGACCACTAGCTGAGGGGGGAGGTGTTTTCCCATTCGACGTATGGGGTGCTGCACCCCTCTCCCCATTTTCTAGTTTAAATATTCTGCAAAGACGTCAAACTTCTGCCCCAATGCACTGACTCCCTCCTTAGTCAGATGCAGTACATCAAATTTAAAGAACTTTCACTCCCAAAACTGTTGCCAGTTCTCTACAAATGTGTGTCCTTTTTCCTGGCACCAGCTCTTGAGCCACATGTTTAGCTCCCCTATCTCCCCTTCTCTGACCTTCCGTCCATCTTCCCCCCTCTCCCAGACTGGCAGGATCTCAGAGAAGGAGATGCCAGATGAAATGGATTATAGTTTGTCACCCAGCCTGGTCAGGTGTTCCTTGGTCTCCACAACTGACTGGCTGGCGAGATCATTAGTCCCTATGTGTACCAGGACGTCAATGTTTTCTCCTGCTTCCTGAAAAATTTTAGCAATGCGGTCAGTGTCTCTCCACGCTGATGTACCTGGGAGACATCTGACCATTACCCCTGGCTGGAGATAGGTATCAACTTCCCAAAAAATGGAGTCTCCTATGATCAGAAGTTTTTTGGATTTCCTTTTTGCTTTTTTATGTTGATTGCACGCATGCACAAGAAACATATTACGGCAGCTTTCTCCACAAGCAGGTTGTGAAGGCGCGGCACTGTTGTGGCCAATGCCCTCACAGCCTTTAAAGTCTTGTCTAGCATCCCCAAATGCCATGGCATGCTGCTGCTGACGTTAGTTCAGCCAGCGTGCCGTTAACTTGTAAAAATTTAGCCGCTGCAATCAGGGGCCGCCTCGTCATTGCAGCGTCAGCCATTTGCTGCAATGAGGGAGCGACCCGTCATTGCAGGGCGGAATCTTGACACACTATATTGTTTATGAACATGGCGGCGGTTTGCCGCCGTGTTCACAAACAATATTAACCCCCAACCGTGTTTATTTGCCGACGGGGGCCCCAATCCCCATCAGCTTCACTGCCCCAATGTGTATGTTGCAGATGGGGGAGTCCACTCCCCATCAGCTTATATTGTCTGCTGACAGGGTGTCCAATCCCTGTCGGCATAATGTCATCCCCTCCTTTTTGTTGTGTGCCGACAGAACTGCCCAATCCCCATCAGCTACAGCTTGCCCCCAAAGAAGACTCGGTGGCGCATGGAAGCCCACCCCAGCATGCCACATGCCCTGTAAAATAAAAATGGTCCTTGATTTCTTTTTTTTTTTTTTACCCTGTAAAAAAGGAAACTGTCCTCGGCGGTCTCCTGCCCCTTCCACATACCGCACCACCACTGTACCCTGCCTCCCCACCCCCTCACCCCATACTTACCTCTGGAGCTCGGCGCGATGATCTTCGGTGGAGTGGGAACACGTCTGCACTCTTCAAAGCCGACCGCGAACTGAGGAAATGCCGGTAAGCCGTATAATGGAATAAATGTTTTTTTCCAACTTTAATGCATATCTCAGTCATTTTTTGGAATTTTGGCACCAGATTATCAACTCAGGGTTTCTGGGACCCCTCCTCATGAATTCTGGAACTGTCATGGCGTTAATCAGCCTCAAAAGGTGATTTTGCGGTCACTACGTGGAATCACTGTTCGGGGCTGATTAATGAAATGACAGTGCCAGTGTTCATGAGGTGGGCTCACAAAAGCATATGTTGCAAATTTGGTGGAAAAATCAAACAATGACTGTTTTATGAGCGGCATTGCGAGTTGGTACGCACGTCAGAATCTCACGAATTTGGAATATTTTCATGCCATATTTTCAACATTGGCATTTTTCACACCTCCTTGTGAACAGTACAGCTGTCATTGTTCACATCCTGGCTGAAATGTGTTTTCACACTTCTGGCATAGAATAGCATGGTCACTGTGGGAAATTAGTGTTCAGGACAGATTCAGAAAATGACAGTGACACTGTTCATGAGTAGAGGTCCTAAAATGCCTATGTTGAAAATCTGGTGATGATACTCCATAAAGTGACTGTGTTACGAGCGTGCGTTGCGCAGTTTGCTTGCACGCTCGTAACTTCACGAATTTGTAATATTTTCTTTCCAGATTTTCAACATTGCCATTTTCCCACACCTACTTATGAACAGTACAACTGTCATTTTTTCCATCCTGGCCGAAATGTGTTTTTGCACTTCCGGCGCAGAATAGAGGGGTCACTGTGGGAAATCACTGTTCGGGACAGATTAAGAAAATGACACTAATACTGTTCATGAGCAGAGGTCCTAAATGCCTATGTTGAAAATTTGGTGATGATAGCCCATCAAATGACTGTGTTACAAGTGTGCATTGCACACTTTCCACGCACCCTTGTAACTTCGCAGATTTGTAATATTGTCACACCAGATTTTCAACACTGGCATTTTTTCACACCTCCTTATGAACAGTACAGCTGTCATTTTTAACATCTTGGCTAAAATATGTTTTTGCACTCCTGCCAGAGAATAACATGGTCGCTGTGGGAAATCAGTGTTTGGGACAGATTAAGATCTAGCGAGTCAGAGGGGGGAGTGACCGAGCTCATCTGAGCTCTGTTGGGACTGCTGCGGATTGGTTTGTGGGCAGAAAAAGGCCCCAACTCAAGAGCCCAGTACAAAAGGGCAGCCTGCAGCACTGGGAGAAACAGAATGAGAGAGAGGGCGAGTGAGGGAGGGGGAGTAAGCGAACTCACTGGAGTGCTGACAGGACTGCTGCGGATTTCATTGTGGGCAGAAAAAGGTGTCAATGCAGGCAGGGGCCCAGTATTAAAGGCCAGCCTGCAGCAGTGGGAGAAACAGTATGAGCGAGTGAGACAGGGGGACTGAGTGATCTCAATGGAGTTCTATCAGGACTGCTGCAGATTTCTTTGTGGACATACAACGGTGCCAACGCAGCCAGGAGCCCTGTACAAAAGCACAGCCTGCAGCGCCAAGAGAAACAGAATGAGCGAGTGACAAAGCAGTAGTGAGCAAGCTCAATAGAGCCCTATTGTGACTGCTGTGGATTTCTTTGTGGGCAGAAAAAGGTGGCAACACTGGCAGAAGCCCAGTACAAAAGGCCAGCTTGCAGTACCGGCAGAAATGGAATAAGTGAGTGAGAGAGGGGGAGTGAGCGAGCTCGATGAAGCTGTGTCGGGACTGCTTCAGATTTCTTTGTGGCCAGAAAAAGCCACCAACGCAGGCAGTAGCCCAGTATAAAAAGGTAGCCTGCAGCGGCGGGAGACACAGAACAAGAGTGAGTGAGGAGGGAGGGAGTGAGTGAGCTCAACGGAGCTCTGTTGGAACTGCTGCAGGTTTGTTTGTGGGCAGAAAGGAAGCAATGCATGCAGGGGCCCAGTACAAAGGGCAGCCTGCAGCGCAGGAGAGAGACAGAATGAGTGAGTGAGGCGGGAGTAGCGTCAGCAGACTCTGTCGGCACAGCTACTTGGTTTCTTGTGGGCAGAAAAAGTTGCCAACGCCAGCAGGAGCCCAGTACAAAAGGGCAACCTGCAGCACTGGGAGAAATACAATGAGCAAGTGAGACAGGAGGAGTGAGCAAGCTCAACGGAGCTGTATCGTGACTGCTGCAGATTTCTTTGTTAGCAGAAAAAGGCGACAATGCAGGCAGGAGCCCAGTACAAAAGGCCAGCCTGCAGCGCCGGCAGAAACGGAACGAGTGAGTGGGAGAGGGGGAGTGAGCAGGCTCAACAGACCTGTGTCGGGACTGCTGCAGATTTCTTTGTGGGCAGAAAAAGACACCAACAGAGGCAGGAGCCCAGTACAAAAGGGCAGCCTGCAGCGCCAGGAGAAACAGAATAAGTGAGTGAGTGAGAGAGGGGGAGTGAGCCACCTCAACTGAGCTCTGTTGGGACAACTGCGGATTTCTTAGTAGGCAGAAAAAGCTGCCAACGCAGGCAGGAGCCCAGTACAAAAGAGCAGCCTGCAGCACCGGGAGAAACAGACTGAGCGAATGACAGAGGGGCAGTGAGTGAGCTCAACAGACCAACGCAATCAACATTCGACATTGACAAATGCTTGTTTGTTTTGGTTCCTGTTTTGGGCAAGTTTTGTTGTGCTAGCTCCTGTGCTGCAGTGTCCTGCTCTGCAGTGTCCTCTGCCCCTTTGTTTGATTTTGGAGATAGAGGTAGACACCTGTTTGTAGTTTTTATATGGTTTGTGGAGGTAATATGTTGGAGAGCACCGAGTGATGGGGCACCCGATTTTCCCCTCCTAACCACCTGCCCACCTCCTGGACCAACTACGCTCTGCAGTCGAGGTGCTTCTTTTGGATGTTGGGGAAATGACGGGTGGTTCTTGTAATACATTTCCTCTTGAATATTAAATTTAAGGCATGCAATCTTTGCCCATGCTGCCTGGAGCTGAGCCCTTAGATCTCCAATGGCCCAACATGTAGGACAGCGTCCTAAATCCTGTAAAACTGCCCTTCTGAAAAGTGTTCCACAGTACCTGAAGTTAATGATATCTATTCCAGATAAGTTGCTGAGTTTATAACCTGGTCAGAGTAATCAGAAGGAAGAAAATGAAAGCAAAAGTTTGATTTTGCGTTTTGTTTGTTTGTTTTTGTATAATTTGTTATAACAAGTTAAATTACTAGTGCCCCTGTAAATGAGGTCACCGTGTGGATACTCCACTGATCTGTCCCTTCCTACTTTGCCACAGGAAATGTCACAATGTTACCCTTATAAAAGCGAGTGTAGTGTGAGGTGGTTGGGGATGGGGTTGGGTGGCTGGGCCTTTCCCCTGCCAAAAAAGAAGAACCACAGATGAAAGAAACAAGGAAGTAAAAGCAGAAACAATCAGCCAGCAACAAATGCAGTAGCCCTGAAAGCTTATCCTAATGATAGATAAACTGTAAAACCCGTAAAGCACCACCTGTAATAATTTCACCGAAGATATATCTTGTAAGAAACACTTTGCTACAGAGAAAAATAAAGCAGTAACAGAAGATATACCTTGCAAAAGGCAATTTGAATCAGAAGATTACAGCAGTAATATGTTAGCACACACCTGTAGGCACACCCTGTAATAATGCAGCAGAAGGTATACCCAGCAACAACAGTTTGAATCAGAGAAAAATAAAGCAATACAATGTTAGCAACAAACAGTAACAATCCTGTGAGTACAAAATAAAAATAACAACACACAGTAAACCTACCTAGCCAAAATAAGTGTTAATCCTTTCCCTTGCTCTGGTAAGGTTCTTTGCTCTGTCCTTTCAAGCAACCTAGAAGGAAAGAGCTCAGGTGAAGCAGGTGCCTTGGCCAGCAAACCTAGTCTTACATGTGCTACGAGTAGCAAGAGTCAATAATTTGTACTATTGCTGGATTTGTATTTTAATCTAGTGGATACAGAAGTCTACTGGAGGAATTCAAGCTTTGACCTTGTAATGCCCATCCAAGACATTATAATTGATATGAGGGTTGAGGACTCTCTGGTGCAGAGTGATCACAACACTGTAAAGTTTAGTATTTCTCTGGGGAGCTAGCACTCAAAATACACCGTGCTTGTCACAGACATTGGGAGGACTGACTTTGCCAAAATCCTTCAGGATAGGTTAAAGGATTGCACCTGGAAATAAGCCTCAGCTTAGTGTGCCTCTCCCCATCACCAACTTTCAAATAAATCAATTCAAATAATAAAGTGGCATAAGGTGGTGGGGTTGTGGGAGAGGAAAAGTGGGCAACTATCTAAACATAGGGGCTATGTGTGACACAGGGGTGCATTAAGCGCATCAGAAAGGAAAGAAGAACAAAAGGCCAGTTTGATTTGGTGGGCAGGTAATGGAAGTGATCAGAACAAAGAGGATGGCATTTAAGTGCCATAAAGGGGACCTGACAAAAGAAACTAAGGAGGAGTACCTGGACAAGTTAATAAAGGCCATAAAAATAGTCAGAGAGGCCAAGGCAGGCATTGATTTGAAAAAGTCAAGGCAGTAAAGGATAATTACAAAGCATTTCCTTAGGTACATTGGGGTAAAGGGAGAACCAAGGAGGGCATCAAAAGGTTAAAAAAGGATGGGGATAGTGGAGGATGACATGGAGAATGCTAACATCTTGAACAAGTATTTCAGCTTAGTTTTCACAGTGGAGGTAGGAGACCCATTACCTGGCAGTGGAATACTTTTTGAGAGATTCCAAGGGCTGAGACTGGAGGTGGGGGTAGTATTGGTTGAATGGTTTAACAAGGGTCTTTGGAGTTTAAAAGTAATTAAATCACTGGGACCCGATGGACTCTATCCCAGAGTCTTTTGGGTGACAGGGCAATATCTGACAGCACCCCTGGCGGATCTGTTCAGTTGTTCCTTAGAAATAAGGAGGGGAGGGCAAAGTGCCACAGGATAAAAAACGTGACAGCTAAAGGGGAGTTTCTGATAATGGGAGACTTCAACATGCCAGATACAGATTGGTCATTACCAGCAGGAACATCTGCCAGAACTAGACACATAGTGGATTCCCTGAAGGGGGAGGGCCTCAAACAACTGGTACAACAACCCACAAGAGACAGGGCTATCCTAGTTCTAGTACTGATTAACCCGGGAAAGGATCACAGATCTCCAGGTAGGTCACCTGGGGAGTGACCATCATATGGTATGGTTCAGTTTGGCCACTAGAACTAAATCATCCCATTCGAAGGCAAAAATATGGGACTTCAGAGGAGCTGACTTTGATAAGATGGCCAACAGGTTAAGCTAGCCCTGGCAAAAGAAATACAGGTGAGGGGGTACAGGCAAAGTGGGCAAGCATTAAGGATGCAATACTGAAGCAACATCCCATTGTGTTAGAGAGAAAAGAAGTACAAAAAGAAGAAGGAAACCACTTTGGTTCTCAAAAACAGTAGCAGAAAAGATCAGAGCCAAAAGGCTGGCCTTCAGGAAATATAAGGGAACACAGTGGGATGAAGATAGGGAGGCATACCAAACTTCCCTAAGGAAAGCAGGGAAGGCAGTAATGCAGGCAAAGGCCCAAACCGAGGAAACACTAGCACGGACAGTAAAAGAAGGTGAGAAG
This sequence comes from Neoceratodus forsteri, assembly GCA_016271365.2. NCBI lineage: Eukaryota > Metazoa > Chordata > Ceratodontiformes > Ceratodontidae > Neoceratodus > Neoceratodus forsteri. Next base: position 694,427,960 of record JADMNL010000022.1, on the reverse strand, counting down.
ACTTTCTATAGATACATTAGTGAAAGGAGAAAGTCCAGAGAGGTTATTGCTAAGATCAAAGGGGATAAGGGGGCTTGTGAGGAGGAGGACCATGTAAAAGCATCTATCCTAAAGAGATACTTCTGCTCAGTATGTACTGAAGAGAAGGTAGGGCAGTGCCAACAGCTCAGCACCATGAACAAATGGGGGAAGGGAGGTGTGCACTAGTCCCTTCACAAAAGAAAGGGTCCTACAAGAGCTTGATAAGTTCAGGGTGGACAAGGCAATGGGACTTGATGGCATACATCCCAGGGTACTAAAGGAGTTAAGGGTGGAACTAACAAAGCCATTATCAGAACTGTTTATTAGGTCTCTGAGCACAGGAGAGGTCCCAGAAGACTGGAGAAGGGCTCATGTGATCCCTCTCCACAAGAGTGGTAGCAGGGAGGAGGCAGGGAACTACAGACCAGTCAGTCTTACCTCAGTAGTGGGCAAGATTATGGAGGTACTCCTTAAGGAAAGGATAATGCAACACCTGGAATCCATAGGAGCACAGGATCCAAGACAGCATGGGTTTACAACAGGAAGGTTCTGTCAAACTGATCTCATAGATTTCTTTGACTGGGTAACCAGAGTGGTGGACAAGGGGGAGCAGTTGATGTCACCTACCTTGACTTCAGCAAGGCTTTCGATACTGTTCCACATAGAAGATTGATTAATAAGCTGGGTAGGCTCAGGGTGGGTCAGAAGTTGGTCAACTGGGTGGCAAACTGGTTGACGGGCAGAAAACAGAGAGTGGTGGTAAACAGTATACAGTCAGAAGAGTTGCAAGTCACAAGTGGGGTACCTCAGGGATCAGTTTTGGGGCCAGTCCTCTTCAATATCTTCATCAGTGACATTGCAGATGGACTGGAGGGTAAGGTTTGTCTGTTTGCAGATGACACCAAGATCTGCAACAGAGTAGATGATCTAGATGGGGTGACCAGAATGAGAAGAGATCTGGATAAAATTGCAAAATGGTCAGAAGAGTGGCAACTGGGGTTTAACACAAAAAAGTGCAAGATCATGGACATAGGGAAGAGAAACCCTGTAGCCACCTATAGGCTGGGAGGGGAGTTGCTAGTAGTCACAAGGGAAGAAAGAGACTTGGGCATCATTATCACAGATGACCTGAAATCATCGAAGCAGAGCACTAAAGCAGTAGATAAGGCTAGGGAGATGTTGGAGTGTATTAGTAGGAGTATCACAAGTCATAAGAGGGAGATAATAATCCCTCTTTACAAGACACTGGTTAGGCCCCATCTGGAGTACTGTGTGCAGTACTGGAAGCTGCACCTTCACAAGAACATTAACCAAATTGAGGCAGTCCAGAGAAGGGCAACCAAAATGGTGCACGGACTGCGTCAGACAACATATGACGACAGATTAACGGAGCTCAATATGTATACCCTAGAGCAAAGGAGGGAGACAGGTGATATGATTGAAACATTCAAACACCTTAAGGGCATTAACAAGGTGAAAGAATCTAACATGTTTCAATAAAGAAAAATAACAGGACAAAAGGACACAGCATGAGATTAGAAGGAGGCCGATTAAGCGGCAATGTGAGGAAGTTCTTTTTCACAGAAAGGGTGGTGGATGCATGGAATGGCCTACCTCAAGAAGTGGTGGATATGAATACAGTGCAGGGCTTCAAACAGGCATGGGATAGGCATAAGGGAGCAATACAGATGGGTATGAATAGATAGGCCATTGACAGAGCAAAGGCAGATGGCACATTCTTAAGGTAGAAAAAGAAATGGGCAGACTGGATGGGCTTTGCGGTCCTTATCTGCCATCAACTTCTATGTTTCTATGTTTAGGATTGGAGGGTAGCTGATGTGGTTCTGCTCCACAAGAACAGGCAAAAAGATTACCTAAGAAACTAGACCTGAGTAAGCCAGACATCCATAATGGGGAAGTTACTGGAGGCCATTATTAAAGAACGGATATTGCATTTTCTGGAACTCCACGGGTTACAGGACATGAGGCAGCATGGATTCACGAAAGGTAAGTCATAGCAAACAAATCTGATTGATTTCTTCAGTACAGTGACACAGGCAGTGGACTAATGTCAGGCATTAGATATATTTTATTTGGATTTCAGTAACTCCTTTGCTGCAGTGCCTCACGGAAGGCTAGTCATAAGGTGGGGGACTGGGAGATGGGGGAAACTGATTAGGTGGATAGGTAGTTGGCTGGAGGGAAGGACTTGAAGGGTGGTCTAAAATGAAAAATGCTCTAGAGTTGAAAGTATCATGAGCAGAGTCCCTCATGGGTCAGTCCTAGGACAAGTGCTTTTTAACATGCTCATTAGTGATATATATATATATATTTTTTGTAGTTTTTGTTGACCGAGTAAGTGCACTAGACAGTTTCTGCCTATTTTCAGTCACGACCCGGGGGAAGGGGGATGCAGATGAATGCCAACTGACCTTGAACAAGATTAAGCTGTTGGTGGTATTTTTAGTGAATGGGGGAAATTTGGCCAGGACATTGAAGAAATTCCCCTGCTCTTTTCGAGAAGTGCCATGGGATCTTTAACATCCACCTGAACTACCGCTAGAACAGGCAGATGGGACCTCAGTTTAACATCCCATCCGAAAGACAGCACCTCAGGAGTGCAGCACCCATATCATGCTGCACTACAGTGTCAGTATTGGGATTTAACCCAAGTGCCTGGTGTGTGGATAGAACCCACAACCTTTTGATCTCCCAGCCTCAGAAGTGAGTGTGCTACCTGCTGAGCCACTGACACTATATTGAGAAGTGGGTTCAGGTTAAGATGTGTTTCTTCTCAGGTGACACAAATAATGAGGGAGGGAGGGTGGATAGTACAGAAGGAGTAAGAAACATGAAAAGGGATGTAGAGAGGCTGGAAAAATGATTGAAGTTAAATGCTAAGACGTGCATAGTCATGCACATACAGTAGGTAAAAGGAAGCCTGCCTGGTGGCGCTAAAGGTTGAGGAGCTGGTCACCACACCTCGCGCCACACTGGTGACCCGCGTTCAGGAGTGAGCTTGGGTGCTGGGGGTCAGCAGGGACGGGCAAGGATCGAGCACCTGTGGGTTGCTCTCCTCCCGGGAGGGCTGGGGTTTGTCCAGCGTACCAGTGGCCTCATCGGGAGGCACAGCACGAAGACAGCACATTAAGCAGCGTGGCTGACATCAGCAGGATTGCTGTGTGCCATGGCGTCAGGGGTGCCCACACAAGGGGGGTGGGGAGAGCACCAGAGCACAGAAAAGACCGGCTCTGCAGGGTAGACAATGGCACCTGACCCCCATGCCCACCGCCAGATTCATCTCTCCCATCCTTCCAGTTCCTCTGCCCGGGCCCTCACCTACAGCCAGGGTATGACTTGTAAGAGTGCCCAAAGAGGAGGGGCGGACCCACCCTGGAGGGGTTAAGCTGGGGGTAGTGGCTGTGTGTGTGTGGGGGGGAGAGGAGGCTTAGGGCTGAGAGAACCTCAGGCCGGCAGGAACAGGCAGGATGCCTGAGAGAGGCTCCTTAGACCGTGACAGGAGGGGAAAAAAAAAAAGTAAAAAAAAAACAAACTAGGTAAAAGGAATCCTAAAATGGATTACTGAATTGATGGAGCAAGGTTGAGGCAGACTGGGGATTATTGAGTGACTCCAAAGAACTGGACTCGGGGAAATACATTCAGAACTCTGATTTGTGCTTTGTAGCCATCAAAAAAGAGCCTTAATTAAAGAGCAGCTGAACATGATATACAGTCTCTGGCAGGCAACTCACACCAAGGAGTTGCTGGCCCGGGGAACTAATTTAGTTATTAACTGATTTTTTTTTTTTTGTGCAGGATAAAATGAAAGTTTTATCTTATTATGCCTGGCTCGAAGCTTTCATGTACAAGTTGAGCGTCTGAACAGCGCTGCAGCCTCACCCCTAAAAAAAGTTTTTTGATGATGCGAGGTAGGGAACAGGGCTGCAGACGCTCTATAGACATATCAATAGGATCGAGGGAGGGGCTGTCTAAAGGTATATATACAGTAGTATCTTTGCTTGCAGTTATAGATGTAGGGGCTGTAATATATATATATATATATATATATATATATATATATATATATACCATGCCAGTGGTGAATAAACTGGGTAAATAAATCATGTTATTTTTGGATAAATATTTATTTTTATTTATAACACAATTTATTTCACTGAGACTGCCATTTATATAACTTAGAACATGTTTTTTTTTGTTTAACCAGGAGAGACACACTAAGCTGAAGCTTGTTTATAGTTGCAACCTGGGAGCACAAAAGGATGTTAAGTGACTTGCTCAGGGTCACACAGTATGCAAGTGGGGGCTGTGGGATTCAAACCCAGATCTACAGGTTTGCAGCTCAGAGCCTTAAATCACTGCGCTATGCTGCCTCCATAAATGTTATTTCCACTTAGAATCTGGAAATGGAACACAGAGAACAATGGGACAGATAGGGAACTTACAATGGAAAGAAAGGCAGTTTTAAGCTAAAACAAGGTAAAACACCAGTAAAAACACTACAAATGGTGTGGTATATATCAAACACATAATGGATTGCATTAGAACAACACATTTATCTCCACACATGAGTGGTAAGACCTTTATAACTAACTTGTGGCTTCGCCACTCGTGAGTTATGGGTCTTAACCCTCACTAGTGGAGATAAATGTGTTATTCCACTGCAGTCCATTATGTATTCCCTATATATTATTATATATTAGCCCCATACATGTATGATTGCCAGCAAAGATACTGTATGTACCTTTAGACAGCCCCTATCCTATTGATATGTCCGTAGAGAATCTGCAGCCCCCTTCCCTACTTCGCATAATCAAAAAGCTTTTTAAGGGGGTGGGGCTGCAGCACTGTTTGGCTTTTTGGCTAATAAACAGAAGTTGCGAGCTGGGCATAATAAACTAAAACTTTCATTTAATCATGCACAAAAAAATTCAGTTAAGAGCTAAGTTAGCTCCTCAGGCAGGCAACTTCTTTGTATGAGTTGCCTGCCTGGAACATGTCAGCAGCTCTCTAAGTTCAGCTGCTGGAGGACTACAAAGCCCTAATCATTATCAGTGACATCTTCAAAAAGCAGCTCACACTCTTGGGATAACTTTGGAAAACATAACATTTAGACACAATTTAACCTATATATCATATATTTTCTACAGATTTCTCCTCTCCATTATTTATTACTGAGGAAATTTTCACAAAAACAAGCTCTTTATCCCTTCGAGTTCATCTGCCTCTGTTGCTCATTCCCTGCTTGAACTTATAATGCTATGTTGTGACATCACAGTCCGTTGCCATGAAAATAACTGTTATGTCACAATCAGAGTATTATGACATCAGGCTGGTGTAACCCCCCCCATAAATGAGGGTTCCCAAAAGTCTTCCTTGGGATTGCCTAAATGCCCACCGCCAGGCTGGTGTTCTGTGTCCTAGCGATTTAAAAGTGTTAGCATGTGAGTGCCCTGCAAGCCTCCGTGCCTGTCTCTTTAAGAGCTGCCTATTTTGTGGTATAAAATTAATCTGGTCAGGGGCCAAGTAGTTTCAGGCTCACGTCCTGCCCAGGCTGCAGTGTTATCACTCCATTCTGCCATCGCTAATTGCGCAGAGGGAGCCCTACAAGGATCTGTGACTGTTTGCTGTTTATCTGCTTTAATAATAATAATATTGCAGTTTGTCTAACCTGCCTTCCTTTGCAGCATGGACATTTTTATATTGCACCACCATCTTGGTTCTGGACTGCCTATTGGGACCAATCAGTACCTTTGGGAACCCTAAAATGGTGTCTGTCCCCAGGGGTCTTGTGGGAGTAAATATTTGTAGGAACTGTAGTTTTTACACTTTGGCACCTAAATGGACCTGGAGGGGGAGCTCTAGCTGTGACAGACAGATGGATCAGCCAACTGAACCTTTTGGATTTTCTAAGGAAGTCCCGGTGCTGCCTGCAGCAGAAGTCAGTCTAGAGTTGGAATAGATAGAGTGAACAGCTCAAGTAATTCGAGCAGCTACTTCTGGGTAGTTCGCATGGGAGATTGGTGGAAAGGCTGAGTTTGGCCTATCTGCCTGCCAACCCTCGAGAAGGGAATCTTTGGAAGGCATAGTAGTCGGACTGCATCCGAATTTGAGTGTGACAAAGCCACTGACGAGTGACCAGATTTAAACCTGAAGAAGACCGAAGATTCACTGTATGCGATCGGCATGTCAGGACATCCAGTTGCCACAGAATTTCCGGTTTTGCTCAGAGACACTGATATTGCTACCGGACTGCTATCCGCATTGTGGTATGGTGATTGCTTTACTATAAATGTGCTGTATGCTGTTAGTGGGTCGCAGTTTGGTTCTCCACTGTTTAATTGTGTTACGCTTGCTGGAAGCTGCATCCAGAATTACTGGACTGAGTTCCGAACTGTATCTTACCCGGCCTGGGCCTTGCCACACCTGCCCAGCCAGCTACTCACGCCGCAGAGATCACCATTGATGAGAGAAGACTCGCACGGGGATCAGCCCCCTGCTCAACATCTCGAACAGGAATGACACCTTGGTGCTTCATGTGGGCCCTGCTTCTCCTGGCAAACCAGCAAGTCATCCTGCAAGTCTCCATTTCGTCCATCCTGTGTCCTGTACTGGGTAGCGTGAGTAAACAACAGGGTAGCTCCCTGCAACAACTGCTCAATCAAAGTGTGTCAGCTAACTTAGTTCTTTTGTATAATCATCACGAACTGAGCCTCCTGGCTCTGGATTACAAAGTGTGGTTTATAGTGCATGACTTGTTTTTCCATCATAGGGCCCCGACCAGCTGCAACGCCGGCCTACCCCGGGCAACGCTTCAGGCTAGCCTACCTCAACAACTGGGTACCCAGAGTGTGTGTGACTGTGTTGAGGGACTCTAAAGTGCATGCCTTATAGCCAGATTGAATCAGTACTTCAACCAATCAACCTGATTACACCTCTTCCTTGATCAAGTCCCCTAAATAAATCAGATCTCTTTTTGCATTTAATCTGACTGTGGTTCCAGTTTGTACCAAAAGCACTGTACTGTTATTATCTGCTGTGCCTAACCTTGTTTTACAGGGGGTCTCCAGGGTCGAACTGGTGGAACCAGCCCTGGTGGTAAATGCAAACAATGTGGGGATTTGTATGCTGAATAGGGGCTACTGTGAAAGTGTTGGTTGTGTATTGTTCAGACCACTAGAGGGGAAGGGGGGGTTACAGTTTCCCAGAGGGCTGTACCCAGGTTAACTCAGTTACTAACAACCCTGTTCTCCAGGTGGAGGCAGCTGTTTCAGTACCCAGGCCCCTTAACCTGCAACTAGCCAAGCAGGCAGGTGTAGTAGCCCTTGGGATAGCGCCACCTAGGGGTTACATCTTGGAGGCATCGCTGGGATTAGCACCCCCTAGTGGTCAGACATTAGAATCATTGTTGCCAGAATATGGCCACACCAGTAGAAGTCACTGTGCACCAGTTGGTGGTGGGGTGGTGTATGGGGCAGGAGGTTGACCCTCATCATGCCGTGCTTATACCAGATATTCCCTTGAGTATTAGTAAGGACACAGTAGAAGGGGTCCTCTCCAAAGTTGAAGGTTTGAAAAATGCTGTGGTGGTGGGTCAACAGACTGATTTAACAGCCCAAACCCTCATAGCCTTGGTGGTGTGTAGTGACCCCATGGACAGCACTAAGGTGCCAATGACTATTACCCCCGAAGAGTCCCCAATTTCTTGGAGGGTAATAACTAAGGACAGCAAAGACCCTTGGGGGGAATGAGCCCCCACCCTTATCTGAAACCCTTGAGGAAAAGATTATCAAACTGTTGCTGACAGAGGGAAAGAATGTAGAGGACTTTAAGAAACTATTCCTGCCACCTGGGGGTGTTCCTTCCCCCACACCTCCATCCATTCCAGTACCAGCACCTGTGCCTGCAGTTAGTCATGACACGTAGCGCAAGTTAAGGATGTTCTCAGGCACCCTCCCCACCCCACCCCACAGGGGGAGGATGACTGGGAGACCTGGATCGACTATGTTGCCCCCTTGGTACCCGAGTGGCAGTGTGCAGAGGCCGAGAAGCGAAAAAGGATTATGGAGAGCTTGAGGGGTCCAGCCTTGGAAGCAATTAGGTTCCTGAGGTCCACTGACCTTGATGCACCCGCTCAAAGCCATCTGTCTGCCCTTGAAAGCCTATTTGGCAGCATTGAGTCTGGGGAGACTTTGATGGTGAAATTCAAAGGCACCAAACAGTGGAAGGGGGAGTGTTTATCCACATATGTCACTCATTTGGAGAGGGACCTACAGAGAGCTTACTGAAAGGGTGGGGTACCAGCTAGCGGCTTGAACCATGTGAGGTTGGACCACATACTGCAATATGCCAAATATTCTAAATTGCTAATCTTTCAGTTAAGGCTCCAGGATAGGAAGGGTAATCCCCCTGACTGTTGTGACCTGATGAAAGGACTCAGGAAAGCTGAAGGTGAGGAAGGAGATGGGAGTTCCAGCACAGTTACAGCCAGAGTAGTCTCGGCACAGGGGAACTCCTTGGAATCAGAGGCTGCTCGGCATGCTTTGCAGTGTGCCGAGCTACTGGAAGAGTTCAGAGAAATGAAAGCCGCCCTCCTCCCCCAGCCCCTTTCCAAGACACTACAGATCCTAGCCCCTCTCAGAGTGTGTTCGCTATAGGGGTGGTGGCGCATGCTTTGGCATCCCCAGCAGACAGCAGCCAGAAAACTGAACAAAGGAAGTAATGTAAGGCCCTCTACTCTTCTCTCTTTTCCTGAACAACCTCCCTAGGGTTTGCCACCAGAAAATACTACTCTACGCAGACGATGCAGTCCTATTTACTAGTCATCATGACATCAAACACCAGGAGTGTCAGCTGCAGTGTGACTTTAGGCATGTAGAAGAATGGTTCAAAGCTCACAAGCTCATCTTAAATTATACCAAAACCAAGGTCATGATCTTCTGCAACGCACGGAGCAGTACAAATCTCAGTCCCTCACCATTAAGAACCAGTCTGGGACTTCACTTGAACATGTGCCCGAGTTTAAATATCTTGGCATCACACTGGACAGCTCCCTCACCTATGCACGGCACATCAACAATGTAGCAAAGGCTGCCAACATACGAATTGGTCTGCTCCACAGGCACAAACACTGCATGACTGTGGATGCCCTTAGACTGGCTATCTACAGCTCTGTCACTTCCATCATTGACTATGGTTTAGCTATCTATGGCTCTGCTTCTTCTACTGCTCTCCGCAGGATATCGGTGACACTCAACAAAGCCTGCAGGCTCCTAACTGGCTGTGCCTGCCGAACTCACACCTGTGACCCATACACACAGGCTGGTTGGCTTCCACTTCATAGTAGAATTCAGTATCAGACATGCCTGATCTCCAAGAAGGTTCTCCTGGGGCTCATGACGCCTGGTGTTCAAAGGCTCCTCACGACATACAACAGTACCCAGCATGCACGTAGTGCTCAACATCAAACCTTCCAGGTCCCTAGATGCAGGACCACAATGGGTCAAAGGTCATTCACCTATAGAGCTCCTCAGTGGTACAATGCCCTTAACAATGGAGTACTTACACCTGCAACACTTGGACCCTTTAAAAGGCAACTCCGTCTATACTTAACATCAACCACGCAATGTGACTGCTTCCCCTAGGGGCAGACTCCTCCCTCACCTCAGTCTAAGGCGATCTGTTTACCCCCTCCAGCTTTCTCTCCTGTCACCTGCTTCCTCCTCCCACCCCTACCCTTCCCCAACTACTCCCTACCCTACCCTCCACCTCCCCTCTCATAGGCACTTACAGATCTTGGGTCCCCCAACCCCTACCTACCCTGCACTCTCGCTACCTGTCCATCACCCTCTGACAATGGCTCCTCAGCCTGCCGCCCCTCTCTTTAACCCTGCTATCCTATAGTCACTATCTGTTTTATATAATGTACTGTCTGCTATGAAATGTCTTTTCTCATTAACTGGCTCATTATGTCTCTCCATTATGTACTGTAAATTTATAGCCTTGCCTTCGCTGTGTTAATCCTGTAACCATGATCTACCTCTGTATGTATGTTCCCCTGCATCCTTCAACGTGGAACCTTTGTAAACGAGCAGTAATTGCTCAAAGGTATTTGTAATCCTAGAGTCTAATAAATAAATAAATAAAAAATTAAAAATGTTAACAATAAGAGAATTGTTGAGATGTCTCCCACCGCCTTTAACACCCCAGGGGGGAGGTCGAGCCCATATTGCCTGTTGTTGGTACCCTAGATCCAGCACAAGCTATGTACCCACCCCAACCTCCTAGTTGCGAATGGAGACCAGCTCCCAATGTGATGTGTCAGCCATGTCAGACCCCAGAAAGCATGTTTTGTCATAATTGTGGGAAGGATGGGCATATGAAGAGAGAATGCCGGTCCCTGAAAGACCTAGATAAAGTTGTATACAGATTTCAGGGGGAGCTTCAGAAAACAAAACAATGGCCGAGGGGTGGCGGCAATGACCGCAGTGAAGGTTCAGGAAGTCCTAACTCAAACTTCTTTGTGGCTAAGTCATCTGTCCAGGCCCCTGCTACTGTCCTCCAGACTGGTCCAAAATAGTAGGCCCTTCGATGTAGACTACTGTGACTGTCAATGGCATCCATGCTTGGGCTGTGCTCGACAGTGGGTCGCAAGCGACCATTGTATTTCGGGACTGGTATGACAAACACTTATCTGATGTGCCATTACAATCTCTGGAAGGTCTACATGTGTGGGGCCTGAGCTACAAGCCTTATCCCTACCTAGGATATGTCCAGTTCTGGCTGTCTTTTCCTGCAGCTGTAACTGGTGTAGATGAACAAGTGGAGACACTAGCCCTGGTGTGCCCTCCTACGGAATTGTATGATGGGGTTCCCTTGCTCATTGGAACTAATGCCCACATGTTTGGAAGACTAGTGCAGCTGTGTCAAGAGAAACAAGGGCAGCGGACTGGGCAGGCCCTGAGAATACCAGCCTTGATAAAGAGAGCCTATGACTTGCAAAAACAGACTACAGAAGCAGACAGAGATGAGCTGGTGGGGATAGTGTGGAAGAAAGATCCTGATTCTCTGGTACTACCACCCAACACTCAGCACACCATTCATGGAGAAGTTCACCTTAGAAAGGATGTGAAAAATAAAATATCGATGCTGGATGCCCCTGATGAAGAGAAGTTGCCAGAGGGGTTATTGGTTAAACCCAGTATCTTACCTGCCCGTGCCCATGCCTTTGCATGGTGAGTGATGGTCCAAATCTGGAATGTGTCTGATCGAGAAATTCGAGTGAACAGGGGCTGTACGTTAGTTACGGTACACTGTGCGGACACTGCAGTACTGCCCAGCAACAAATATTCTGGTGAAAAGGGGTAGGTGACCCCAGACCTATTCGACTTTGGTGATTGCCCATTGTCTGCTGAATGGAAGACTCGAGCCAGTAAGAAACTTGTACAGAGGGACCAAGTGTTTTCCCTAAAGGAATGGGATGTGGGGTGCGTCCATGGTGCTGAGCATACTATCAGGCTTCACGACGACAGACCTTTTAGAGAGTGGTCCCGCTGCCTTGCCCCAGCTGATATAGATGATGTTTGGAGGCACTTACAGGAGATGCTAGCTGCTGGCGTTATTCAAGAGTCAAGAAGCCCCTATGCGTCTCTCATCATAGTCGTGCGCAAGAAGAATGGGTCAGTAAGGATGTGTGTAGATTATCGAACCCTAAACTGACAGACTGTACCAGATCAATACACCATGCCTCGCATACAGGATGCCCTGGATTGCCTGAATGGGAGTCAGTGGTTTTCTGTACTTGATCTAAGAAGCGCGTATTATCAAATCCCGATGGCCCTGGAGGACCGTGAGAAAACAGCTTTCAACTGTCCCTTGGGGTTCTATGAATTTCTGAGGATGCCTCAAGGGATTTCAGGTGCCCTTGCTACTTTTCAGAGGTTGATGGAGTGTGCAGTAGGGGATGTGAATCTGCTAAAATGTCTAGTATACTTGGATGGTGTCATTGTCTTTGGACGCACCCTTGAAGAGCATGAAACCAGATTATTCAAAGTTCTTGACCACCTAGAAGAATTCAGCCTCAAACTGTCTATAGACAAGTGTCAGTTTTTCTAAACATCTGTAAAATATGTGGGACAAATAGTGTCAGCTGAGGGGCTACATACAGACCCGAGCAAAGTAGAGTCCCTGCCCACCTGGCCCCAACCAACTAATTTAAAAGATCTGCAGCATTTTTGGGGGTTCTGTGGCTATTATCGGTGGTTCATTAAGGACTATTCAAAAGTAATCCAGCCACTTCTTAATCTCGCTCAAGGTTATCCTCCTACCAACCACAGGTATAAGAAAGGATCCCTCAAGGAAGAAGAAAAGGTGTATTTCTGAACAGGTGAACCATTTGGAGCCCATTGGACCCCTGAGTGTGAGGCGGCATTCTTCGAGATCATCTATCAGTTTACTCACGCCCTAGTACTTGCCTATGCTGACCCTACCAAGCCTTACGTTCTGCATACAGATGCCAGCCTGAAGGGACTTGGGGCCGTGTTGTATCAAGATCATGAAGATGGCCTGAGACCTGTGGCCTTCGCCAGTAGAAGTTTGACACCATCTGAATGAAACTATCCTGTCCACAAGTTGGAATTTCTTGCTGTAAAGTGAAACATAGAAACATAGAAACATAGACTTTGATGGCAGATAAGGACCACTTGGCCCACCCAGTCTGCCCATTTCCCTACCTGGATAAGCTGCAGATTCTAGTTAATCAACAGCCTGCTTCCTGCAACCTCCCACTATAATTGCTTTGTGTCTGTCCCATGCATGTTTGAATTCCCCCACTGTTTTAGACCCAACGACCTCCTCAGGAAGGCTGTTCCATGTATCCACCACTCTCTCCGTGAAAAAGAATTTCCTCACATTACCCCTGAGCCGTCCCCCCTCTATCTTTAAACTGTGCCCCCTTGTTCTTACACATCTCTTTTTCTGAAAGATGCTACCCTCCTGGACTTTGTTGATTCCCTTGAGGTACTTGAACGTTTCTATCATGTCCCCGTCTCTCCTTTCATCAAGGGTATACATATTAAAGCTCTCTCAGTCTCTCTCATATGGTTTCTGATGTAGACCCTGCACCATTTTAGTTGCCCTCTCTGGACTGCTTCCATCCTGTCTATGTCCTTGCGTAGATGAGGTCTCCAGAACTGCACACAGTACTCCAGATGGGGTCTCATCAACTGTCTGTATAGAGGGATAACCACTTCCCTTTTTATGTTTGCTTGCACGCATGTGCAAGAAACATAGTGCCTTCATCGGAGATTTCGGAGGTGTGTCACCTACTCCTCCAATTCAGTCAGTGGGCTGGCAGGCGCTGCTCTGGCAATCGCATTTTGGAGCTGTCTATGACACGCCCAAAATGCAGTGGCATACAGTTGAAAGGGAGCTACGCTGAGTGAGCACCGATCAGATATCGGCTGCTCACGCAGCTCCACAGACAAGGCGTCGCGCCCGTACTATATAGCCGACTGATTTGCCCATCCATTAAACGAGCTGCATTCCCCACCCCCAATTAGGTGCCACGCTGGGAGCTCACCCCAGCGTGGCAAGCACTGTAGTCTTTGGCCGAGGGGTGCTCAATCTCTCGCCGGGTGAACGCCTCTGAAGTCCTTGTGCCACGCTGGAGCCCACCCAGTGTGGCAAACGTCCCAAACATCTTTTTTTTGTTTTAAACCTGTAAAATAAAACTGTCCTCCGCGCGCCTCCCAACCCCTCCCACAACCCGCACCCACCCACTGCGCGACCAGCCTTCCCCACCCCCCACCTTATACTTACCTCCGGACTCCGCGCGACGATCTTCGTGGACCGGGAACACGTCTGCACTTTACAAAGCCGATCGCGAACTGAGAAATGCCGTAAGCTGTATAATGGGTTACATGGGGGTTTCAACTTTATTGCATATCTCGGGCATTTTGGGAATTTTGCACCAATTTTCAACATGGGGTTTTTGGGACCCCTTCTCATGAATTATATCACTGTCATGGCGTTATTCGGCCCGAGGCGATTTCGCAGTGATCTGCAAATGACCTTCGGGTCCAAATACTTCCATGACAGTGACATCATTCATGAGAAGGGGTCCCAAAAACCCCATGTTGAAAATTTGGTGCCAAAATTCCAAAAAATGACTGTTTTACGAGGGTGCGTTGCGCAGTTCCTACGCAGGCTCGTAAGTTCGCAAAATTTCAATATTTTCACTCCAGATTTTCAACATTGCCATTTTACCACACCTTCTTATGAGTAGTACAGCTGTCATTTTTCACATCTCACCCAAAATGTGTTTCCACCCATGTAGCGCAGAATGGCGCAGTCGGTGTGCGAAATCAATGTACGGGACAAATTAAGAAAATCACAGTGACACTGTTCATGAGCAGAGGTCTTAAAATGGGTATGTTGGAAATTTGCGAAAATTAAATGACTGTTTTATTTAGGGTACTTGCGTAGTCTTACGCGACACCGAAGGTCGCGAATTTTCAATATTTTCTACTCAGATTTAACATTGCCATTTTATCACACCTTCTTGTGAGCAGTACAGCTGTCATTTTCACATGTCACCCAAAACGTGTTTCTGCCCATGTAGCACACAATGGCGCAGATCGTAAAGTAGATCAATGTACTGGACAAATTAAGAAAATCACAGTGACACTGTTCATGAGCTCAGGTATTAAATGGCTATGTTGAAAATTTGGTGAAAAAATTCTAAAATGACTGTTTTATGAGCTGCCAGGCTCCTATGCACGCCGTAAGTTCGCGAATTTTCAATATTTTCACCCAGATTTCCAACATTGCGATTTTACCACACCTTCTTCATGAGTAGTATAGCTGTCATTTTTCACATCTCACCCAAAACGTGTTCCGCCCATGTAGCTTATAATGGCACAGTTGGTGTGCAAATCAATGTATCGAGACAATTAAGAAAGGCACAGTGACACTGTTCATGAGCAAAGGTCTTAAATGGCTATGTTGAAAATTTGGTGAAAAATTCCTAAAATGACTGTTTTATTTAGGTGCATTGGCGAGTTCCTACGCACACTGTAAGTTCAGAATTTTCAATATTTCACCCAGATTTTCAACATTGCCATTTTACACACCTCCTTATGAGCAGTATAGCTGTCATTTTTCACATCTTGCCAAAATGTGTTTCCACCCATGTAGTGCACAATGGCGAGTAGGTGTGCAAAATCAATGTATGGGACACATTAAGAAAATCACAGTGACACTGTTCATGAGCAGAGGTCTTAAAATGGCTATGTTGAAAATTTGGTGAAAAAATTCCTAAAAATGACTGTTTTACGGTAGCGCAGTTCCTATGCATGCTCGTAAGTTTGCGAATTTAATATTTTCACTCCAGATTTTCAACGTTGCCATTTTATTACACTTCCTTATGAACAGTACAGCTGCAATTTTTCATATGTCACCCAAAATGTGTTTTTGCATGTAGCGCAAATGGTGCTGTTGGTGTGCGAAAGCAATGTTTAGGACAGATTAAGAAAATCACAGTTACACTGTTCATGAGCAGAGGTCTTAAATGGCTATGTTGAAAATTTGGTGACAAAGTCCATAAATGACTGTGTTACTAGTGAGCAATGCGCAGTTTCCACGCACCGTAAGTTCATGACTTTGTAATATTTTCAGTCCAGATTTTCACCAGTGGCATTTTTCACATTTCCTTATGAACAGTACAGCTGTCATTTTTCACAACATGGCTGAAATGTGTTTTCACACTTTCAGCGCTGAGATGCATGGTCAATGGGAAATCATTGTTGGCACAGATAAAGAAAATCACAGTGACACTGTTCATGATCGGAGGCACCAAAATGCCTGAGTTGACAATCTGCTGTAAAATACCCCAACCTAATTATATTACGGTGTGCGTTGTACAGTTTCTATGTCACTCATGACTTCACCATTTTTTAAATATTTTACTGCAGATTTGCAACATTGCCATTTTTACACCTCCCCATGAACAGTACAGCTGTCATTTTTACATCCTGTTCGAATGTTTTTGCACCTGGTGCTAAATGTCATCGCGCTGTATAAGCAGCTGCTAACAGGACCGATATTCCCCTGTTCATGAGGTGGGGTCACAAAAAACACATGTTGAAAATTTGGAGTGAAAATACCAACGAATGCCTGAGGTATTAGGTTTCCAACCATAACGCCCATCCCTGTAGAGAATGACAGGCATCGGGGTGTGACTTGGGATTCTTGCCTGTAATGTTTCATACCATTCCACCCTGCAGCCAGTGAGAGGCATCGAGGTATGCCTTGGACCTTCAGCCCCAATGTTCACCCCATTCTCCCATATTGCACCCATCTCACCGCATTTCTAATGAAATGGGTGCAATATAAGGCCAAAGACCCCATGAACACCGTGACACTTGTCAGTGTCTGCAGGGTGGTGGTGAAATGGCGGGCCGTTATGCCTGACGACCCAAATGCACATCCCAATGCCTGTCACTCTCTGCAGGGTGGTGGTGGGGTTGGCTTCAGTTCAGTACTTCACTGCCATTCCTATTACGTAGCTCTGTAACTTCTACATTACCACTGCCAATGTCAGCAAACAAACATTCGGCATTGACAAATGCTTGTTCTAATTGTGATGCCCCTTCCTATGCATCCCAGTATCCCCCTGGCTCTCCTTACCGACTTTTCACATTGCTTACCCACCTTTAGGTCATCTGATATGACTACTCCCAGGTTCCTTTCCATTTTTGTTGTTGTTAGTACCTCCCCTGCTATTGTGTACTCTTCTCCTGGGTTTTTGTTTCCCAGGTGCATTACTTTGCACTTCTTTGCATTGAATCTAAGTTGCCACATGTCTGATCATTCCTCCAACCTTGCCAAGTCCCTTCTCTTCTTTTCTACCCCCTCTTGTGTATCAACTCTGTTACAGATCTTTGTGTCATCTGCAAAGAGGCATACCTTTCCCTCCAGACCCTCTGAAATGTCACTTATAAAGATGTTAAAGAGGATTGGACCCAGTACTGAGCCCTGAGGTACTCCACTAGTAACCTACTTTTCTTCGGAATGTGTTCCATTCACTATTACCTTCTGTGTCCTGTTGTGCAGCCAATTTCAGGCTACCACCCTGGGACCCACTCCCAGGCTGGCTAACTTGATTATTAATCTTTTTGTGGGACTGTGTCAAATGTCTTGCTAAAGTCTAGGTAGGCTCATCCACAGCCCCTCCCTGGTCTATTACTTTGTCACCCAGTCAAAGAAATCAATTAGATTAGTCTGACATGACCTTCCTGCTGTAAATCCATGCTGCTTTGGGGTCCCAGCCCTCGCTGGCCTCTAGGTACTCAACAATTTTTCTTTCAAGTGATTCCATCATTTTCCCTACCACTGAGGTCAAACTTACAGGTCTGTAGTTTCTGCTTCTGCCTTGCTCCCACTTTTGTAAAGAGGAATCACATCTGCCCTCCTCCAGTCCTCAGGTACCACCCCATCCTGCCATGATTTGTTAAGAAGTGTGGTCAGTGGTGTCACTAGGCCCCCTTAGTTCTTTTTAGGATTCTGGGGTGAATCCCACAGGCCCCATTGCTTTGTCCACCTTGAGTTTTAGGAGTTCTTTCAGGACTCTTCTTCTGTGAATGGACTGGGTCAACCCCCCTACCCAGAGTGCTTCTATTGTCTGGTTTAGGTAACTGCTCCTCATCTTCTTTTGTGAATACTGAGCAAAAGTATTCATTCAGTATCTCTGCCTTTTCACTGTCTCCCTCTGCCCACCTCCCCTCTCCTTTATTAATCTTCACTATCCCTCCCTTAACCTTTCTATGCTCCCTAAAAGTGAGCCATAGTCAACCAGTTTCATGAGTACCTCTATGGGGCCAAAATATTGGTAAGAACTGATAACAACCATCTAACGTATGTGCAGACCTCTGCAAGGTTGGACGCCATTGGCCACCAGCGGCTTTCTGCTCTGTCAACTTATGATTACGCAGTTGAATACCACCCTGGACTGAACCGTATTGATGCTGAGCCTCTTTCATGGCGGTCAAGCCCTCAAGACAATTAGGTGAGGCTGTCAGAACACTGTATTAAAGCATTGTGCCAAAAGTTTGACAAAGATGGGCAGCCATCCGCAGATACAGTGGACTGTCTGGTGGATTGTTTGGGGCCCCCTGATACTTGCATACCTGCAGCCTGTTTTCATTTTCTGCATTGGACCTCAGTGCCTTGCTCCAGTTTGATAGTGACAGCATTCAGAGGGCTCAATCCCAAGACCCTATGCTCTGGCCCGCGCTTGATGCCCTTTGTGCGGGGAAAGATGTGTTTAAACTACGTTCTACCGACTTAAGGACTGCATTATTAGTCAAAGAAGGCCCCCGACTAAAGTTGCGAGACCAGTTACTCTATTGAGAGACAGTAGATCAGTGAGGTCAGTTGGACAAGCAGCAATTGGTACTACCCATAGCCTTCAAACAGCTGGTACTGAGGTCCCTACACAATCACATGAGGCACCTCGGTATTGACCGGACTCTCGACTTAGTACGTTCCTGATTCTATTGGCCGAAAATGGGGGCAGATGTCGAGCATCATGTCAAAACTTGCAGTCGCTGCCTTCAACGGAAAGTGTTGCCCCAGAAAGTTGCTCCACTTGTCAACATCACTACCAGTGCCCCCATGGAACTGGTTTGCATAGACTTCCTGTGTCTGGAGCCCGATTAAAAGAACATTGGCAATGTACTGGTAGTAACCAATCATTTTACCCGATACACACAAGCTTTCCCGACCAAGGATCAAAAGGCCTCTACGGTGGCCAAGGTGATGGTAGAAAAGTTCTTTGTCCACTATGGTGCACCCCAACGTATCCATTCTGACCAAGGAAGAGACTTTGAAAGTAGCCTAATCAAAGAAATGCTTTCCCTGTGGGGGGGTGCGAAAGTCCAGAACCACTCCTTTCTACCCACAGGGGGCCCCCCAGCCTGAATGCTTTAACAGGACTCTCCTGGATATGTTGGGCACTCTTCATCCCAAAGACAAGTCCAAATGGGGCCAACAGATTAGCACCTTGGTACACGCCTACAACTGCACCAAAAGTGATGCTACTGGGTTTCTCCCTATCGCCTCATGTTCAGGAGGGAAGCCCGGTTGCCTGTTGATGTCTGCTTTGGAGTCTCTCCAGATGGTGTCCAAGCTGAGAACTATTTACAATATGTACAGAAACTGAAAGCTAAATTGAACCATGCAAACCAACAGGCTCAAACTATGGCTGCCAAACAAAACCTTGCTAACAAAGTGAGATATGATTGATGGGTGAAAGCCCAAGAGTTGTTGCCTGGGGATTGGGTGCTATTGCGTAACTTGGGACTGCATGGCAAGCATAAAATCGCTGACAGGTGGCATCCTCTTCCACATGTAATAGTAAGTTGGATGATTTACCTGTGTACAAAGTGCACCCTGAGAATGACTCTAAAGCTGTCAAGACTATGCACAGAAACCACCTACTGCCTATTGGCCAAGTGATCATTGATGCTGAACCATTCGACATTGCCTCTCCTAGGCTGGTGACTCATGCTGCTGCTAAAAAGTGAAAGAGTCAACCTGCCCCCGTTGTTACAGATTCAAGGCCTTCCCCCCGGCAGGCCCAGAATGCTAGTGACTGTCAGTCCGCCTCTGATGATAGTGACTGTGACGATGCTTATTACCCTTCTTATGAACTGAGTGAACTGTTTCGAGGTAACCCTATGTATAATTATGGGGATGAAGCTGGACCCTCAGGACTGCCTAACCCTCCAGCTTCTTCCCTGGAGCCAATGCTCCCTGAAAGTGAAGTGCAGAGTATTGCATCTGAAGTGGCAGAATCTTTGTGTCTAGTAGAACTCTTTGAATTACCCGAGAAGGAATCTGATGTGGTAAATCTCCCTGGTGACATGCCAGAACTTGCAGAACAGTATGAAAGTGTTGACAGCACCCCTTCAGCACCACAAAGTTCAATGATCCCAGAGTTCCTTCAGGATAAGCCACCTGGGCCCTCTTCAGAAGATAGTAATGAGCAAAGTGTTGTGGAAACACAGCCTACAGAGCAAGAAGCTGACAGTGCTCCCAACCTGGACATTTCAACCAGTGCAGAGGCACCCCTCACTGCAGGAGAAGAAACCAATACCAGTGTTGACCGCCCAGCGCCGTTGTCTGCTCCCCCCAGAAAATCTGGATGAGCTGTCAAGCCAGTGATGCACTTTAGTTATGACTCCCCGGGAGGCCTGCGGATTTGCCTCTTAATGTTGTCCACTAGGGTGTTTACATCTCCAAGAGCTCACTGCCCAAACTGAGCCTGGCTGCCACTTCTAACTGAATTGTCCTTCCCTACAAACTTGGTGTTCCTGCCCCATCTAGCCCTAAGTTAGCAGATAGGGATGAGCCCCTATGTTATTCAAAGTGCAAGAAACTATTACATGAAAAGTATAGAATTGCAATAAGTTTACGTTGTACTGATGTATCAATTACTATATGGTATTGTGTAGTAATGTCACGTATATAACATATAGGGCTAGATATTTAAACTGCGCCCAAAATGTGCGCAATAGCAGGAGCAAGCACAAGTCCATTGCGCACATGCACAATAGACGCGATATTCAAAAATGGAGCAAGCCACATTGTACAAACAGCCAACGGCTGAATATTGCACAACCTGCGCCATAGCGCAACCAGGAAGGGGAAGCTGAGCAGATACAATGCGCTATAGCGCAACAAGGGCAGCCCAGCTGAGCAGCCCAGAGGTGCTATAGCGTTGCCAGGAGCCCCCAGCAGCAGAGCAATGGAACTGCACAACCAGGGAGGTAGGCAGGGCCCACCACCCATGCTACAGATGGGCACAGGAACACACTGCAGAACTGACAATGCACCCCCACACCCCAAGCACAGCACAACTGGGGAGGACGGAATATCCACCGGCCCATGGGGACAAGCAAACAAAGCACAGTTGGGCCATGTTGCCCCAGCACACCCACTGGCAAGCTGAGACTGCCACACAAGGGGGGCGGACCACCACTTGGCACAGCAGCCCCCCCCTGTGCACAGCACACCCTGCACCATGACCCCAAGACATCCCCCCATGAGCAGTGACCATCACTGCAGGAATCCCCATGCATACCCCCCCCAAATGTCACACTGCAACCTCGTGTACCACAGAACCATACAAGCCAGAGCCACCATGAGCACCCAGCAGTGGGTGGCAGCATAAGGCAATGCAACAATGGCAGACACAGTGCCAACACGCACAACCCCCCTGAGGCACAGCTGGGAGACCGAACATGTGTTGCCACAAGAGGTACCCCACACAGGAAAGGGCATGCCCCTGACACCACTGCCATTGATACAGCACCCTGCACAGTAGACAAGTGTCACAGCGTGACCCACCATGAGCCACAGCAGCCAGCACAGACATCCACAGTGCTGCGTGGAAGCATGCAGCACACCGGATGCAACACAGTGCAGGGGCAAACACACACCCATATCCTCAGGGACACCAACACAGGGACGCAGTAGTTTGGCAACCAAGCCCCAGTGTGGGCCCATGTAACTGTGCACACAGCCTGCAGTCCACCATGGCACAGGGTGACACCCACCCTGTGCATGAACTGTGGCCCTGTACGCCACCAGCATATGCCTTGATCACAAGTCACAGACAGTGGTGCACAGCCCCTGCAACACACACAAGCCACAGCATGGAGGTGGGACAGCAACTGTGGAGGCCACAGTGTCACCCGAGGCAAACATGCACCTCACCAGTGACAGAAGGCAATCCAGCATTGTGATGGTCACAGTGGATGACCTGCAGGGACAGCCACCACTGACAAGGCAGCAGACCTCACAGGCCACAGACATGCAAGGGTGTCAGCTGCACAGGCCAAGGGCAGCTTGACAGGGGCACAATGGACACAGAGCAGGCACCATGGAACACTGCACACAGCAATGCAATGCACAGAGAACAACACACACCACAGATACCAACTGATAGCCACTCCCACACCAGAGACACTTCCCCACGCACACACACACATACCCATGACTGAACCACCCCAGATGCCATGCACACCACTGAAACTGAGCACCTATAGCCAGCTGCAAATCAGAGACCACCACAGTATTCATATCAAAATATCTGTATTATAAAATCAACAACAACAACAACAACATCAACATCTATTTACATATATACATATATGGGGTGGAGGTACAGGTACAAGGTGGGGGTGGGTAAGGAGCAGGGGTGAACAACTGGGAGAGGGAAGGCAGGGTGTGAGGGTCAGTCAAAGGGGGGAGGTAATGTTCAACTACTGGCATCCAGCCTGCTCCCCTGCTGCCTGGGGCCGGTCCCGGGGTCGCCGTCTCCTCCTCACCCCATGCTGCTGGAGGTCCTGCAGTATTGCCAGGGATTCTGCCGCCACACGTAACAGCTGCTGCATGGAACGCTCTATGTGTAGGAGTATCCGGACACCTAGGACAAGGGATCAGAGTCAATGGGTGTGACTGTCCATCCCCCTGCAGCCCACCCATCATAAATGGCATACAGCCATGTGCCCCGCTCCTGTGATGGTGTGCACTCACCCACAGTGACCATGTGCACAAGACATGCCCAACCAGGCAGCAACAGCCATGTGTACCACTGCACACACACACACCGCCCATGTCCAGCACAGCACAACCAAGGCCGTACAGTAACGTGGCTATGCGGTGGGCAGGCAGTGCCACAGCCATGTGCCCAGTGCACGCATGGACCACCATTGATGCACTCCCAGACATGCAGTGCCACTGGACAGTGCTGACTGTCACATGTCGCGTGCATGGCAGTGGTATCCATGGATGGTGGCCATGCCCTGCTCCCCACCCTGTCACACAGCATGCAATAGCAATCATGTTGTCATGGCACTCACCCTCATCGGGCTGTTGCTGACATGGCTGTTCACTGCCACGATCCGGTTCTGCAGCCACCACCCTCCGCTGCTGATCCATGGCCCTTCTCCGCTCTGCCACGCCTGTGGGAAACAAAAGGTGAGAAACACATCAGTACAATTCCAAAGCATATTTCCCCTGCCCCAATGTGTGTGCCCACCCACCCAGCCAGACCCATCCATCACATACCCTGTAAACACCGCCACAGCCAACCCTAGACCATCCCTGCCCCATGTGCTGGACACAAAAGACAGTGTTACCCATATGGACCATACAGGTGCGTAGACGGATCACCCACCTGGATGAGGCACCACGCCCCTCCTGGCACATGACCGCAGACGTGCCAGTAGCTCCGGCTCCCTCCTTCTCAGGTCCCCATAGCGGTGCCTGCATTGCTCGGAGGTCCTCCTGCGGCCAGTGGCCACCTCCAGGTCAGTGGCCACCTGTTGCCAGACCTGAGTCCTGGCCCTGTCCAGAGGAACCTCACCATACAGTCGGCCATAGTGTGGCTCCACAATGGCCACAAGGTTGGCCATCTCGAGGGCACTCCATTGGGGGGCTCTCCTGTGTGCCATCTCCAGATCTATAGTAGGCAATATGGCGCTCTGCAGCACGGCAACCCCAGGTGGAATTGCTGCGCAATACACCGCTGCCATTCCCTATCACGCTGTCGGCACAGCGCCACCATTCCCTATCATGCTGTCACCGAGCAGCGCGATAGAGCTGTAGACATGCCATGTGTACAGCGCCAAGGGGGTAAAGGTCGGGCACAGGGTCATGGGTCTCTGGCGCAAGGTCACACACAGCGCCATCAGACATCTATGCATCTAGCGCGATTAGTCACCTGTGTGCCATTGCCACAGCGAACTATTGCGCAGTTGTGCCACAGCGCCATGTAGTGACCGTCGCTGTAGCGCTGCTGGCACAATGGTGGCCATGCCCTGAATTGCCTACTGTGCACAGCACATCATCAGCACGGCAGACGCCTGCGTTAGCTACCTGGGCATGCGCAGTGCGGTGTACTACGCAGTCACAGAACTGCGCCATTGGCTCAGCACGTTCAACCATATTGCACAAAGCGCAACAGCGTGATATTCAGCCATCTTATGCAAATCATCCGATCAGTCATTCAATGACTCAGCAGCGCGATTTGCATCTCATTAAAGTTGCTCCACACCTAATTTGCATGGATTGCGCCATAAAACTGTGACACTGTTCTGCAGTGGCCATAATTGGTTACTGCAGTTGATAGGTGAGTTGCATGCTGTGTGCTGTACTGGACTGTGGTCTCAGGGAATTGCTGTGTACTGCGCAGTCACAGGTGACCACTCTCACCCATACAGGCTGAGACGTGACCAAGCGAGGACTGGGTGAGGAGGATGATAGTGGGCAGAAGAGGAGGCCTAATTTTACTAAGGCTGAGACGGAGGCACTCTTTGAGGCCTACCTAGATGAGGAGCCACTGCTCAGTGGACGGCACGGCACTCCTCAGGCCCATGCTGCTGCATGGGTGGGCGTGGCATGAGCCATCAACCTGCACGGCAGCCACCAGAGCTCTGTGCAGGAGTGTAAAAAGAAGATGGGTACTGAAAGGAGGAGGGTGAAGGAGAAGGTGGCTGCCATCAGGGCGGCACATGCTGCAACAGGCGGGGGCCAGCCGGAGGTGGTGCAGCTGACTCCGGCAGAGGATAAGCTCGCTGCAAGCATGCAGCACAGTGCCATTGAGGGCATTCCTGGAGGTGGCTTTCAGACAGGTGGTAGCCCATTACTGCATGGTACGTCATGGTCTGTGGGGGGGGAAGGTAGATCCCATGCACTAACGTGTCTTTACATTCTGTTACAGATCCTGTGCGTCTGCAGGGGTCAGTAGTGGAGGGTCTGTCCACTGTGGACAGCCATCTGGAGTTGGGGTAGGGACCATCCACCTCCACTGGTAGCCGGCGTGCATTGCAACAGTGTGCATGCCTGGCTGCCAACACTGAGGTCATTGAGACAGGTGTGAGGGGTGCCCTTCCAGTGTCTCAGTGGTCTGGCATCCAAGCATGCCAGCATGCTGTGGCTGTGGCACAGACCTGCACCATTGATGATGCAATGACCATTATGAGCGTTGACATGTGTGTGTCACAGAATGGGCACACAGCAGGACAGCACATGCCCATGGACCTGGCTGGTTCCGATGTGTGTGCCAGCACGTCAGCACAGTCCCAGGCTGCACCTGTCAGCACCGTTGGGGAAGCACCGGTGGCTGTTCAGGTCAGTGGCACTGTTGCGGCCACAGTGGCGGAACCACTGATCCCTTGGGCACAGCAGGTGGAGGGGCAGCAGCAGCAGTCACCCACCGGGACTGGGGGTACAGGGTTCAGCGATGGCATATGTGCACCACCTGTGGACTTGCCCATACCTGGTCCTGGTGAGCAGCGCCCACCCTCAAGGGGTGCTGAACATCAAGCCCTTCCATACCCTGAGGGAAAGGTTGCTGATGTGGCAGACGACCTCTTTGACGAGCACACCTGCCTGCTGCAGGCATCAGTACAGCAGCAGATGCGGGTTTCAACGTCCATGGAGGCAATGCGTGTGGCCCTGGAGTGGGTTGAGGAGCGACACAGCAGGGACACTGAGAGGATCCTGTCATGGATTGACCATTTGCAGATGTATGTGACCGCAGCCATTGACAGGCTGACACAGGCGTTGGTCGCTGTCGTGGCCACATTGGGCACACAGTCAGGTGCCCCTGTGCCACTCACATCATGCAGTTCGCTAT
The DNA here is from genome assembly GCA_016271365.2 of Neoceratodus forsteri. Taxonomy (NCBI): domain Eukaryota; kingdom Metazoa; phylum Chordata; order Ceratodontiformes; family Ceratodontidae; genus Neoceratodus; species Neoceratodus forsteri. Next base: position 694,402,216 of record JADMNL010000022.1, on the reverse strand, counting down.
CCACTCCCCATTCCCAGCGTCATGCAACACCCACCCTGTCGATGCCGGGTTCAGCTGTAGGCATCCCGAGCACTCCTGGTGCAGGTATGTTCGGTGTGCTGTAGACACCTGTGCGGGCACAGTCATGTTCGTGCAGTGGAACCCCTGGTGGACCATCGGTGCCACCCCATGAGGCCCATGCTCAGCCTGCCAGTGCTGCTGGGTCTCAGTGGAGCCGCCAACGCATCCGAGGTGGCAGTGGCACTGTGCCGCAAGACTGAGCTCTCTCCCAGTGTGGGCCCTGTCTGGTGCTGCCCTGTGTGCAATGTGTGTTTTGGTGGGCAGTGCACCGGTGGGTGCCCAGCCCTACACGCAGACACACGGACCACCTGCACACCCTCCTGACTGCTGTCCACAGATGCGTGTGCATGATGATGCCTGCATTGCGCTATACACCAAAGTGCGATGGTGCCCAGCATCTGACACACGCACATGGACAGTCAGTGAACGTGGTGGCCTGTGGACTTGTGTGTTTTTAGTGTCTGTGTTCCGGCTCTGTTTTGCACCTGACCCCTGTGCACCTTGTGCCTATTGTGTGTGTGTGTGTGTGTGTGTGTGTGTGTGTGTGTCCGTCCATGTGGCGTGTTACTGTTCACCCCTCCCTGGTTGTCTGTGTGTGCTTCTGTGCCCTGCCACTTCCCTTGCCGTCATGCACCCCTGGTGTGTTTCCATGTGTGTACATGGGTTGTGCCCTAGCCACTGGTGGTTGCACATGGCCCCATGACTTACCTGTGTTGGCTGAAGTGCTCCTCTGTGATGGTGTCCTGGTGCAGCTGGGCCAGCCGGATCAGTCGGGGGTCCCGTCGTCCAAGGGGGGCTGCCCATCCCCATCATCACCGGCGTCACCGTTGTCCCCATCGCTGTCCCCCTCTTTGACCTGTACAGCTATCCCACAGTCTTTGGCCATGTTGTGCAGGATACAACAGGCCAGGAATATTGCACAGGCCTTTGAGGGACTATACTGTAGGGCACTGCCGGAGGTGTCTAGGCAACGGAAACGTACCTTCAGCATCCCAAACACCCGCTCAATGATGTTGCGTGTGGTGGCATGTGCCTCATTGAAGCGCCACATGAGTGGGCCGGTAGGGTGAGCAGCCAGGGACAGAGGTATCCACTGTCACCTGTGTGGAGATAGTGGAGGTTAGTGTCTTGTTCAGGCTCAGACTGCCCCTAACCCTGTGTGCTACACCCATGGCACCTGTGGCTTACCCCCCCTTGCCCACGATTTGTCAGTTCTACATGCATACTCACCCACTAGATGTCCTGTGGGGATGTCCCCACTCTCAAATCGATGGCACAGTGCCGACTGGTACCATATGAATGAATTGTGTGCTCCTTCAGGGTGCATGGCACAGACATTGATGATGCGCCCACTGGCATCACACACCACCTGGCAGTTGACACTGGCATATCCCTCCCGATTCATATAGGCGGCCCCATTGGGGCCAGGTGGCATGCGAATGGCCACATGGGTGCAGTCTATCGCCCCAGCATGCCAGACATACGTGCTACCCTGTGGAACTCCTGTATGTTTGCTGTGTGCTCCGCCGCGGTGCTGGGGAAATGGATGTACTCTGCAGCATGTGGCAGCAGTGCGCTGAGGAATTGGGTGAGGATACATGACATGGCCGACTGTGTTATGCCTGTGGTCTCCCCTGTTGGTCTCTGGAAGGTACCTGTGGCGAGCAAGCATGCAGGCTGTTACCTTTGTCTCCACTGACAGAGCGTGACTCCGTCGTGTGGGTGCCTGCATCACATCACTGCACAGCTCACAGAACCGCCTCAGTATTGCCCTGTTCAGGCAGTACCAGCCCACTATCTCAACATCTGAGTACAGCACAAAGCTGGTGCGGGCTCGGTACTGCCTGTTGGGGGCGTACCGCCGACGGGCCCTTCCATGGCCACGTCCCCCTGCAGCATGCCTTCTCACCCCCCTCATTACGGCTTCCATGTGGAAGGTAGCACTGTCCATGTCCCTGGCTTGTGTTCCCCCCAGCTGTTGTTGCTTTGTTCCCCCTGCTGTCCTGACTGCTACCTCCCCTGCACCGGGTACACCTACTGGCCTCTGCACTCTGTGGCCCCACACACCTTCCCTTGCCCCTATTATGTCCTCTGGTTTCCCTGGCCTGCCCTCTTTGTCCCTCTTGCCCTGTCTCTCTCCCTGCCTCATGTGGCTTCCCTGTAGTGTTCTTGTGCCTCTTCCTTGCTCCTTTTTATTTTGGCTCATTTCCGCTATGGCACAACTTCTGCCTGATCCACTGTTGCGCATTGCACAAGTCTCTGAACATCGCTCTGCGCACTTTATGCATGGTTCCACCCCCTTCGGTTGCGCATGCCTTCATTAGCATTGCGCGGTTGCTCAGCATGTTTTCAGTGGCGCAACTGCATCCTGCTGAATATCGCAGAATAGCACATTTTCTGACTTGCGCTGGCGCAACCCGATTGCGCATTGCGCAACACTTTTGAATATCCAGCCCATAGTATATAATCTTTTTCCATGCTACTATAGTATAAACTTGATATGGACACCAAGTTCTTTCCAGGCAGGGAAGGGTGTAACCCTTCCTATAAATGGGGGTCCCCAAAAGTCTTCCTTGGGATTGCCTAAATGCCCACTGCCAGGCTGGTGTTTTGTGTCCTAGTGATTTAAAAGTGTTAGCATGTGAGTGCCCTGCTAGCCTCCGCGCCTGTCTCTTTAAGAGCCACCTATTTTGTGGTATAAAATTAATCTGGGCAGGGGCTGAGTAGTTTCAGGCTCGAGTCCCACCTGGACTGCAGTGTTATCGCTCCATTCTGCCACGGCTAATTGTGCAGAGGGAGCCCTATGAGGATCTGTGACTGTTTGCCGATATCTGCTTTAACAATAATAATAATATTGCAGTTTGTCTAACCTGCCTTGCTTTGCATCATGGGCATTTTTATATTGCACCGCCATCTTGGTTCTGGACTGCCTATTGGGACCAATCAGTACCTTTGGGAACCCTAAAATGGTGTCTGTCCCCAGGGGTCTTGTGGGAGTGAATTTCTATAGGAACTGTAGTTTTTACACTTTGGCACCTAAATGGACCTGGAGGGGGAGCTCTAGCTGTGACAGACAGATGGATCAGCCAACCGAACCATTTGGATTTTCTAAGGAAGTCCTGGTGCTGCCTGCAGTAGAAGTCGTCTAGAGTTGGAATTAAGAGAGTGAACAGCTTGAGTGATTCAAGCAGCTGCTTCTTCTGCATAGTTCGTGCGGGAGATTGGTGGAAAGGCTGAGTTTGGCCTATCTGCCTGCCAGCCCTCGAGAAGGGAATCTTTGGAAGGCTTAGTAGTCGGACTGCATCTGAATTTGAATGTGACAAAGCCACTGAAGAGTGACCAGATTTAAACCTGAAGAAGACCGAAGATTCGCTGTATGTGATTGGCCTGTCAGGACATCCAGTTGCCACAGAATTCCCGGTTTTGCTCAGAGACACTGATATTGCTGCTGTATTGCTATCCGCCGCATTGTGGTATGGTGATTGCTTTACTATTTTATTTGGTTTTTGTTAACCGGGTAGGTGCACTAGCCAAAAAGACTATTTTCAGGCACGACCCGGGAGAGTACAGAGACAAACTTCAAAGAACAACAAGATACATGGTACAAGTTACATAACAGCAGCAATGTGACAAAGAATTGAGGTAGTTAGATCAAGATAAGCATTTAAGTTAACATAAGACAAATACAATAAGGTCAGATTAGGAAATTGTGGTAGTGAGACCAAAATACAGCATTAATAATTACATAAGGCAATACAAGCAGGTCAAATTAAGTCACCAGACAACTGTGAAGGCAAGAAAGGAGTGAGGTGCTGAGAGAACGATAGCCTTCAAGGAGAGATAGATAAAGGGAGGGGCTAGGGAGAGGGTGGAAAAGATGGATAGGATCACCTGGAAAGGAGAGAAGGACGTGGAAGAATGAAATGAAAGGGAGAGGGAAGTGAAATAAAGAGGAAGTGTTTCGATATTGGGGTGGACCCTAAGCTCCTAGGTGATGAGAAGAGGAGAGTGGAGTTAGAGAACAAAGCTAGGGTGGTTTGAAGCAGGAGCATATGTAGGAGGAGAAGAAATAGTGTCGAAGTTCTTTCTGAAAGGAAATGTGGGATGCAGATTGGCGTAAGGATAGAGGAAGAGAGTTCCAGTAATAGGGTGCATGACAGGCAAAGGCACGACCACCTTTATTTGTACGATGTCTCGGGATAAGGACAGGAACATTTGCCGCAGAGTGCAAAGCGTAGTTGGTTTTCTGATAGGGAAAGAGGCAGGCCAGTGAATTGGGAATACAGGATCTAATAATGTTATCAGTAATGGATCCAAGCACTTTGGACCTTAGCTCTAGTGGAGGAAGCCATCCTAGATCTGAGTAGAGGAGACAATGATGTCTCAAAAGTGGGGAGCAGGATGCAAAGCGACAGATGTTATTGTAGGTAACATCTCACCTACGAAGACTCGAGTTGTCAGCTGAAACATACGTTGCAACCCCGTAAGATAGAGAGGGAAGTAATATCCCACGGGCAATAGAGAGTCTGGCAGGAGGAGTGAGTGCATAACTTGTTCAGTAGGCGATACCAAGTTTGGAGTTTACCTGCTTACAGATAGTATGGATGTGGAGGTTGAAACTCAGGGACGGGTCAAGAGTGACCCCCAGATATTTGAATGAGTTAACCACTCCAACAGATGTGCCAACTAGGGAGGAGACATTGAAGTGAGTTTGAGAGTGCTTGAGTTTGAGGCTGGTGCCAAATAGCATAGCTTGTGTCTTTGATTTATTTAAGACAAGTTTGTGATTTACAAGCCACTGTTGTATAAGCTGATAATCACAGGAGAGCCTGGAATTAATGTCATCAATGCTGTTAGAACTGCAGTACAGAACAATGTCATCCGCATATAGTAGGGAGGATGTACTGAGATTATTTGTGGTAATGCTATTAATGAAAATAGAGAACAGAGGACCTAAAATAGACCCTTGCGGTACACCAGTGTTGATGGTAGCCTTGTCAGAGGGGGTGGAGCTAAATTTCACGTATTGGGACCTGTCTGTTAGATAGCTATCAAACCAGTTAACAACTTTTGACGCGAGGCCTAGAGAGTTTAGGGTTGCAATGAGAATGGTGTGGTCAACAAGATCAAATGCCTTGGTCATATCAATAAAAATGGCCCCTGTGAGCCTGCCAGAATCCATAGCCACTAGGGTGTCAAACATGAGTTTGAGTAGGGCGCTAGTGGTACTATGCCCTTGCGGAAGCCGTGTTGGGCATCAGTTAAGAGGTCATGTTTCAGTAGAAAGTCAGTGGTTTGGGTGGCAACTATTTTCTCTAGTATTTTACTGAGGACAGATAGGATGGCAATAGGATGGTAATTAAGTGGATCAAGTGGGTCACTTTTTTTAAGTACAGCGGTAATTCTGGCCATCTTCCAGATATCTGGGACAGTACTTTGACGCAGAGAGAGGGTAAAGATTTTAGCAAGTGGGGGCAGCTATGTGGGGAGCAGCTAGTTGTAGGAGCTTGGGTTCCAGGTTATCCGACCCAACAGCTGCATGCTCTGAGATGTTTCTTAAGTGTCTGAGAACCTCACAAGTCAGGACAGACTTGAAATGGAAAGTGGGCCAGGTAGAGTTAGTAGGTGAGATAGGGTTTGACGGAGTAGGGAAAGTGGAAGTATATTGGGTAAGGTCAGCAAATTGCCTATTAAAGAAGTTAGCAATACTGAGGGGATTGTTACAATGGATGCCATTTATAGACATGTCATTTGGAGTGGATGACTGGTTCGATCCCAAGAAAGACTTTATATGAGACCAAAATCTTTTGGGGTCACCCTGGGAGTCAATAAGGAGGGCATTGCAGTATGAGCTTTTTGCTTGTTTGATTTCTTTCTTACAAGCATTTCTCAGGGCTCGGTAAGCATTAAAGTCTGCAAGAAGGCCTGATTTTTTTATAACAAAACCAGATTTTGTCCCTGTGCCACAATTTAGATAACAGGTCAAAGTTTAGCCAGCTCGTCTGCCTATTTCTAACCCACCTGGTAGCAAGTTGACAGTGGTTTTCTTGTAGTGCTAAGAATTTAGTCAGAAAGATATTTAGGGCAGTTTGAACATCTGATGTGCTATAGAGAGGGGACCAGTCAGTGCAAGCTACATCAAACAAGAAGGCCTGAGGGTCAAAGTTTGCATAATTACGGAAGGTAATGAAGCGGGGCTTCATAGGTTCAGGCCTACCTTTACCCTAGACAAAGACAGTGGGGGAATGGTCAGTGACGGCATCAGACAGAATACCAGCACCAACAATATTCTCTGGATGGTTAGTCATGATCCAGTCCAGCAAGATACTGGTATTCGAATGCGGAGCGGTTCTAGTGGGTAGAGGGATAAGCTGATGCAGGTTAAAACTCTGTAGTCTAGTCAGGACAGTCATTTGTGTATTTCCCAACCAGTTTATATTAATGTCTCCTAAGATAAGAACTTCATTATTTTTTGAGTGAGTGGCAGTTTGGTTGAGTAGCTCATCTAGTCCTTTTAGGCCATGGGTAGGGGGACTGTAGGCACAGACAATATGCAACTTCTTTGTGCCAAGGGTGAGGAGGGCATGAAGTGCCTCACAGTGGTTCATAGGGGACGAGCTGATTACAGAGAGCTGGAGGTGTGATTTGTAATAACTAGGTGTGCCTGCCCCCCTTTTGGGGGCAGATCTATCGTTTCTTAGCAGATTATAAGATGCTAGGCAGGGCCCCTGGTGCTCTGTGGCAGAATTTTCTGATTTCTGTGGCAGGGCTCCTTGGCTTCTGCGGCAGCATTTTTTGATTTCTGCGGCATGATTTATTCATTTCTCTGGCAGAATGCAGTCCTGCCATTAGCTAAATATTTTGTGATATCATCGATGACATCATATGGTGAGCATAGAGGAGGGTCTTCAGGATAAACAAAATGGGAAAGAAAGCCTGACACTATAGAAAAACAGTATATTTGAATGAAAATTCACCAAAAACAATGAATTCTGCGGCACTTTATATATTCTGCGGCATGATGCTAATTCTGCGGAAAATTCTGCAACTGCAGAATCACAGAATTCCAGGGGTCTTGATGGTAGGGAGCAACGTGAGTGATGGGTGGATGGCTTCAGCCAGGTTTCAGTAAGGCACAGTTTATCTGGTTTATAAAGTGCGGGCCAAGATTCCAGTTCCACAAGGTTCCGCTCAAGGCTCCTAATGTTATGGTGTGTTATAAGTAGGCCTTTGGCATTTGAAGTTAGAGTAGCTGCCGAGGTAAAGGGTCCAGGGTTGGGCTGTATATCTCCAGAGAGCAGAATGGCCAGTAGGAGGAGGTACCAGGGCTTACAATGCAGAAAAGGTGAGGGTACAGTTTTGTAGGGACCTGGAATTGAGAGCATGGGCAGTCAGATGGATCCAGGCCTTGTTCAGAAGTAATGATGTGGAATCACAGCATGCTGCAGGACCAATAAGTAGATTTGAAAATGTGAAATCATGGGGTTGACAGTGTGGGAGAGTGGTTTCAGCACGGGGGACCATGAGAATTGATAGGTGTACCAGAAATGTAGTTGATAGGAATAGCATTTGCAGCGTCTGCTTATACATTTTCAGGGCTAATACTAGGAGTAGGGTAGGGAGAGGGATTAAGTAAAAAGTGAGCGGAGAGATGGTATGTAACAGGACAGTTTAACGAGGGTAATATTAAAAATACGGGGGGGGGGGTGAGAGTGTCTGAGAGGGTAAGAGCGAAAAATTCAGGCCAATACTAGGGAAGTGAATAGCCCAGACACACAGGTGAGGTAGGTTTTGCAGCAAAAATAGGGCAGAGATATAAAACAACTTTGTTATAATAGGCAGTGGACTGGAGGCTCCAGTTTATGAAGATAGTGTTGGGCTAAGGTCAGGGATTGAAAAGGGGGAGAGATAGAAGTTATTGGGTTACTCAGGAAAAATTTTAGGAGAGGGCCAGAATAATGAGGTATACAGAATCAGTGCAGTGCAGCTGACTGGACCAGCAATTTTCACGTGGCAGTAGGGAGGGGAGAAGGGGTCTGAGAGAGCAAGTAGGGTTGGAGTAAGCCATGGGAGGCGGGGATAGATATAGTATTTAATAGGAGGCCTGGGTGGGGGTGGAGGGGAAGGGAGAAAAATACTGGTTTAAAATGTTCAGACCCGGAGCCGGGAACAGAAATTAACTGCAGGGAAAAGCAGTTAAGAGAGCCAGCTTGCAGGCACACCAGTCAGGAGTCTTGGAGTTCTCCCTCAGCCAATCCGAAGTAAAATATCAAAAAGGTGCACCAATCGGAGTGCCGGTGCAAGCGTACAGACTTAGGGAGAAACAGCAGCTGTACCTTGCTTGACAGTCCGAGGAGCAGGACCAGGAGGATGGCAGAGGAGCAGTGGATCGTCAGCGATGGCGGCCAAGAAAATGGCGGGGTGCCGCCGGCACGCGCCACTCGGGAGCTACGCTGAGAGTGTCTTGCTTGAGAGTCCGAGAGCGGGACTAGGAAAGCGGCAGAGGAGCCAGTGAATCGTCATGCGATGGCGGTGGCCAAGGAAACGACAGAGGCACCACCACTTTCTTGACTTAGCGCCACTCAGGGCTACGCTGAGGGTGTCTAGGATTAAAAGAGGAAAAACAGAGTAATTATAGTGAGCTGAAACAAAACAGGAGATACAAGGGGCAGAAGAACTGGTGGCAGACCATCAGCGGGGTTGGGGGTGCCAGGTTTGAGACGAAGAATAGAAATTAGCAATTCAGAGTAAGATAGGGAGAGGTCACGGGGGACAAAGGTAGATGATAAGATCAACAAGATTTAGTGTTATGGCTCAGGTAGGGGGATGGGTAGGAGTTTGGGCAAGTTAGCAGAAATGCTGCAAGGAGGGTTTGGAGACAGGGAGAGTGGAAGGACAGGGGAGAGCAGAGGGTGGGCAGAGAAGAGGTGCTAGCAGAGAGTGCAAGTGGAGGGGTTCAGAGAGAGTAGTTAGGTTAGGCAGGTTATAGGCATTACAGTTCAGTAACAACAATTAGATACAGCAAGAAACTAGCAATCAAGTTATAGTACTGTTATTACTATGGATTTTTAGCCTCTAAGTGCCGTAGCAGCCAACTATTCAGTTTAAACAGTGATAATTAAACTTCCAGCATTTATAACAAGGCACAAAGGAGCTAACAGTCACTGGAAGCTGTTTTAAGCACCACTGAATTATCACAGCAGAAATACCAGTTTAAAATGTTCAGACTCGGAGCCGGGAACAGAAATTAGCTGCAGGAAAAAGCAGTTAAGAGAGCTGGCTTGCAGGCACACCAGTCAGGAGCCTTGGCGTTCCCCCTCAGCCAATCTGAAGTAAAATATCAAAAAGGTGCACCAATTGGAGTGCCGTCGCAAGCGTACAGACTCAGGGAGAAACAGCAGCTGTACCTTGCTTGAGAGTCCGAGAAGCGGGACCAGGAGGATGGCAGAGGAGCCAGTGGATTCGTCAGCGATGGTGGCGGCCAAGGAAAATGGCTGGAGACGCCGCCACTTACCACGAGCGCCGCTCGGGGCTACGCTGAGGGTATCTTGCTTGAGAATCTGAGGAGTGGGACCAGGAGGGCGGCAGAGGAGCCAGTGGATTTGTCTACTATAAATGTGTCATATGCTGTTAGTGGGTCGCGATTTGGTTACCCACTGTTTAATTGTGTTACACTTGCTTGAAGCTGCATCCAGAATTACCAGACTGAGATCCGAACTGAATCACCCAGCCTGGGCCTTGCTACAACTGCCCAGCCAGCTATTCATGCTGCAGAAATCACCATCGACGAGAGACTTGCCCAGGGATCAGCTCCCTGCTCAACATCTTGAACAGAAACGACACCTCGGTGCTTCATGTGGGCCCTGCTTCTCCTGACAAACCAGCAAGTCATCCTGCAAGTCTCCATTTCGTCCATCCCGTGTCCTGAACTGGGTAGCGTGAGTAAACAACAGGGTAGCTCCCTGCAACAACTGCTCCATCAAAGTGTGTCAACTAATTTAGTTGTTTTGTATAATCATCATGAACTGAGCCTCCTGGCTCTGGATTACAAATTGTGGGTTATAGTGCATGACTTATTTTTCCATCATAGGGCCCCAACCAGCTGCAATGCCGGCCTACCCTGGGCAATGCTTCAGGCTAGCCTACGTCACCAACTGGGTACCCAGAGCATGTGTGACTGTGTTGAGGGACTCTAAAGTGCATACCTTATAGCCAGATTGAATCAGTACTTCAACCAATCAACCTGATTACACCCCTTCCTTGTTCAAGTCCCCTAAATAAATCCGATCTAACTCTTTTTACATTTAATCTGACCATGGTTCCAGTTTGTACCAAAAGCACTGTACTGTTGTTATCTGCTGTGCCTAACCTTGTTTTACAGGGGGTCTCCAGGGTCGAACTGGTGGAACCAGCCCTGGTGGTAAGTGCAAACAGGGTCGGGATTTGTATGCTGAATAGGGGCTACTGTGAAAGTGTTGGTTGTGTATTGTTCAGACCACTAGAGGGGAAAGAGGGGGGTTACAGTGTCCTGGAGGGCTGTACCCAGGTTAGCTCAGTTACTAACAACCCTATTCTCCAGGTGGAGGCACCTGTTTCAGTACCCAGGCCCCTTAACCTGCAACTAGCCAAGCAGGCTGGGGCAGTAGCCCTTGGGATAGCGCCACCTAGGGGTTACACTGGGAAGATGCAATAGGAGCTGATGAACCCTCAGGTAACAGCTATCCTGCGGTCATGCATATGACCTCAGTAAGACATATTGGGGATAAGAAATACAGAGCTAATGAGACATATTACTTTGTGTCCAAATATTATATTTTTCGAAAATCTTCTTGGGGAGGAGTATAAATCAGGACAACAAGAAGAGAGGAGTAAAGGAGACATAATGGAGAGGGTGACAAGGGAAAAGGTGGGTCGGGGGAACATCAAAAAACAGCACAGGCAGGATGGAGGAGAAAGCAGGGAGGCGGGGGAGGAGGAGTAAGCTGTGGAGAGTCATGTGTACCAATACAAGGAGTCTGGGAAATACGATTCTGGACCTGTAGGCCATCATGGAGGATGCAAGCCTGGATTTGGTGACCATGCAGAGTCATGGTGCACTGACAGCTATAACTCGGATGTGGCCATAGCAGCTTCTCTCTGTTTAGGAGAGACAGAGATGGGAGGAGGGTTTGTACTATATGTGAGGGAGGAAAGCATGGCTGTGGAAGTGCAGTGGCACCCAGAGAAAAAGGAAAGACTGCAGATGCTGTAGGTTATTCTAGAGACAGGTGCTGGGGCCGCTTTCTGTACAGGGGTGGTATATTTATTTATTTTGAAGAGTTTCACCAGGAAAGGCATACTGAGCTACAATAGCTCATTTCCAGATGCATTCTGGGGGAAAGGGGATACAATTTTGAATACGAGATCCAGATCTAGAGCTAAGTCTGTGCGTACAATTGAATACATTAAAGCAATACCAACATTTTTGTGTGATACGTAAGTAGCACTTGCCATCTGGATATAGACTATATACAAAACACATTATACATATACACACACATGTTTTCATACACATATATAGCCACAGACATTTAAACTTATATACAGAATCATATCTATGTATACAAATCACATTAACACAGATATATGTTGCTTTTTAATGCTTGGAGTAGTAAGTGAGAACTTTGTCAGATTGGGGGATGGGGAGTGGGAGAAGGTTGGAGATTAGGTGAGCCTTGGCCCCTCCAGGATGCACACCCCACAAGTGGATTGGCAGCATACCTCTCAACCTCCTGCCTCATAAATCAGGGACAAGGCAAAGGACCAAAATCAGGGACACTTCTTCAAAATTGGTGATATTCGCTCAGGAAGCTGGTAGAATAAGGGGTTAGTGTAAAATGCATTTTCTAAGGAAGAACACGTCTGTAACTTTAATGTTTGCCATTAATTTGGACTTACAATCCCCACTGATTAGTCACAGAAACACAATTTTTAGGAGGGACAGAGTAAAATTTGAAGGCAAAATCAGGGACATCCCTGAAAATAAGGTACAGTTGAGAGGTATGATTGGCAGGGAACAAGGGGGTTAGGAGATGATTTATCAAAGCCTGTGTGACTACTCAGGCTATTCTCTGCTCCCCCCCCACACCCTCCATCTATCGAGAACCTTTCCACATATGTATTATAGTGTTACCATATGATCACAGTCTTTGAAAACTATGTGTTAACTGATGTTGGAAGTTCTTGTTCTCAGTAACTATGTAACTGTAAGGTACTGACTCAGCTTCTGTATCCGCCCCCTCCCCCGGGCCTTCTTAACAAATAGGTGTATCGCCTAAATAAGACTATCCTTGTGCACAAAATCCCTAATAAAATAAAGGCACACTCCTTTAGGTATGACTGCCCCCAGGTTTTCATTGCCATTCTCCACTGTTTTTGACCAACCCCATGTGTGACATGACTTCTGTTGCAACTAAGTCTGCACTGTTTCCACCGTTAAACTTAAACTAGATATGGTAACTACCTTGAAGAAAAAGGGGTGACAGGGTATCCTGAAAAAATGGATTACTTGGTATCCTAAAAAGGAGTGACTAGGTGTCCCTAAAACAGGGTGTGGGGCATCTGCAAAAAGCTGACGAGGAAAGAACCTGATGGGCGGGTGATCTTTCTTTCCTAAATTTGTATGTACACACTGGAGGAGAGGGAAGTGAGAGGTGACATGATTGAGACCCGTAAGTCCCTCACAGGGGTGAACAGGGTTCAGGTGTGGAGCCTTTTCCAAATGAGGGTGAGCTCCAGGACTAAGGGACATGCGATGATGCTGGAGAGTGGGGAAGTTCAGGAGATATGTGAGGAAATATTTCTTCACTGAAAGGGTAGCAGACGCATGGAACTGACTGTCAGCAGATGTGGTGGAAGCCAGAACGGCGAAGGGCTGTATACAGACCTTCAATGCAGGGAGAGGAGTTGGATAAGGCACTTGGGGAGGACATCATCAGGATGACAAATAAGGGGGAGGTGCTGCTAGTTGTTGACTTCAAGTCTGCCAGATGTTGATTGGAGCCTTCCAGCAACAGCTTCAGCAAGTAGCAGGGCCATCCTTGACTCCCTACAAGGGCCTTTCTCAGGCAGTTAGTCAAGGAACCCACTAGGGATGGGGCTGTGCTGGATCTTGGTGCTTACAAACAGGGGCAGCACTGAAGATGTCAAGGGTGGGCAGTCCCTTAGATCCCAGTGATCATGTACAGTGTTGTTTAACATTAAGACGGGAGTGAGGCAAACCACATGAAGAAGAGAGTCCTGGACTTTAGGAAGGTGGATTTTAAGAAAATGGGAGATTGCCTCAGAAAAGTACAGTTACGTAAGAACTTACCGTAATAGTAGATCTTCAAGAGAGGCTCTTGCAGTAGGTAATTACATATAGGACTGAAGCCGGCAGGTGTCAGAACCCCACGGAAAAATTTCTAGCTAGCAGTCTCTGGCGGGGGACTGGCCCCACATCAGGTGACCGACGTTATGTGACGTCAGTATAAAGGGGCGGTCCCCCATGCCCGCCTTTCAGTTCTTTCCCGCCAAAGCCCTAAAAGGCGAGATGAGAGAGAAGCGGATATTTTCCATCCTGGAAAAGGAGCTGAAAAACCTTAGGGAGATGGAGGGCGGGAAGGTATTACCTACTGCAAGAGCCTCTCTCGAAGATCTACTGTTACGGTAAGTTCTTATGTAGAAACATAGAAACATAGACTTTGACGGCAGATAAGGACCGCTTGGCCCATCTAGTCTGCCCATTTCCCTACCTACAGGATAGGCCGCAGATCCTAGTTAACCAACAGCCTATTTCTTCCTACCCCCCACAAGAATTGCCTTATGTCTGTCCCATGCATTCTTGAATTCTCCTACAGTTTTAGACCCCACAACCTCCTCAGGAATGCTGTTCCATGCATCCACTACCCTCTCTGTGAAGTAATACTTCCTCACATTGCCCCTGAACCGCCCCCCCATCTTTAAATTGTGTCCCCTTGTTCTTGCACATCTCTTTTTCTGAAAGATGCTACCCTCTTGGACTTTGTTGATTCCACTGAGGTACTTAAAAGTTTCTATCATGTCCCCCTCTCGCCCTTCTTTCCTCAAGGTTATACATATTAAGCTCCTTTAGTCTCTCCTCATACGGCTTCTCTTGCAGACCCTGCACTATTTTAGTTGCCCTCCTCTGGACTGCCTCTATCCTGTCTATGTCCTTCGGAGATGGGATCTCAGAACTGGATGCAGTACTCAGATGGGGTCTCACCAACTGTCTGTACAGAGGATAACAACTTCCTGTTTTCTGCTGCTGATGCCTCTCCCTATACATCCCAGTATACCCCCAGCCCTCCCTACTGCCTTCTCACATTGCTTGCTAACCTTAAGGTCATCTGATATGATTACCCCCAGGTCTCTTGCCTTTTTTTGTTGTTGTTACTACCTGCCTCCCCCCATTGTGTATTCTTCCCCTGGGTTCTTGTTTCCCAGGTGCATTATTTTGCACTTCTTTGCATTGAATCCGAGGAGGAAGAAGAGGAAGAGGACTCCTCCTCCCGAGGCGGGGAAGGAATGGACCCCTTGGGGAGCCCCTGGGGAAGCATATCCTGCCCCGCTCTGGAACTGGAGGGGTCACCTCGGGTATCCGGAGTTGGGAAGGGAGTCTCTTGCCTCTGACATAGGGGTCCAGAACCAGGAATGGCGTCAGAAGACGGCTCTCTACCTCCCTGGTGAGCTGAGACTTGGCCTCAGCCCACCAGGAGGCTAGAGTCTCCTTCAAATCCACCGGTGGCTGAAGGGGAAGTGGAGGAGGAGGAGGAGGAGGGGGATATGGATATTGAGGATATCCATATTGTGTGTATCCATACCCCGACGGCGGGTAACCTGGCGTCGGATAATGAGGAACTGTGTACTGCCGTGTCAGATAAGCCAACGTCGGGTACTGAGGCACCGGATACTGCAGCCCTGGGTATGACGGCGTCAGATAGGATGGGTTCAGATACCTAGGGACTTGGGGGTTTGCAGGAGTAGATGGCCCGAGAGGATGCCCAGCAGGCGGACCTGGAACAGGAGGCCCGGTGGGCGGCAGGCCCGGTGTAGGGACGGCATCCGGGAGAGGAAGAGGGATTCCACCCGGCAACGGTAAGGCCGGCGTCTGAGGGACAGACGTCAGGTCGTCCAGCCCAGCAGGAGGGAGATCTGATGGGAGCGTACCCATATCCCCTGCATCGCCCAGAGAAGTAGGAGAAAAATTCCCGGGGTCAAGCTGAGGAGACACTGGGGCCTCGGAGGGCAGTGAATGCTGCAGGGAGCTGGGGATGGTGGACAGAAGATTAGGGTCCAGCGTCAGATCCAACGCCATGCGACCGTCGGAGGGGCTGACGTTTGTCTTACCGGCGGAGTCCGGGCAGACGTCGGAGGAGCCGTCATCCAACTAAGCGGAACCATCGCCCGAGGCAGGCCGTGATGGGGGTGTGGTCTGGTTGAGCAGCTTAGGGGCCGTACACTGCCCCGAAGGGTTGAGTGACATAGTAGCCTTCTCCGGGCGGGAGTCAGAGGAGCTGACGTCCGGCTTACTGGAGCCACTTGGACCAGTAGGCCGCGCGGCAGTTGCCTTGCTGGGAGTGGAAGCCTCCTTTAGCCCGGAGGCACCCGAAGAGCCTGAGCATGAGCCAGATGGGTGGGCCGATGCCATCTTGGAAGCCTCCAAGACGGCTGTCATGGAGCGGTCCCCTGGGGGGACGTTACCTTAAGCACGCCGACTCCAGCCGAAGTCACGGTGGCTGAGGAAGAGGAACCCCAGTCCCAGTGCTTCTCCTTGTCTTTCTTTTTGCAGTGACCCTTGGGAGAAGTTGAGGCCTGACCAAGCTTCTTCAGCTCCTTCTCCATGAAGGCCATTTTCTTCTTAAAGATGTGGGCCTCCAGGGACTGCTGCCTCCATCTGCAGGTGGCGGCGCTGAATTTCATGCAATGCTGGCACTTCTCCATGGGGTGCTCTGGGCCCAGACAGAAGAGGCACTGGGAGTGACCGTCCTTGTGCGGGAGTTGGGCGCCACACGAGTCGCACTTATTCTTGTGCTCGGAGGGTGTAGGGGATGACATACACCACCGAAATAGTAGACAAAATTTGAGTAAATTGGAGAAAAACTGATGGTAGAACTACCGACGACATACTGATGAGAAGTTGAACTTAACCGCGAGGCGCTTACACGAGCTAACGGTGGGAAAGAACTGGAAAGCGGGCATGCGGGACTGTCCTTTTATACTAACGTCACATGACATTGGTCACCTGACGTGGGGACGGTCCCCTGCCAGAGACTGCTAGCTAGAAATTTTTCCGTGGGGTCCTGACGCCTGCCGGCTTCAGTCCTATATGTAATTACCTACTGCAAGAGCCCTCTCGAAGTAAGATCTGTCGCATAGCGGGGGAATGCCAAAGAGGGGTAGAGAAACAGTACGAAAAAATAAGGGAAGGTAAAATTAAGGCAGCCAGCCTTTGCGTGAAGGAAGTGAGTAAAAGCAAAAGGAAAAAGAAAATGTTATGGTACTCTGGGGAAGTGGCCACACCTGTGAAGGAAAAAAGGGTGGCATTCAGAGAGTATAATGAAATGCAGAAGGAGGAAGACAAGGAGGTGCACCAGGTAAAAGAGAAGGAAGCAGGTAAGGCTCTGAGGAGAGAAAAGGTGCAGACAGAGGAAAAGATAGCCAAAGGGGTAGCTAAAGGGGATAAGAATTTCTTCAGGTACATAAGTGAGAAAAGGAACACAAGGAGTGGGGAGTTGGGGATGTCACACACTGTGGCTAACAAGCTGACACTCTCCACTCCCCCACATTGCACAGGACCAAAGGAACTACAAATATCCCCAAAGATGCAAATCCACCATTCACAAAAAACAAAACAAGTTTGGAAGGCTATGGTTGTAAATGCAAGAAGCCTGGCCAACAAACTTCCAGACCACATGGCCACCATGACAGAAGAAGGTTTGGATTGGGTAGCAATTACAGAAATCTGGTTCTCAGAGAACCGCAGCTGGGAGAAAGCAATCCCAGGCTTCAGTCTCTTCAGAAGGGACAGAAAAGGGAAAAGGTTAGCGGGTAGCAATGTATATCAGGGAGGGAATAAAAACCACCAAAATCAAGGGGCCAGAAAACTCCACAGAGGCACTATGGGTGTCAGTGGACACCAGAATGGTACATGCATCTGAGCAGGAGTGGGTTATAGACCCCCTGCACAGGGTGACAGAAAGGACAAGGAGCTGCTTGAGGCAATCCACAAGCTAGCTGACAAGGGCGAGATGATAGTAGTAGGGGATTTCAACCTACCAGATATCCAGTGGGCAATTAAGTCTGGCACAACTACAAAAAGTAGAGACCTCTTGTGGGGCCTGTAGAGGGCAGACCTCCAGCAGCTTGTAGAGTTCCCAACTAGGGGAGAAGCAGTCCTTGACTTGGTCCTCAGAAATAGCGAGAGGGTCAAAAATGTCAAGGTGGGGAGCTACCTGGGAAACAGAGATCATCGTATGATCAATTTCCAGGTTATTACAATGAAAGAAACCTCTCACTCCAATATCAAAGTGTTAGACTTCAAGAAGGCAGACTTCCGGCAAATGGGGAGCAAAATAGCAGAAATCCTACAAGGAAGAAAGGGACAGAATGTGGAGGAAATGTGGAATAACATCAAAAGAGCCATCGACACAGTTACAGACAAATACACCAGACAAATAAGCAAAGCAAAGAAAAAAGGAAGCCACTATGGTATTCCAGGGAGGTAGCAACCATTGTGAAGGAAAAAAGGGCGGCCTATAAGAATGCCAGAGCAACGAACAAGAAGGAAGGCATCAAAAATGACCAACTGAAATTGAAGGAAGCAGGAAAAAAGATAAGAAGTGCCAAAGCTTAGACAGAACTGAAAATAGCAGAGGGAGTAAAAAAGGGTGATAAGACCTTTTTGAGGTATATAAAGGAAAGAAGGAAAACCAAGGGGGGATAGTACGACTAGCCACAGTAGAAGGGGCTGTAGTGGAAGGGAAGTATGAAAAAGCAGAGGTCCTAAACAAGTACTTCTGTTCAGTTTTTACACAGGAAAAAGAGGGAACCGGCCCAGAGACACAGCACAACAGCTTCCTTAGTACAGAAGTTGATACAAGCCTCTTCACAGAGGATGAAGTCCTAGAAGCACTGAGCAAAATAAAAGAGGACAAGGCCATGGGGCCAGACAACATGCATCCAAGAATCCTGAAGGAACTGGGGCACCAACTGGCAACACCCCTAGCAGAACTCTTCACTGAATCATTAGAGAAGGGAACAGTACCTGCGGACTGGAGAAGGGCAACAGTGGTACCACTGCACAAAGCTGGATGCTGGGAAAGAGTAGGAAACTACCTCCCAGTGAGTCTTACTTCAGTAGTGGGAAAAGTAATGGAATCATTACTTAAACAAAGAATGATTGCATTCCTGGAGTCCAGTGAACAACAGGACCATAGGCAGCGCAGGTTCACATTAGGCAGATCTTGCCAAACAAACCTAATTGATTTCTTTGACTGGGTTACCAGAGCTGTAGATAAGGGAGGGGCCGTCGATGTGGTCTACCTTGACTTCAGTAAAGCATTCGACTCTGTACCCCGGAGAAGACTGCTAAAAAAACTAGATTGCACGGGGGTAGGTAAGAAAGTAGTGAGATGGGTAGAAAACTGGCTACATGATAGGACACAGAGGGTGCAGGTAAATGAGGCATCATTCTCAGAATGAGGGGTTACCAGTGGGGTACCCCAGGGCTCAGTCTTGGGGCCTCTACTATTCAATATATTCATAGCCGACATTGCCGAGGAGCTCGAGGGAAAGGTGTGTCTATTCGCAGATGACACCAAAATATGTAAATGAGTGGACTCTACAGAAAGAGTAGAAAGAATGAAATCAGACCTGGAAAAACTAGAGCAATGGTCTACACTACAGCACGGCAACTGAAATTCAGTGCAAAAAATTGCAAGGTTATGCACCTAGGAAGGAACAATCCAAAAACAGACGATTACCTGGGTGTGAAAAACTAACAAACACAAGCGAAGAACATGATCTAGGGATCATAATAACAGATGACCTAAAGTCGGGTAGACAGTGCGAAAAGGCAGCACAAAGTGGGGAGTATGCTGGGCTGCCTCAGGAGAGGAATCACTAGTAGAAGAAGGGAGGTGGTCTTGCTACTGTACATGACACTGGTCAGGCCCCACCTCGAGTACGGGGTACAGTTCTGGAGACCCCACCTAAGAAAGAACATAGGTTGGAAACAGTGCAGAGGAAAGCAACAAGGATGATTCAAGGGCTGCACCAGAAGCCTTACGAGGAGAGACTGAGGGAGCTGAACATGTGCTCCCTGGAACAGAGGAAAGAGAGAGGGGAGACAGGATATAGACTTTCAAATACATCAAGGGTATAAACAAGACCCAGACAAATGAACTTTTCTGGTTTAAGGAAGACAGCAGAATTCGAGGACATGTCCAGAGACCACGTGGAGGCAAGTTCAAGACAAACATCAGGAAGTCTTATTTCACAGAGAGGGTGGTGAATGCCCGGAATGGCCCTCCTCCTGGGGTGGTCGAGGCTAAAACTATAGGTGGCTTCAAACAAGCATGGGACAAATATAAGGGACTCATCACCTGGACCAGGTAACAAAGGAGGGGAGTAGAATACAGTGAACCATGGGCAGACTATATAGACCTTGAGGTCTCCTTCTGCCATCACAGTCTATGTATCCATGTAAGGGGTGGGATAGTGAGGATAAGGAGGGCAGCAGAAGGAGACTGCACAGAAGAGAACCAAGAAAAAGCAGACATCCTGAATGGGTACTTCTGTTTAGTCTTCACAGTGGAGGGCAGGGGGGACAGACCACCAATGATCAGCAGGAACAAAGAGGGAGTTAAGATGGATTCAAATCCATTTTCAGAGGAGAGAGTCCTAAGGGACTTGGAGCTGTAGTAATGGTGAAGCCTATGGGACTGGATGGAATACAACGGCAGGGTTGGCTTTTGACATGTCATCAGCCAGTGTCCTCCGGGATCAATCTCAGAACCTGAAGTTGCCTTGCTCTACCTCATCATCAGCCTTATACCTTGATGCCCCTTCAACTCCATTTTCCTTCAGCCAGGTGTCACTAAAGAATGTGGAAGACCTCATCCTGGAATTGAATGTGAGGAAAAGTGCAAGAGCGGATCTTATAGAACCTTAATTTTTAAAACTCGGCTAATATGTACTATCTCCCCCATCACCCATCTATTCAACCTATCCCTGGGTTCCCTACCTTCCAATTGGAAGATGGCGCATGTCATACCATTGTTTAAATCTGGTAGCAGGAGTGATTTAAATAATTGTTGCCCTATTTCACTGCTTCCCGTCCTATCCAAACTATTGGAAAAAAATGGTCAACGTTCAGATGAGGAAATTCCTGGAATCCAACAATCTTCTTAATCCAATCCAATCTGGGTTCAGGTCTAAACACAGTACTATCCCAGCACTGGCCAAAGTCTCCAATGACTGGTTAACATCCCTGGATGTGAAAATGCATGTCTGCGCTCTATTTCTTGATCTGAGCAAAGCGTTCAACACCATTGACCATGATCTGCTCCTTACTACCCTTGAGAACCTTGGTCTTGACAGGCTGGCATTGTCATGGTTCACAAGATATCTCACGGATCGACAGCAGTACATTAAGGAGGAAGGAGACTTCTCTCCTCCAAAACCCCCATTAAAGGGCGTTCTGCAAGGGTCAATCTTAGGTCCCTTGCTGTTCTCCATCTACATATAACATCGATGCTGGGACCAAATCGGCAAACATACATCTCTTTGCCGATGACATGGTCCTGTACCTAGAAAGGCCCACCCCTGAATTAGCATGCATGGACTTCCAAGCTGACTTCAACACCTTGCAATTCAACCTCCTGTCCTTAAAGTTCCTATTGAATGCAAAGAAAACCAAAGTAATCCTATTTTCGGCTCCAACAAGCGCACCAAAAGCGCATACCCCTTCAATGGTCCCGCATATTCTTCTTTTACTAAGGGAATCCTTGGAGTTCGTGACAAAATTTAAGTATCTGGGCTTGTGGCTCGACCATAAACTCTCCTTCAGGGAGCATGTGGATGAACTGGCTAAGAAACTGAATATGAGACTAGGGCTGTTCTTTAGAATAAAGAACTTACTCACTCATGAAGCAAAGGTTAGGCTCGTCTCTTCAAGGTTCTTACCTTTATTCGACTATGCTGACCTGAATTATAGGCAGTGTTCCCCCTCCACTTTATCCAAATTGGATGCACTGTATCATCGGGCAATCAGATTCATCACGGGAGCACCTTACCATTCTCACTACTGCACACTCTATACCATGTTGTGGCGGCCTTCTCTTGGCCTCAGGGGACGCATGAATGCAGTGCTCTGGACATATAGAGCTGTCACCAACAAGCTCCCCAGTATATATCTAAGTGCTTGCCTGTATCCCCAGTGAGCAGCTATGCACTTCGGAGTCTCCCTTATGTTTCCTTGGTAATCCCAAAGGTCAGGACACGCCTGGGGGCCGCAGCTGTAAGCCATGCTCTCCCTGTAATCTGGAATAACATTCAAAATACATTAAAACTTGCATCACCCACTTTTTCAAGGCATTGCTCCAACATAATCTCTCTGAATCATGTGAATGCCAAATTTAAGTGCAACCCCATCCTGAACTCTGGTAACCCGGTAGTGCTGTATTGTGGTGTTCTCTTACTCCATAGCTCTTTCCACCCATCCATTCCTTCCTAGAGTTCTTCTAGGCTCCCTCTTCACATACCCTTCCCTTGACCCAGGTCTTATACCCTCCCTTTACCCGTCTTATCCCTGCACCCTAGGTCCCTACCCCAGCACCCCCTAAACTCCATACTACTCCTCACCCCTTCTTCCCTATTACTTACTTTGCATCCAGTGTATAATTTGTGCCTTGCACCTAGTACTGCCTTGTCAACTGCTTTGCAATTCTTCCCATTGTACACTGTCATGATTAAGATGCCTAAGTCAATGTTCACTATGCTAATATATTGTTACTCTATTTGTACTTGCCAATGATTACCGTTCTTGTACATACTGTTACTCTATTTGCACTCATATTGCACTTGCCAATGATTACCGTACTTGTACATACTATTATTCTATTTGTGCTTATATTATTTATCTCTGTGTAACTGTTTTGTTTTGCTTGTGTTGTCCTGTTGACCGTCCCAGGTCCACCTTGTAAATGAGCTTGTCTCAACAGTGTCTCGCCTGGTAAAATAAAGAGGATTGATGGATTGAAGACTGAAAGAGCTCAGGGAGATGCTGGCTGTTCCGCCATATTCAACAGCTCAGCAGAATCAGGAGTGGATCTGGAAGAATGCAGGAGAGCAGACGTGGTCTCTTTACATAAGGGCGTCAGCAAGGAAGAGGTGAATAACTATAGACTGGTGAGTCTCACCTCAGTGGTGGGACAATGAATGGAAATACTGTTAAAGGAGTTCTACAGTCAAAATTTGCAGAAACATATGTTGAGCAGAGTGTTTTAATTTGTGTGCGGAGCACTGGTGTATCATTCCTTTTGTTTGCTATTAAGGGTTTTTTCTAAATTAGCCTGCTAGTTATGTGGTAGTTTTATGGCCCCTGGGGATCTCCATCTTAGCAAGGTTTATTGCTCTGCTCTTTCCTACAATGCCTCCTGTCCCACGTGACAATAATGCATCCAAGACCACTGATTCAATAAGTACTAGACCTAGGAGCCTGATGTTCTGTCCTCCACAAAATAGCTCTAGCTGAGTATTTTTGTTTTCTAAGTGGGAGTCAGGTATACCAGCAGGAGTAAATGTTTTAAAACTTTTTATTTCATCAAATTACACACAGCCATGAAAAGCACACAAATCACCCCAGATCATCAATGCGATAATTAGTAAAGACTCTAGCTGTTTTTCTGCAGAATAGTCCACTCAATTAGCCCTCAGATATTTGCTAAGCAGTAGATATAGCCATTAGTGCTCACTGAGTAAGGAAAGTTACTTAGTATCACATATCACAAATCTGCTGTTGTAAAATTGACTCTAAACCAGTCCTTGCCAAATCCACAGTCCCCGATATAGCACTGTCACATGGCACAAAGCATTGTAGGAACAAGAAGAGCAACAGTAAGATGGAGATCCCCAGAGGCATTAAAACCACCATAAAACTAGCAGGATAATTTAGAAAAAAAATCCTAATAGCAGACAAAGGGAAGGCCACACTAGGACTACACACACAAATCAAAATACTCTGCACAACACGTGTTTTTGGAAATTCTGACTGCAGTACTCCTTTAGTGGAAAGGTTTATAGAGTGTCTTGAATCCAATGTGTTGCAAGATCAAAGGCAGCATGGATTCATGAAGTGAGGGAGGGTCATACCAGATGAAGCTGATTGAGTTATTGGACTGGGTGACCAGGGAAATAGATCAGGGAGGGCAGTGGATGCGGCCTATCTGGACTTTAGCAAAGCCTTTGACAGACATTGTGCCACACAGGAGACTGATTCAGAAACTGACCACCCTAGGGGTGGGATCCAAAGTGGTGAACTGGGTTAGAAACTGTTCTTGCACACCTCTTTTTTTGAAAGATACTACCCTCTTGGACTTTGTTGATTCCCTTGAGGTACTTGAAAGTTTCTATCATGAAGGATAGGAGAGCGAGAGGGTGCATGACAGAGACCAACGAGTACCTCAGGATGGTAAACAGAGTGCATGAGGGGAGTCTCTTTCAAATGAGGAAGAGCACCAGAACCAGATGAAGCTGGAGGGGAGAAGTTTAGGAGAAATGTGAGGAAGTACTGCTTCACTGAAAGAGTGGTGGATGCCTGGAATAGACTGCCAGCAGAAGTGGTGGAGGTGAAAAGAGTAGGGGGCTTCAAGCATGCGTGGACAAGATATAGGGGAGTATTAGGAAATGGGCAGGGAGGAGGCAGAGTCACCAGAGACCAGTTAGGATCTACAGAGACAGACTAAGCAAGGACCATCTGGACAGACTGAGTGGGCGACACAGTCCTTTTCTGCCGACAAATTCTATGTTTCTGTGAGGCATCAGTGGCTATTTAAGTCCTCCTCTCAGTGCAGCAAGGTATATGGGAAAGCCAGTGGAATGATGGGGAGTATATAGTGCTCCCTCCCTTATCTGCCCCTCTTGCTTACCGCCAGTGTAAGCTCCTGTCCCGTTTTCCAGAAATATTATCTCCCCCTTTAATCGCCACTCTCTGTTATCCACCACCCTCTTTTATCTGCCAACATTTAGGATGTATGGAGGTTAGTGGACAAAAGAGGGAGCACTGCAGGTGTAGGTAATCCTGCCTCTATACAGGTCTATGGTGGGACCTCACCTTGAGTACTGTGTTCAGTACTGCAGCCTGCAGCTTAGAAAGGACAAATATCAGTTAGAGGTAGTCCTGTGGAGGGTGACAAAAATGATTCAAGGGTAGCATGTAAAAACATACAGTATGAAGAAATATTTCAAAGCTTAAATATGTACTTCCTGGAGGGCAGAAGGGGGATATGATAGAGACATACACGTATCCACATGGGATCAATAAGGTGGGCTGTTCTGAGTTCACAACCACATGTATTAAATGGGTAAGTACACTGGAATAGAATTCGTTTTACAGGTATGACCCAAGGTCTAAAAACATAAATCACAATACAGTACACATTATACACTGAACATTATGCATTGCATGTTAGGAATATAAAATTCCTAACGTGATGTATAATGTTCAATGTATAATATATACTGTATTGTGATTTATGTTTTTATGTGGGTCATACCTGTAAAAGGAATTCTATTCCAGCGTACTTACCCATTGAACAAAAAAAACAAACATTACTTGAGCACTCTTCTACAAGGGGCACAGCTGTGAGTGGTTAGGGGGTACGTTCAAGTGGCATGTGAGGAAATAATTTGTTACAGAAAGGGTGGTGGGTAGTTGGAATACAGTAGTATGTTTGCACTGTGGTGAATGCTAGGTCCATTCCTGGGTTCAAGACAGGCTGGGACTGATTCAAGGGGATGGTTTGTGGTTGGAGTGGAGGATAAAGGGGGAAGATCAGGATGGGTAAAAGGACAACGATGAGCTGTCCTCCAGCCCCTTACACTCCCCCAAGTGTCTAAAATAGGATCAATGTGGTTTATAGGTGGGGTTTCTGGCAGACTAGATAGACCTGTGGTCTTTTTCTGTATTATCTAAGTTTCCATTTTCTGTATTTAATATGAAAGCAGCACACAAAGTTGGATTAAGGATTAGGAAGCTGACTGGCAGAAAAAAAGTGAAGCTACCTAGCGAGCATCATATTGCTGGTTCAGAAGGCATTTGATTTTATTATGAAATGTTTACTGCCAGGTAAATATTTTGATCATTCTTTTTTTGAAATTCTATTTATGCCCCCTTCTATCACCAGTACCCGCCCCCCCTTGCCACTTACCTCGATGTATACAGAGCTGTCACGGTGCCATAAATAGCCATCCAGGTAGGTCTGAGGGTAGGGACACCCCCAGCAAATTTTCTTGTGCTATAAACCCTCTACCAGACAACTGGGTTAAGGATGGGAAGGCCTGATATACTGGGGTTGGTAGCCCATGGTTCCATGGGCTGTTTTTTCTGTTTTCTCCTTCCCTGGTCTGAGGTTGAGCATGGTGTGACGTAATGACGTGCAGGATGTGCCTGCATGTCAACATCTGCCTCTGCCTCTTCGCAGTCTGTCTCTTCAGCTGCACTACCACCTGTGGTCACCCAGGCAGTGGCAGTGCTGTGACTGGAGAAACTACCCTCCCTCCCTCCCCAGAGGAAGAAAACTTCTGTCGTGATGCTCAGTCCTCCTCCCCCTAACTGGCCCCTGACAACCTGAGATTGTCTCTGATCCCACAACACTGGCATCACGAGCAGTAGTGCTACCACATCACCAGCATCGTGAGCAGTAGTGCTACCACATCACTGGCATTGTGAGCAGTAGTGCTATTACATCTCCGGCATCATGAGCAGTAGTGCTACCACATCACTGGCATTGTGAGCAGTAGTGCTACTACATCACCGGCATCATAAGCAGTAGTGCTACCACATCACCAGCATCGTGAGCAGTAGTGCTACCACATCATTGGCATCGTGAGCAGTAGTGCTACCACATCATTGGCATCGTGAGCAGTAGTGCTACCACATCACCAGCATTGTGAGCAGTAGTGCTACTACATCACCAGCATCATGAGCAGTAGTGCTACCACATCACTGGCATTGTGAGCAGTAGTGCTACTACATCACCGGCATCATGAGCAGTAGTGCTACCACATCACCAGCATCATGAGCAGTAGTGCTACCACATCATTGGCATCATGAGCAGTAGTGCTACCACATCATTGGCATCGTGAGCAGTAGTGCTACCACATCACCGGCATCGTGAGCAGTAGTGCTATCACATCACCGGCATCGTGAGCAGTAGTGCTATCACATCACCGGCATTGTGAGCAGTAGTGCTATCACATCACCAGCATCGTGAGCAGTAGTGCTACCACATCACCGGCATTGTGAGCAGTAGTGCTACCACAGCACCGACAGGCTGGCTTATTTAGATCATTCTCTTGGTGACTTAAGTTACCAAGGGGGAGGTGAAGGGCCATTATAAAAGTTTCTCCTGTTGTTCTGCTAAGCAAAAAAACAAAAAAAACATCAGCATGGTGCACTCTAGCTATGGTAGCTTCATACTGAGTGCACTAACAACGGGGAGTGTTAGCATCCTAGTTTGTCTTACAACTCTGTGGCCCAGTATTACATGAAAAGCTCTTCACTTCTGGGGATGGAGGGAAGGCAGAGGTGCCAGGAGTCTAGCTGTATCCTGAAGGGTTGCATTGGCCCTCTTCCAGTGTTTTTTGGCGGGGGGGGGTGGGGGAGTGAGGAGAAATGAACTGCAGTGTGGAAAATGTTGTGCATGTGGGCAGATGAAGTCAACACCCCACAACTTTGACCAAGGACTTTCGCATTCCGCCCCTCCCATTCCCCACCTCTCTGGATTCAGGTTCCCAATTAGTTGAAAATGGTGGCAGCTGACTGGGCCCTGCCACCGAGGGGGCCGGGGGTTGAAGGTCAGACAATTTGCAGGGGTTCAGGATAGGGAGAGCCAGGTAGTTAAACCACACAGAAGAGCTCGGCTGGCAGAAGGCCCCAACAGGGAGCCAGTTAGTAGGGAAAGCAAACTGAATCTACAATTTAAAAAAATGTCTTCTATTAAGCAGCTTAGGGGTTAATAAGAAAACAATGTTCCTTCCTGATAAAGTGTTTGTTCCTGGACGGCCCTTTGGTGCAGCAGTAGAGCTATGCGTGCAGTGCTGGTGACCGGGGTACGAACCAGCCTTGGTCATCTAGCGCCAGCCGGGGGAGGTGGATCGCGCATTCAGAGGATGCACTCCTCTGGGGGGGGGGGTCACTGCCTCTGCTGCTCTATTGCCACCTGGGTGACCAGAGGTGGCAGTGCAGTGGAGGTACTGCTAGGAAGGGAGATGTTTGGCTGGATGCTACACAGATTGGATGGAATAAGTGCCAGAGACTTGGGGGATGGGATTTGGCCCAGCCGGCTGATGGGGGCAGCTGCAGAGAGACGGGGGCATTAAAAAAAAATTAAAACCAAAAAAGTATTTTTTTATTATCAAAAAGAAATCTTATCTGCTAATAAGCACAGTGTTGATCAATTTCTGCTTTGATGTGACCGCAGGATCCCTACTGTAAAAAATTGTGTTGATGACTGAGACTTTACAGTAATATCAAACATTGTCTCACTATACTGTTTTATTCCATGTTCGAGTATCCTTCTTCTCCTGTCTTGTAAGATACCCTTTTTCCCATGTCAAGTTTGCTTTAGTGTTGGTTTGTTTTTTAAGATTGGCAATAATTAATGGTGAGCATCATTAAATATGGCTGCCCAAGTTCTGCATCAGTATTCTCACTGTCTTTTTCTTGCCACAAAGATGAACTAGCATGCAACAGACACTGGTCCCTGTTCTTGTGAGACACTGGGTACATTAGAGCTAGCTTCAGGCTACAAAATCTGTAAGTT
Organism: Neoceratodus forsteri; assembly: GCA_016271365.2. Lineage (NCBI taxonomy): Eukaryota > Metazoa > Chordata > Ceratodontiformes > Ceratodontidae > Neoceratodus > Neoceratodus forsteri. Next base: position 694,374,071 of record JADMNL010000022.1, on the reverse strand, counting down.
CGAACATGGTGACTGTAAAACGAAAGGCAGTGCTATATAAATAGATTTGGAAGCAAAAATGGAAGGCAAAAAACAACACTGTATGCTGTAAAGGGATGTATAGTGAAGCACAGTGCTTAACAGAAAAGATTTTAATATGAACTGCTGCTTTAATTATTTAAAGATGCACGCCTCTGTTAAATAGTTTATTTTGCCTTACGAAAATAATTAAGGGACCTTGATTCATGGGAACCAGCTATTGGCTCTTCTGCAAATACACCACTGCCTGCTCCTTTTCAAATTAAATGTTGGAGTGGAAGAAACGGAGGCCCAGCTGACCTGGCCTGTGAGGCTGTTGCCTGGTATTAATTTATGCTTAACTAATAACACAAACAATTAGAACACGAAATGCTGCAATCAGTGCTTTCTGAGTATTGTTATTTGAGGACAAGAATCCAAGTGTCTGGGGAGACATGTTGTGAAACACAGATCGAGTTACATTCATATCGCATGACATGGAAACTTCGAGCTTCGTATGAGAGCTTGTTTTTTACTAAGTCATTTGAGAAGGAACTTAGACTAAAATCAGCGATGCAACTGACTGGACTGTCCAAAGAACAAGTTCTTCATCAATGTCAGAACAGTGAGTGATGATGTAGGACACTGACCAGCGGAGACACTGAACACTGTGGGACACTGACTACTGTGGGACACTGGCTGCTGTGGGATATGGACCAGAGAAGCTTTGCACTCCCCACAATCAGTGCTCCTAAACCAATGCCTACAGTGACTCCTGCTGGGAGTGGTTGGAAGTGGTTGGGACATGTGTAGTTGTAAGCTCCCCTGCAGGTAATGCTCGTACATTATAGAGATGCTGGTTCTGGAGTAGCTGTGAGTGCCCCTACAGCCAGTGGTACTATGCCATTGTCTGCAGTGCCTCCTTCTGGGAGAGTCTGGGACTGAAATAGCAGTGTCCTCCTCCACAGCCAGTGCATGAACTACAAATGCCTATATTGACTACTGCTAGGACAGGCTTGGACTGGAATAGCTGTAAATTTCTCGTAGCCAGTACTACACCCTTGCCTACACTGACTCCTGCTGGTGGAGGTTTGGACTGGAGTAGCTGTGAGCTCCCTCACAGCCAGAGCTTCTTGTGCCACTGTATACAGTAACTCCTCCTCAGCGAGGCTGGGATTACAGTAGCTGTGAACTCCCCTCACAACCTTTGCTCCTACACCACTGTATACAGTGACTCCTGCTGAGCGAGGCTGGGATTACAGTAGCTGTGAACTCCCCTCACAACCTTTGCTCCTACACCACTGTATACAGTGACTCCTGCTGAGCGAGGCAGGGATTACAGTAGCTGTGAACTCCCCTCACAACCTTTGCTCCTACACCACTGTATATGGTGACTCCTGCTGGACGAGGCTGGGATTACAGTAGCTGTGAACTCCCCTCACAACCTTTGCTCCTACACCACTGTATACAGTGACTCCTGCTGAGCGAGGCAGGGATTACAGCAGCTGTGAACTCCCCTCACAACCTTTGCTCCTACACCACTGTATACAGTGACTCCTGCTGGATGAGGCTGGGATTACAATAGCTGTGAACTCCCCTCACAACCTTTGCTCCTACACCACTGTATACAGTGACTCCTGCTGGATGAGTCTGGGATTACAGTAGCTATGAACTCCCTTGTAACCAGCGCTCCTGAACCATTGTGTACAATGGCTCCTACTGCATCAGTTGTGATCTCTCCCATAGCCTGTGCTGCTACATCATTAACTACAGCGACTTCTGCTGAGACAGGCATTGCCAGCTATAATTTTGTGCTCCCACAGAGTCAGTGCTTCTATTCCTTTGCTTGTTGTGACTCCGGCAGGAGAGTCTCAAACTTGAATAGCTATGAGCTACCACATAGCCAGTCCTCCTACACCTTTGCTTAGAGCACTGGCAGCCTATAATAGGGCTGTCATGGCTGCTTTCGATCATGTGGCGGCAGCTCGTGTACACCCGCTGCTTTCATGATTTGACTCGCTGTGATTTGACGGTGAGCTGAGGGAGATGAAAGCAAAGGGGAGGAGGTTGGAGTGTTGTTGGAGGAGATCCAGAACCCAGAAGGACAGAATGGCTTTGATGTCTCACTACAGTGAGTATCAAAGGGCAATCACTCGAAAATAAGCAGAGTTTCTGTCTAGGGAGATTGCTGCTGGGAGGCACTGACCGGCTCAGCTCTTCTGGACTGTGGACAGGTTTCTTCATCTAGCCCGTCTGGAGCCCATGAGAGTATTTTCACTCGTGAAATGTGAGGAGCTCACTTGGTTCTTCTCAGACAGGGTGTCCTCTATTAGAGCTGGGATGTCGCCTAGTGGGCCATCACAGTCCAGCAGAATTGAACCAACAAGTCTTAGATGCACTCAGTGGTCTTGGAGAGAGTTTTGTTGAGTGACAATGGAATAGGTGAGTGAGGTGATTTCTGAGCTGCAGGCAGTATTCTGTAATCTGGCTCCAGGCCCAACACATCTACTTGTGAGCTGCGTGGGGCACTGGGCCCAGTATTCACTGAGACTGTCCAGCGCTCCTTGTCAGAGGGTGTGGCCAGTGGTGCTGAAAAGTGCATTGGTGAAACCACTTCTGAAGAAGTCATCTTTGGACCTGGACATTCTGGCAGATTATGAACCTACCTGCCCTTTTTGGGCAAGGTCGTTGAGAAGGTGGTTGCCCTACAGTTTGAGGTACACCTCACTGCCATTAACATCTATGAGCTTTGCCAGTCTGGCTTTAGGTCTAGGCATAGCACAGAGACTGCACTAGTTAGGGTGCACAATGACCTGTTCAGAATGAGAGATAGAGGAGAAGGGTCAATTCTCCTTCTCCTCCTATCTCAGTGGCAGGACCCACAGGGTAGTGTCATTCCTGAAGGTTCTGCCCTGTGGTGTACCCCAGGGCTCAGTCCTTTTGCCCATGGTGTTTGCGGTGTATATGCTACTCCTGGGTAGGACCATTAGGCAGTATGGGCTAGGGTTTCACTGCCATGCAGATGATACCCAGCTCTCCATGTCTTTTGCACCTGGGACACCCAGTGCAGTTGATGTGCTTAATAGGTGCCTGGCCAAAACCCAAGACTGGATGTCATCGAGCTGGTTGAGACTTAACCAGGATAAAACTAAATACTGGTGGTAGAGCTGGGACATGGGTGGGGGTTGGGGAGTGGCAGCTACTGAGAGGGAGATAGGGCTTTGGCTTGGCTCCTGCGGACTCTTGACTGCCGCAAAGGTAAAAGATATTGCTGAGTCATTCTGGACAAGGGGCTGACATTTGAGACTCAGGTGTCGGCAGTAGTCCGGGATGGTTTTACCATCTGTGGAACATCAGCCGGATTAGATTCATTATCTCCCCTGGTGACCTGGCCTTACTGGTGTACGTGTGTGTGACTTTGCGGCTTGACTACTGCAATGCTCTTTACTGTACCTTGGGGTCAATGGAGGTACACCACGATGCCTGCAATTGGTGCAGAACGCATCCGCTAGGTTGCTGACTGGCCTTTTGCAGATGTGTCATGTCTCCCGGCACTGCATGATCTGCAATGGCTGCCAGTTAAGTGGCTTATCTTCTTTAAAGATGGTGTACTAACCTGACCCTGCACAGGCAGGGCCTGGGCTACCTGTCTGATCTCTTGCGCCCTCATGTACCTTTGCAACCTCTATGCTCCACTGAGGAGACCCTCCTGCTAGTTCCCAGAGTGAGGGTAAAATCCTCGGGGGCCAGGCTTTCGAGATAGCAGGCACAATCATCTGTAACTTCCTTCTGAGAGCCCTGAGGGAGGCTCCCTTGGTGGAGACCTTTAAGTGAGTCTTAAATCTTCTTGCTTACTCAGTCATGTGTGGATTAATTTCTCTCATAGCTGCTAACATCCCAGTTTTTATGTATTATATGAATAATCTATTACCGTATTTATTTAAGAATGTTTTATGATATGTATTGTAACCCCTAGGTGGCGCTATCCCAAGGACTACTACCCCTGCCTGCTTGGCTCGTTGCAGGTTAAGGGGCCTAGGTTCTGATATGGGTGCGTCCACCCGGAGGTCAGGGTTGGTAGTGATCAAGCTGACCTGGGCACAGCCCTCTGGGACACTGTAACCCCCTCTCTTTCCCTTCTAGTGGCCTGAACAGTATACAATAAGTCAATAATCACTTTCACAATGGCCCTTATTCACCAGGCAATTACCCACAATCTTTGCACTTACCACCAGGGCTGGTTCCTCTAGCTTGACCTGGGGACCCCCTGTAAAACAAGGTTAAGGACAGCAAATAAGAATAGTACAATACTCTTGGCACAAACTGGAACCACAGTCAGGTTAAATGCAAACAAAGTTAAATCTGGTTTATTCAGGGGACTTGAACAAGAGAGGGGCGTAATCAGGTTGATTTGCTTAAAAGCTATATTAATCAGACAGTTATGCATGCAGTTCAGAGTCCCTACACAGGCACACAATCTGGGTACCCAGGTAGGAAAACAGTGGGCTAGCCAGGCACGTTGCAGCTGGTTGGGGCTCTGTGATGGAAGAAAGCAACATGCACAACACACACTATTTGTAATCCGGAGCCGGAGGGCTCAGTTCATGAAAGAAAAGGCAACAAGACAATCTGATGACAACACCTTTAGATTTAGCTGTTGTTGCAGGGAGCTACCCTGATGTTTACTCTCGATACCCAATACTGGACACAGGCAGGATGAAACCGAGACTGCAGGCTGTTGAGCTGGAGTGCCTGGAGAAGCAGGGCCCGCACGAATCACTGAGGCATTGTTCCTGTTCAAGGCATTGAGTAGAGGGCTGATCCCCAGGCTGGTCTCTCGTCGCTGACTTTCTCTGCGTAGCAGGTATTCTGGCTGGGCCAGTGTAGCAGGGCCCAGGCAAATGGAAATGGATATGGATTCAGTCCGTGGAGCTGAATATAGCCTCCAGCAAGCAAAACACAGTTCAGACACACAGTGGGAACCAAATCACGACTCACTATAAGCACACAGCACATTCACATGTAAGGAAATTTCACTGTACCAGGCTAATGGCTCTCCAGTCGCAATTACAGAGTCTCTGCACAATCTGGGAGTTCAGAGGTAGCTGGAAGCCCTGACAGGCTAATCGCATTCAGCAAATCTTTGGTCTTCTTCAGGTTAAAGCCTGGACACAATTCAGTGGCTTAATTTGCTCTCCAAGTTCGGATTCAGTCTGAAAAAAAACCCAGCAAGTTCCCTCTCAGGAACAGCAGGCAGGCATGCAGGCCAAACTCAGGCCTTTCTCCTGCGCGAATCCACTATGGATTGCTGCTTGAACTGTCTTGAGCTGTTACTTCTTCACTTCCCAACTCAGATCTAACTGAAACTGCAAACAGTGTGGGACTTTCCCCAAGATCCAAAAGGTTTAGTTGGCTTATCTGTCTGTCAGTCACAACAAGGGCTCCCCCTCCAGGTTATTTTAGGCGCCAAAAGCCCCAAACTACAATTCCTACAAGTTTTGGCCCCACCAAGCCCCTGTAGGCAGGCTCCAGTTTAGAGCCTCAAATGTACTGATTGGCCCATTCTGCAGTCAAGGACTAAGATGACGGAAATAAACAGAACTGCCCATGCTGCAAAGAAAGCAGGTTAGAACAAACTACAATATTATTACTACTCTAACAAATGATCAGCAAACAAGTACATCTTCTAACAGAGCTCCCTCTCAGATTAATTATGGCTGCAATCCAGGCAGGTCTTAAAGAGACAGTACACAGAGGCTATACAGGCACTCTCTGGCAATCATATTTAAACTGCTAAAATGCAGGACACCAGCCTGGCAGTGACCATTTAGGAAAGCTCAAGGAAGACTTTTCGGGAACCCCCATTTGTAGGGGGGTTACATTATAAATAGTTAAAGTCTGGGTATGAGTACTGTATTGTCTGTGTCAATGGCTCAGCAGGTAGCACACTTGCCTCTGAGGCTGGGAGATTAGAAGGCTATGGGTTATATCCCCACATCAGGCACTTGGGTTAAATCCCAGTACTGACACTGTAGTGTGGCATGAGGGGGGGTGCTGCACTCCTGAGGTGCTGTCTTTCAGATGAGATGTTAAACGGAGGTCCCACCTGCCTGTTTTGGTAGTAGTTCAGATGGATGTTAAAGATCCCATGACACTTCTTGAAAAGAGTAGGAGATGTTTCCCCAGTGTCCTGGGCAAATTTCCCCCATTCACTAAAAATACCACCAACAGCTTAATCTGGTTCAAGATCAGTTGGCATTTATCTGTATCCTCCTCCCACGGGTCATACCTGAAAATAGGCAGAATTTGTCTAGTGCACTTACCCCATCAACAAAAACTAAATATATACAAATAAATATTAATTATTTGTTACTGCTTTTATTTGTTTTGCTTATACTGTACTCTATGCTGTTATGGCACCCCAAGTCTCTGGGGAAGGGCATCAGATAAAAATAAAGCCTGCTACTACTACTACAATGTCTTCTGCTGGGAGAGACTGGACTGCAGTAACAGTGAGCTTCCCATAACCAACACTCTTACACCATTGTCTGCAGTGCCTCCTGCTGGGAGAGGTCAGGAATGCAGTAGCTGTGAGCTCCTTCACAGCCAGTGCTTCTTCACCATTGACTACAGTGACTTCTGCTGGGAGATACTAGGACTGGAGTAGCTGTGGTCTCCTCCACAGTTAGTGCTCCTACACCATCGTCTAATGCTTGGAGAGGCAGAGACTGAAGTAGCTGTGATTTCCCCTACAGTCATTGCTTATACATAATCATCATTCACAACTACCCCCTGGGAGATGTTGAGGGAGGAGTAGAGAGCCCCCCACCAACAAGTATTCCAAAACCAAAAACAGATGGCATGCTAGATTCTGTGGGGATTACAATATCACAATAAAACCTTGGCTGGATGTAAGCGTACCCACTCCAAGACCAAAGGATTTGTTTACTAAGCTAGCTGGAGAAAAATGTCACTAAGACTTTTCAGAAGTTTATCAGCAAGTGGCAGTGGATGATAACTCCAAGCCTTCCCGCACCATTAATATGCAGAATAGGTTATATTCAGTTTAATCAGCTGCTGTATGTACTATGCAGTGCTTCTTCCATGTTTAAGTGGATTATGTACCTGATTTTGCAGAGTCAGATTGCAGTTACATACTTTACATCTAACTGGATTCCTTCTTTGAAGAATGTAGTGTTACTGAGGCAACCTGAGCGCTGCATGACAGGACTTTAGGGGTGGGTTGAGGTTATAGGAGGGGGAAGTGGATTTTCCAAGAGGGAGAGGATAGGCAGGGTCTTAAAGAAATTGTAGGAAAATAAGAGAATGCAATGCATCTATCTAGTGGTGGCGTAGAGGATAGCAAGTATATAAAGTCAGCTTTCTAACCTCCAGCTAGGGTGAATTTCCCTTGAGCTTAATGGCAAGAACTGCTGTGTTTGGTACTTAGGGTCTCAGGTTTGATCCCTAGCTAAGGCTGGAGGTGCACTTGCCCAAATAGTGGGGGGACAGACATAACAGGGGTGACAAGGATGAGATGGTTCACCTTAAAAAGGAGAAAGCAGGTGGGGGTTCCATAACAACTCATCCAAACTCTGTAGCACTTTTACAGGAAGGAGGTATAGGTGTTGCACCTCTGTGATGGAGTTTGGAGTAGTCAATGAGGGAGAGAGAGCTTTGTGTGACAAAGGAGATTGATGCTCTTTATGGTGAAATGGGGCTAGGGAGGGTTCCCTGGTGTTGAATGGTATCTTGTCCCTCACCCAATCCTTATACCAAGCAGTCCCTAGTTTGCAGAGGCACCTCTGTCTCACACCTTGCCCCATGTCCAGGTATCCCTTGCATCCAGTGGTTCTCTCTGCCACACCCTGCCCCTGTCCAGAAACCCCTGGTGTCCAGTGGTACAACTCCCTACACCCTGCCTCATGACTAGACATTACCGGTGTTGAGTGGAACAGCTCCCATGCCCTGCACCATTTCCAAGTATCCCTAGCATTCAGTGGTACTCCCCACCCTCAATGAGGACCACCCCATTCTGACACCAGACGCCCAACCCATTATCAGGTAAACAAAGTCATTTAAAAAAAAAGTATTTTCTCTTCCCCCCACTCACTTGCACCTATACCTCCCTCATCCCAACCCCCCACCCCAGCATCAAGTTGTATAACCCTCTCCCCATCCCACTAGCATCCCAGTCCAATCCCTTCTCCCCATGCCACCCATAACAAAAAAAAAAAGATGTCAACCAGCACAGTCCTCCTTTCACCATTTCTGCTAGCTGCCATCTGAATGAAACCGTGACTGAACAGCTGACCACTGATCCATTCATTCAGATGAAGGCTGGCGGAGGATGTGAGAAGAGGGATGTTTTCCTTTAAATTATGGGTAGCATGGAGGATGAAGGGTTAGATTGCAGTGCTAGTGAATGGGGGGAAGGGGGTTATATGGCTTGGTGTTAGGGAAGGGGAAGAAGGAAGTATGGCTGCTAACGGGTGGGGGTGGTGGAAAATTATTATTTTTTCTATATAGCTTTTTTCTCTTCAGGGCTCCAAGGCAGGCACAGCTACAGTCCTCCTTCAGAGAAGTTCCTTCCACCCTGTTGACTTCAGGGCTTCATTTATCCTGCCTCGGTGCCCCATTTTCCGCTTTTCTCCCAGTTAAGCCTAGGACCCCAGAACATGGTGGTGCAGGCATGTCGAGGTGCACATGCACTCTGTGGCTCCAGTGATTGTCTCTTCCTCCCACCTGGCCTAATGCCTGGTTTTCCTTGTGGCTTGGCGCTGCCACCTAGATTTCACCTGGTGGCAGCCAAGAGATGGGGAAACCCACATCCCTCCTTGGGAGAAGAGAGCTGCCTTGTGGCTGCTCAGTCCAGCTCCTCGCCCCCCCCCCCGGCTGATCCCCAATGACTTCCTGAACAGGGGGCATGGCGTGGGAGGATGTAAGGCATCCAGCGCCTCAGCCCTCCGTGCCACTGGGCCGGCCCTAAGGAGAATTATTTTCAATGACTTTCCTTAGCTGACACTGTGATTGGACATCCATTTTTGGAATTGAGTGCCATCGTTGGCAGCACTGGGGTTGGGCTTCCTTTGTCCGCAGCAATTTTTTTTTTAAATTCAGTCTTCCTGACAAAGAGTTTGGGCACTTGGTGTCAGAAAATTGGGGGAGGGCATCTTCAGCAGCATTGGTGTTGGGCTTCTGCTGTCTGCAAAGTTGTTATTTAATTCAGTATTGTCCACAAGGGGCACCCACTGTTGGATTCGGTAGGGGGGCAATATCTTATGTGGCACTGAGGTTGTGCTCCTGGTGGCCACAAATATTTTAAATGCCTTTGAGGAGACATGAGGTGGGAAGGAGAGAGAGAGAGGGAGAGAGAGAGAGAGAGAGAGAGAGAGAGAGAGAGAGGTGCAGCACCAGCAGCAGTACTGGTGGCTGGGATGGGTTCCCAGCTGCCAGTGATGTGGAATTTCTGGAATTTATTATGTGTGCCTTGCAGTTACTATTCACGTACATGTACCTGCTGTCGTCACATTATTTGTAATTACTCCTTCACGCCCTGCTGTATCTCCTCCCAGGGTCACTCCTGGAAATGAGCTCTAGCTCAGTTTGCTTATCCCCATCACCAAATTTGAAACAAATAAAGTATGTATGAAAAGGAAAACAACTTGTTTTTATATAGTGTATCTTATGCAATCTGTATCCCAATGTGCCTTTCAATGCGGGAGAGCAAGGGGAGAGGAGAGAGAGAATGGAATGTTGGTTTCCTTAGGTGAACAGGGGATTGAGGAGTGGGTGGATTGAGAACACGAATGAGACTTCTGGTGGCGTCATGAACCAGACAGCAGCCTAAGACAAGAGGCTCCCGAGGAGACCTAAATTCTTGCCTCCTATTTACTGCTTTAATGACACAAGAAGCTAACCAAGCCCAACGGGAGGTTGCAACATGCCAAAAAAACAAGGAGACACAAACTGTAAACCTTTAAATCGCAGAGATGAAGAAAGATTGCAGGCGGAAGACTCGGATAGCGGTGGATCCAGGGCCTCCTTGGCCTCTTGCCACAGCTCTGTACTCAGTGATCAGATCCCCCACACAATCCTACAAAGGCAAATGGCACAAGTATTACATGAGCTCCGTGATTTCCGAAAGGAAATGAGATCAGCTGCTACTGCACTCAGAACCGACATCGGTAAACTGGAGAAGAGACAGGAGGCTAGCGAAGCCCAGGCCACAACCACAGACCAGTGCATGGATGAAGCAGAGCGGGCCCTGATCCAACTACATTGCAACCTAAAAACTCTGCAAGACTGTGAGGAAGACGCTGAGAGCAGGAATCGCCGGAACAATATTCGACTGTCAGGGATCCCAGAGAATACAGAGGGTCCAGAAATGATACCCTTCATCCAAAAAACCCTGCAGGAAATCCTACCATTACCAGAGACTCTGTTGCTCGAGACAGAACGTGTGCACTGTACCCTGGGCCTGAAGCCTAAACCAGGAGCTCACCCCAGAATTATACTAATTAAATTCCTGAGACACCAGGATAAAGAAACGATATTACACATAGCCAGGAAGAACGGTACAGTACTTTTCAATGGCCAGAGAGTGTTCTTCGATAATGATTATGCACCAGAAGTGATGGCATGCCAGTGGGCTTACATCCTGATCATGAGCACATCGAAGGCTGCAGGAATACGTTTTAGGACCACCTACCCAGCCAAAATGGTGATCTTCTTTCATGAGGGCTCGTTTAGCTTCAACAGTGCAGCAGCAGCAATAGCCGAATTAAAAACAAGGAAGATAGAAATTTCCCAGCAGCGCACTACCCCAGGAGCATCGTTAGCGGCTAAACTATCTCAGAGGGCCTGGAGCAACACTCAGAAAGATGCCAGACACAGACAAGGAGCAGAGACAATACAAAAGAGTGTGGGTTCATTAAAGGCCAAACAACAGTCCACGGAGGAAGACAGAGAAGGCGCCCCAACACCAAATGACTGAATAACTGCAAGTATAAGGGTGTTGGAACTAATTACAGGAATTGTCACTCAGAACCCCTTTGAGAACTGATTTAGCACCAAAAATACTATGAACTTATGGCACTGTCTGTTTCTCCGTGTTTGGGGGAGGGGGAGGGGGATAAATGAGAATTGAATATCTGATTGAGTACTAAAACAATAGAACTTATGATACTGAAAGCTCTTTGTGTCAGAAGGGGGGGTGCGGGAGACTACTACTTCCAATGGTAGATTTGATTTTAATTTTTAACAAAAAGGAAGGAGATGGCACAATGGGGAAGTAGACCCAAGGGAGTAAGCAATACCACGAGGCAATGAAGGGCGGACAGGTGGAGCTGATCTCTACACGGTCCCCTGAATTAAAGCAATTGGATCCTATTCTGTGGGGTGTCCAGATGACCACCAGCAAACCCTAATCCCCAATGACAAAAGTACTTTAAGGGTAATGCATGCGGGATCACGGAGAGGGGGAATAGACCACGCTAAGCAATATGGACTGCAGACAGTACGTTGCGGATTAGTCAAAATGGAAGGCGGAAAGGAGAGGGGAGAAGGTAGGGGAAGTGAACAACCGAAGGACTGCCTGTAATCTATCGAATATGGGGGATCAGCGCATGTAATGATCTTGGGGGGGGTGCCCCAAATATGTACAGGAGAGGAGGAGTGGAAATGAATCATGGGACTCCCCAGAAATGTGTTAATGCAATCGGACCCTATACTGTGGTGTGTCCAGGTGACCACCAGCGGGACCCATAACCTCCGATGACAAAAATACTTTAAAGGTGATGCATGCAGCATCACTGAGAGGGGGAAATTGACCACGCTAAGCAATATGGATTGCAGACTCTGTGCTGTGGATTAAACAAATTGGAAGGCGGAAAGGAAGGGGGTGGAGAAGACTAAAAAATAGGGGAATGAAGGCAGAAGAAGGAGCCCAGATATTGCAATTAGTGCATGCCCTGGCTTACAGTCCCCTAAATCTCCAGAGATGGAGTGGCGTTAGAGAGACTGTGAACCTAGAACCCAACATTACCACTCTTTAAATCAAGGAGTCCTCTAGGTTATTGTGTGCATCCTCTAAAAACGCCCATGATCTCAGATGAGAGAAGAAGACCTGTTCGTAGACATTACCTACCCTAATTATCCTTTCACAGTGGGCTTATTGAAGGCCCAGAGTCTCATACAAGTAAGAGACTCACGATAAGGAGTTTACTTCTTGTTGGAAGCACCAGTTTAATAATAATTAGTGAGACGATCATGTTGGCCATCTCGCTAATCCAAATTTGTTTGATGTTAGTAATTGTTGAATGTCAGACATGTTGGTTGTGTTATTGTTATTGTGTGAGTTATGTTAATAGGAAAGTCATCAGAGTCGCATATATGCCTACACAAAAAACTAAAGTGGTAAAGACGTGGAGGGATGTTCCTAGTAGCAGCGGCAGGTTAGGCAGTACTCAGTATCAAGAATTAGTAAAATGCAATCCCCTAAAGTGAAACTGCTATCCCTGAACATTAATGGCCTAAGATCCCTGATTAAATGTTCAAGGGTACTAGCATATATAAGAAAGTCTAAATCTGATCTAGTATATCTCCAGGAAACCCACCTGTATAATAAGGAACATGCAAAGCTGGCCACGCTGAGCAGGGGACAAGTCTTTTACTCATCTAATAAAGAAGGTAGGCGTAGAGGTGTAGCTATTATAGTCTCACCACATACCCCATTTAGAATGGAATCCAGGTGAGGCGACTCTGAAGGCAGGCTGATTATAGTGAGGGGTACAATCAATGATAAACCAGTCACTCTGGCAAGTATATACCTCCCCCCGGGCCTGTCTTTCCCCCAGCTAAGATTCTGCTAGATAAGATAATACAAGAAACTAGAGGAGCACTGATGCTGGCCGGGTACTTTAATTTGACCTTAGACCCCACCATAGATACTACTAGCCGGAGGCCCCCCAAACAATCAGCTACACAGAAATTCTTCCGTAAATTTATAGCAGAGGATGGATGGTGTGATATCTGGAGAAAGTTACACCCCCAAGCAAAAAAACTACACATATTATTCGGCCGCACACCGCACCTATTCATGTTTAGATCATACATACACACAAGTGGAAAATCTAGGAACGCTGCAAGATGTGCAATTGGGGGATATTTCCCTCTTTGACCATGCCCCATTGATCTCTACCTGGGATATGGGTCTTCAGATGAGGAACACCTGATGGAGACTGAATCCATTCTATCTGCAAATGAAACACTTCCGGGAGTTTCTCACAGACAAAACAGCTGAGATTATAACCCCCCAGCAGTTACGTCCCCAGCAACACACTGGGATACTATCAGGGTAGTACTCAGGGGCCACATCATAAAGTATACTGCCGAGCTGAGAAAGCAACGAAAAGCACAAAGGGCCAGACTAGAAGAATCCCTCCATTTTCTTCAAATGGCTCATAAACAAGGTGACGCATCATTACTACCCCTGCTGCAACAAACAAAGCAAGAATTAGATCGGTTGATACAAACACAAACAGAGATTGCCTTGACCTTTTTAAAACAGAAATACTATGAGGTAGGACCTTGAGCCAATCGACTCCTAGCCTATCAGATCCGAAAACAAAGAAAGGTGGCAATAATTATCTCTATTCGCTGCCCAAATGAGGGTAAACCACAGTCTCAAGTACAAGAAATAGCAGATGCTTTTGCAGCATATTACTCCACTCTCTACACCCGCAAACATACCCCACCCCAACAGCAAATAAAGGATTACCTACAAACAATCACTCTACCTATCGGAATCCCAGAAGGAAACCCTTACTGCCCCAATCACTCTGGGTGAAATAGTCAATACCATAGCCAGTGCCAAATCATAGAAATCACCAGGATCCGATGGGTATGGCTCTGAATTCTACAAGGTGACCAAAACACAAATAACCCCCGCACTCCTAAAACTGTTTAACTCAGTATTGGAGGGCGACCCATCTCCCTCATCCTGGTCCTATGCAACCATCTCAGTAATACCCAAAATAAATAAAAACGTGCAATTTTGTGAATCATACAGACCCATATCGGTACTAAATCAAGACTATAAAATATTTAGGAGTATACTAGAACTCCCTACTAATACACAAGGACCAAACGGGTTTTGTTAAATCTCGTACCACTACGGATAATATAAAACGGACCCTCTACCTGGTACATCAAATGAACAAATCTAAGACCCCCTCAGTCCTAATGAGCCTAGACGCCAAAAAGGCGTTTGACAGGGTCGCGTGGCCATTCCTATATTTAACACTCCAAAAATTTGGCTTCCCCCTGCCCCTTATTAAAGTCCTCCAAAACATATATGGTGCCCCACAAGCATGTGTGAAAGTGGATGGACATCACTCTAGCTATTTCCACCTACATAGAGGAACCAGGCAAGGCTGCCCACTGTCTACACTTCTATTTGCAATTTTCATAGAACCACTTGCACAACAAATCCGGGAATCCCAAAACATAGAAGGAATTATCATAGGAAAGACTGAACATCGCATAGCATTGTATGCAGATGATATTTTACTTCACCTTCAGAAATCTGATAAATCCCTTCAGGCAGTAAAACAAATATTAGATAACTTCGGTCAGGTAGCGGAATATAGACTAAACCTAAATAAAACAGAGAGCCTCACATTTCATTACACCCCCTCTTCATGCACCCAAAATACTATCCCTGGGAGATGGAACCTACAAAAAATTAAATATTTGGGTATTCAACTAACACACACCCCTGCAAATAGCTATAAATGCAATCATGCACTGTTCACAGCACAGCTAAGAGTAGACCTCAATTCCTGGGCAACATTGCCCCTAAACATTACAAGGAGGATAGATCTAGTCAGAATGGTGGTACTTCCACGGGCATTGTACCTGTTCCAAAATATTCCTATTTTTATTCCACCAAAAACCTTTCGAGAATGGGATCAGTTGATAACCAAATTCATATGAGCAAACAGAAAACCCCATGTCCACCTCAAAATCTTGGCCCTTCATCGCCAGGAAGGAGGACTAGCACTCCCAGACCTACAACTATATCAGCAGTCAGGAACTCTAACACAAATAATGGCTCAGCAAAATAAGACATCTAACCCACATTGGTTAGAGATAGAAAGAGACCTGATAAATGACCACACTTACTTTCAAATATTATATGAACTGACACTAAAGCCAGCGGTGGGTCAATCCCTAAACCCATGGTTTATATCACAATTTAAAACCTGGCAAACTATCAAGAAAACCCAATGCCTGACCACCTTTCAAACCCTCATATGTCCTATCACAGGCCTGGGTAATTTTCCCCCAAAATACTTTGGATGGTGGTTTCCGAGGTTGGAAGATGGTTGGTTTAAAATACATACCGCAGGTCATATTTCAGGGAAGCATCAGATCATTTGCAGAAATTCAAAGAAAATACCCCTGGCCACACCGAGACTTCTACCGGTATTTGCAGCTTCGTCACTACATTGAAAATCTTCTGAAAGAACTCTGGATACCTGAGTAGTATCCAGCTCTGGTTCATGGCCAGATACAACTGAGTAATAGCCAGCAACAGGAACACTTAGTTTCATCTTACTACTGCCTCCTGAACTCTCAGGGGAGAATCTCTAACAGAAGGGATACGCCAACAGTGGACTCAAGAATCTGGCTATACGGTCATTCTAGAGACCTGGCAATGAGCTTGCTGCTATGCTGCATGAGTAACAAGCTCACACTAATGGCGCGAATACGTGTGGAAAAACCTAATAAGGTTTTTCAGAACCTCCCTAATTACCAACCATTATGCCCGCGCCAACACAGCAATGTGCTGGCGCACATGTGGTGAAACTAAGGCAAATCACACACATATCATGTGGACATGTCCACACCTCAAACCGTTTCTCTCAAATCTCCAGACACAGTTACAGGAGATATTTGACCCCCAATTTCAATTAACAATGGAGATGTTCCTCTTCTTCAGCCTCCCCAAAACACTGAGAGGCCCCGAACACTAGATATCTTCTTCTCCTGCTTATTACAGCAGCAAAGAAGACAATAACAAAACTGTGGCTAACTAATAAGACTCCAATGATACAAGACTGGTGGGACATCACAAAGCAGATATACACCATGGAGAGAATAACACATACTTTAAATGAGCAGGGAGAGACGTTTACTACAAGATGGACTCAATAGCAAATATACTATATGTTAAAGGACTGCAGTTTTGTCCCCTAGAAGGAAAAGATATCCCCCCAATAGAGAGGTGGATGTCACTGTGCTGAGAGTAAGGGGAGGGGAGGGGTTGCTCACAGGCCAAACACCCTATATTATGGAACCTTAGAAATAATAGGTCTACTCCCATTAATAAATACGAAGGGTTTTTTAGTAAAAAGAAGTGACTGGAATAGAACACCACCAACCTAAAGAGAAATTACCCAAAACCAGAAGAAGCAAGTTGGTAGAACATCTCCCCTTGCAAAGATAGAAGAGTTACAGATAAGAACAAGCATTTGTCAATGCCGAACGCTCGCTTGGAGGTATTTGCAGTGGTATTTGGCACTTGGACATGGCTTAAAAAAATCAGTGACAAAGAAGTACAAGCATTTGTCAATGCCGAATGTTGCTTGCTTCTACGTGCTGTTTAGGTATTTGGAAGTCATTGGAGTGCAAATATTGAAAATTCGCAAACTTACGAGCATGCATAGGAACTGCGCAACGCACGCTTGTAAAACAGTCATTTTTAGGAATTTTTTCACCAAATTTTCAACATAGCCATTTTAAGATCTCTGCTAATGAACAGTGTCACTGTGATTTTCTTAATGTGTCTCATACACTGAGTTCGCACACCGACTGCGCCATTGTGCGCTACATGGGCGGAAACACGTTTTGGGCAGAATGTGAAAAATGACAGCTGGACTGCTCATAAGGAGGTGTGGTAAAATGACAATGTTGAAAATCTGGAGTGAAAATATTGAAAATTCGCGAACTTACGAGCATGCGTAGGAACTGCGCAACGCACGCTCGTAAAACAGTCATTTTAGGAATTTTTCACCAAATTTTCAACATAGCCATTTTAAGACCTCTGCTAATGAACAGTGTCATGGTGATTTTCTTAATGTGTCTCATACATTGATTTTGCACACCGACTGCGCCATTGTGCACTACATGGGTGGAAACATGTTTTGGGCAGGATGTGAAAAATTACAGCTGTATTGCTCATAAGGAGGTGTGGTAAAATGGCAATGTTGAAAATCTGGAGTGAAAATATTGAAAATTTGCGGACTTACGAGCCTGCATAGGAACTGCGCAATGCATGCTCGTAAAACAGTCATTTTGTGGAATTTTTACGCAAATTTTCAACATGGGAATTTGGGACCTTCTCATGAATGATATCACTGTCATGGCATTATTCAGGCCCGAAGGGTGATTTCACGCGGTGACTGCGAAATCACCCTTCGCAGACTCTTTGCTCATGGCGTGTTATCCTCATGAGAAGGGTCCCAAATCATTGAGTGGTGCATCAAAAGCTCTGAGATATGCAATAAAGTTGAAAACCCCTATCCAGCCTATTATACAGCTTACCGGCATTTCCTCAGTTCGCGGTCGGCTTTGAAGAGGTGCAGGCGTGTTCCCAGTCCACGAAGATGCGTCGCACCGACTCTGGAAATGAAGTATGGGGTGGGGGGTGTGGGGGGTAGTGCGCAGTGGGTGGGTGCGGGTTGTGGGAGGGGCCTGGGAGAAGTGCTGTGGGACCGTTTCCAATTTACAGGTTTAAAAAAAAAAAAGCGTGGGGCGTTTGCCACGCTGGGTGGAAGCAAGCGTAGCAGAAAGAATAACTGGGGGCCGTGGAGCCCGGCGGAGATTGGGCACCCCGTCGACCAGATGGCGTGGGGCGGGGCGTTTGCCACGCTGGGTGGGCTCCCAGCATGGCAGAAGGATGGTTGGGGCCTGAGCCGGCGAGTTGGGCACCCCGTCGGCAGGCGATGCGGGGCGTTAGCCACGCTGGGGTGGGCTCCCAGGCGTGGCAAAGATTTAGAGGGGCGTGGCGGTGCGTGTATGACAGCGGTGGTTTCTTTGAGAGAAGACCACCGCTGTCACACACAGCACCGCTGGCCGACAGTCAGGACTGCCACGCCTGCTCAATGGAGCAGGGGACTGCAGGGAAGGGGCACACCTCCAAAGTGTCCCATTCTCCCAAGACGTTCCTTGCGCATGCGCGCAAGCGAACGTAGAAAGGGTTAGACAGCCAGATAGAATATAAGGATCATTGAATTAAGCTGGCCTTACAGAAATCAGGGATACATAGAGAGAGACTTATTAACTCCAAGAAATTATATGTTACTAAAAAGGTGAACATATACCTTTTATCTAAAGAATGAAATAAGTAATGTGGAATATGTATGTCAAACTATTTATTAACCTATATATATATCTGTATAAGCAAAATGTAAAAGAGCATCAGCTAAATGTGATCTGATGACATGTATGTATATATGTTGGAAAAGCATAATAAAAATGAAATTTATATAAAAAAAATTGAATACGAATGAACCTCCCCCTTTCTTGAACCCCCATTTTCTTTTTCTCTTGTGTTTTATACTGTCCCTCTAAATCCAAGGCTGGCAGCAGTCTAAGGGTTGTGTGCAGGGTTGCCCAGTGCCTCCAACCTTTGTCCAATGCACCCCCCAGTTATGATCGGCCAATCAGCGTGACTCATCTAGACATCAGCGGCTGACATCCACATGAGTCCCAATTGGCCCCTACAGTTTGAATCCATGCAGCCAAAGCCCATCGTGAGCATGCCACATAGTACGACATCGGTGCTGAGAGCGATGAAGGGGACAGTGACTGGCGGCTGAGAGAAGGTGCAGAGAGGGAAAACTGAGGTTGCTTTAGGGCCAGTTTGTCCAACATTTGCGAGAGAGTCCTGCACTGCAAGCAGTTTCTCTGGTAAAAAAAAACTGGTACTGCTGTGGCTTTTGCATCAGTCCTAGGGGGCAGTTCCATGCTCAAGGACTTTACTGCTGGACCACTGACTAAGCCAGGGCTCCTGGCCTTCATGGTGTCTCCCAAGCTTGTCTGTGCAGGAAGAATAGATATTTATCTAAAGGCCCCCATTTTCTCTGAGGAGTCCCAGATTCAGAAAAGGAAGTAGAAGTTTTGTCTCTTCATTTTTTTTTAGGCCTGACGGACTTTGAACTCTTCTTCATAATGCACTTTACAGATCTATCGAGAATTTAGGTTGCAGAGCTAGCAGCGAGCATATCTGCTACATAGCAGCCTTTTTTCATGACAGTTCTTATACATAAAAGGAATAGGAAACAGGATTTGAAAGAATTAACAGCTGGGTTCAGGAACAAAGTAACAGTAGAAACAGAATACTATGAGTTAAAGTACATAACTTTTGCAGCATAATCTAGTTGAACTATTTATGGATTAAAAAAAAAAAAGACCCATGCTGAGGTTCCATCACCACGTTTAACTTTACATTTTGAAACACGAGGGACAGAAGGAATGGATTTTAATCAACATGTTTTTCTTGTAATATCAGCAGTGCAGTAAAGTAACAATCTAAATGACAGCTGAGGAGTTGAACACATGAAACTATTTAGAGCCGCATGAGAAATTATAATAAGCACTCAAATGTATTATGTCTTTAGATGAAAACTTACTAAAGATAAGTACTGAATGCTGGACATTAGGACTGGCTAAGGATTTATGGAGGTGTGGTCTAAGTGCTGAAATGTTGATTGTGGTTGTAGAATAAAGTAATGGATGCACTGGGATGTTTGTGTGCAATGGAGGAACTAGCGTGGCTGAGTGAATATGTGATATATTAAAGTAAGATTATAAAATGTTTCTGAAAATTATATTGTATCTAGGTAACCAGAAACACTGAGAAGTTGTTAAGCACTAAAGACAATAAGCTGTGCATCAGGTAATGGCATTACTGCATGGTAGAAGGTAGTTACAGGAGCATTTTTGAAGAATAATTAAACTAGTTGGCATGGATGTCAGCTTATTAGCTACTATTTCCACTGGGCATCGTCACTTGGTAAACTTGCCCTCTAATTAACAAAAAACAAAAAACAAAAAAAAAAACAAGACATGAGACTGACTCCATTCCCTCCTGGCCATATCCCGACAAACGTGGGACAGAAGTCATTTCCTTCAGAGTGCTGCCAGCCACCTGCATGCATCTTGATGGCTGGTCCTTAATTACTACACCCACAGGGTGATGGAGCAAGCCATTTTCGATGGGACATGGGCACTGGTGTAAGCCCAGCTGACCTAGCACTCATAGACTATGGGACATCCCATGGAACCATACCTCTCAGCCTTTGAGAACTGGAATGAGGGACAAGAGTCTCAAAAGGAGGGACAATGAAGGACAGTGTCGCGCATAATGAGGGACACATCCTCAAGCAGGGAGATACAAGCTCAGAACACTGTGGAAAGTACTGTGCCTTGTACAATGTTTATTTCTGATTTATCATCTTAGAATATTATTAATTTCTACTTTAAAATCATTCTACAGCACATTTTCTGTGTGGGCAGCACCTTTTCCTTGAGGGATGGATGAGGTACAGAGCAATTCTGAGAGGTAACATGAGGGACATCCCTCGTACTCGGGGAGAGCCGACAGGTATGCATGGAGAACGCTGAGGCCCTCAGTGACATGTTAGAACTAAAGCCTCATTAACACGGTTGCACTTGCTCCGGAGCAATGTAAGAACATCTGTTGCTCCAGCATAAAGACTTGCATGTAGACATTTACCACATCAGGGAAGTTGACCATTACACCTCTCTGGGATCCTCAGAAAAGTTGGGATGCTGACTGGCATGAGCGTGGATTGAGTGGTTAAGCCGCCATGTGGACTGGCTGAACTGCTTGCTCTGACCTACATGGCACTCTGTTCCACAAGCATGTCACCGCTGACGTCAGTAGGAGAACTCCTCTTGAGGCACAGTCCCTCACCAGTGCTTCTCACATTGCCACTGAGAGAGGCCATGTGAGATGAAAACACTAGCACCGCAGTATGTCAGGACAGCACAGGAGTGAGAGCACACGGTAAGATGTGTGGCCATGTAAACACAGCTACAGACTATAATGGAGAGAGAATCTGCATGCTGAGGCTGTCGACTGCTATGTGGTCTAATGTAACCAAATGTAAGCCCACCCCTTTATTGGAGGACTTACTAAAGTTACCTCACTCCTCCCTTTGACCTTGTAAGGTTTGGGGGGGCAGGTTTATGGCCCTGGGAGGGGTTTGCCTGCCCTTCCAGGGGATAAAGGGAGAAGTTCTTGAAGGATCAGGGAGGCCGATGGGGAGACGGACACAGTGGGCCAGGGAGAACAGCCAAGGCACAGCAGCAGAGTGTAACTGTTCAGGAATTGGTGTTGGTAGGTACCAGGGAATGCGATTGGTGGGACTGGGACCTATGTGGAGTTTGGGAGCCATGGCCCAGAGCAGTGTTTGTTTGGTTGCCCACCTTATGCTCTGTGGCACCAGGGTGGGCTGGGGCCTAGAAGGTGTATATGGCCTGGAGATAGTGGGGGCACCTTGGTGGTGGCAGTACCTCTGTGTGGCCCTGAGAGGTGGTGGCAGCACTTCTGGGGTCCTACCCATGTGGCACACCATCTGTATTAGTTGGTCTGCCAGGAGGGAGTAATGTTTGGTGCCCCCCCCATTGCCCATGTTGAGCCTGCTCTGGGATGGTGAGTGGGGCCAATCTTAGACCCATTGCAGGAGAGGGCAAAGGAAGCAGTAGATCCACCGCCAGCATTTTGAGAGCCCCTGGGTTCTGAGGATGGCCACATGGACTGCGGCACAGAGCAGCAGAAGAGCAGCCCGAGAGTGAGAGCCAGGGAGGAAGCATGAGAAAAGGGAGCCCTGGAGTTGAGGCCTAGGTGAGCTGCTCGAGTTATAGGCTACCTGACTCAGTGTATGTGGAACTCATTCACAGCGTCAGCATGGCCCTAAGTCTGTGCCACTCAGTAAATACCTTTGTTTGTTGTCAGTTCCTTTGTCCAGTTGCCTTCAGTCCCATGGAGCTGTTTGTTTTTATTTAAAATAAATTATTCTGTTTTATTCTTTTACACATGTGTGTTTTTACTGCTCTGTGCTATTGCTACTGTGTTAACCATGCTTTCCCCCCAGAAAACTCTGGGACCGTACCTGACTGCTGCCTTTGCTGCCAGTGAATCTAGCTGCTGGTAAGCTGAAATAAGAACCCTGACCCGTGCCACCTTTCAGGTATGTGAGTTTTTCATCTGGTTTCAATGGCCATCCTTTGCTTGTGCCCCTGTCTGGTAGAAAGTGACATCAGGCCCCTAGACATAGGCTGGGGGGGTTACATAAATACTACTGAGTTTTTAAAGCTACCAATCAGGGTCAGACTTGGCATGTAAGGGATCCCTGGGAAGGTGTACAAAAGGCCCCCCCCCCCCAGAGCTGAGATCAAGCACTATTCTACATATAATTTTAGTGCAATAAGTTGAAGTTTATATCTCCTCTAATATTGACGGTCCCCTGCCATACTATTCCACTGAAATTAAGATATGCAACCTCTCCCATCTTGTAAAATATATCTTGTACCTATTATTGACACTGGCAATAATTGTTTCTATTTTCAGAGTATCCAGCATTTCATTGTGCTACTACCTGTACAAGGGTACCTCTCAGTGCAGCCAGTGTCTTGCGTATTTTGCTTGCCTACAGTTGTCACCATAGTCACATGGTATTTTTGCATACCAAGAACCAGAAGGTCTCCATAGTTCCCTAGCAAACACATTTCAAGGGATGTCAAGGGTTAAAAAATCTTGCAGTCCCAGCAAGGGGGCTAAGTTTGCTTGAATTACTGACCACACCTTTGAGTACTCCCATAATATATGCAGGAGTGGTCCTTCATGCTCTCCACATCTTATACATGTAGAGTGTCAAAATGCCCCATTCCGTGGAACCTATGCGTTGTAAAGTAGAAGTAATTTAAAATCCTGGATCTGTACTGTGTAAGCCATAACACACCCCTGCGGAAGACTCGCAGGAGTCGAAGCACTGGGTGGTCAGTTGGCGTGCTTGAGTGTGCCTCTGAGCAAAATAAACATATCTATTTTGTAATTATCCTGCTTTGTGAGTTTGGTCTGTGTGCCACAACAGTTTGTTTTCTTGTTCTATGCCATAAGTTGCCCATTTTCAAATATGTATGCTCATTTTCCCTTCCCAGATGGTTTTCCATGACCAGTTCAAACTGCCTTTGGGACACATTCACCCAGTAGCGGTGTGCTCCCTTCCACACGTTCACATAAGGGTTCAGACCTGATACTGCTGCCACTGAGGTGAATATCCCATCTTATACAATATTCAGATCAGACAGGAAGACAAGAGGAGGAAGAGAAGTAGACATATATGTCAAAGATAAATTCTCAACCTCTGTTATTAGCTGACCTCAATTCCTAAAGAATTTGAAAGCCTTGCTCTAAAAATCGAGCTCTCTTCTTCGGTCTCACTATGTGTTATAGGTTGCTATAGGCCCCCATTGGCAGGATATCAGATATTAGACCACATAAGTAGACTACTGGGTGCTATGCCTACAGAATACATTATTTTGGGAGCTCTTAACCTCGATTGGTTTACTAGTGTCTCTAAACCTTTAAAAAACATTTATGACTCCCTTGGTCTAACCCAGCTCATTACCGAGGCAACACGTCCCAACAAGAACAACTCCAACAATAGTACCCTGTTGGATATTATCCTAATTAGTAAACCTCATATGTTTTCTCATGCTAGTGTGTTCTTTACGAACATTAGTGACCACTGTTTCATTGCCTGTGTGAGATCCATCACAAAATCAGCCACTACCTCCAAATTCACCTTCAAGAGATGTCATCGTAATTTCTTCCCTTGTGGATTTCTCCTCGATTTGCAGAACTCATTGAGCTGGCAGAATTTTTACTTAGCAAAAATGGTAAATTCTGACCTACGATAATTTTCAGGAAATAGTGCTCGGGACTCTGGACAAACATCCACCACTGGTTAAGACCTGCATTAAGAAGAAATCTTGCCCCTGGTTCTCAGGTGACCTAAAGGCTACACTGCTTAATCGTGACTTTCTCTGGAAGAAAGCGTGGCGAACAAAACCTCCAGCTGACTGGATTCTATTCAGGAAGGCTAGGAACTCCTGAACTCAGATGGTCAGAGAATCTATAGCCAATTATTGTAGGGCAGAGCTGGACTCATCTGCTTAATGTGCTACCAAATTCTGGAAAACTCTAAGGAAATGGTTGTACATCATCAAACTCCCTACCTACAAAAATTACCTTCAATGACACCTCAGTTACAGATAAACCAACAATTATGGAACTTCTCAATAATCATTTCATTACTGCGGGGCTAGCCTTCGACATGTCTCCAGCTAATAACCTATGTACTTGACTATGTGTTCAGGACACAGGAACCTCAGCGATCACTGGGTCTAAGATTGGGGCTGTATTCTCATTTCAGTCTCTTTCTTTGAAATAAGTCAGAGATCTTCTGTTACATTTGGATATAAGGAAAAGTGCCGGGGCAGACTCCATAGACCCTTACTGTTTGAAACTTAGTTACCCCATCTTGGCCGTGCCAATTATGCACCTTTTAAACCTTTTGCTATCTCAAGGCGATCTTGCAACTATATGGAAAATGGCCCATATAGTACTGCTATTTAAATCTGGAGAGCCTGCTGATCTGAACAACTATAGACCAATCTCCCTTCTCCCCATCCTATCTAAAGTATTGGAAAAAATAGTGAGTGCACAACTACGAAACTACCTGGAACTTACAAACCTCCTAAACCCTCTACAGTCAGACTTTAGGCCACACCACAGTACAATCTCGGCCCTTGTTAAGGTGACCAATGACTGGCAGAGTGCCCTGAACACTAAAAGCTTCATATGTGCTGTGTTTTTGGACCTAAGCAAGGCATTTGATACTGTTGTCCATGACTTGCTTTTAGAATCCCTCTGTGAATTAGGCCTTGACACCTGTTCCAGGAGATGGTTCTCAAATTGCCTCTCTGGTTGCCAGCAGCAGGAGAAAGTGGAAGGGGAACTCTTGCTGCTTAAACCTTTATTGAGGGGTGTACCACAGAGTTCCATATTGGGACCGCTGCTCTTTGCCATTTATATTAATGGTATTGACGTAAGGATTAACTCTGCTAATATCCATCTATTTGCTGATGATACGGTACTCTATTTATTTATTTATTTCGTTTTTGTTAACTGGGTTAGGTGCGCTAGCCAAAGTTGACAATTTTCAGGCACGACCCAGGAGAATACATACATAAAATGAGATGAGATTGTACAATACATAGTATATAGTACAGGTACATAGTATATAGTACAGGTAGGTTAGAATACAGATCAAGTCAGACAGTACTCGAGATAATACATATAGCTATACAGAGATGACAAAAGTGACATTAGTACATGCAAATAACTGAAACTGGGCTAAGTGGCAGCTATAAAGACATTTTATAGCAAAGCTCATTTAGAAGTGCAGCAGTGTCTTGGGCGAAATAGGGTGGTTAGCTGTGAGGCATTAAGTGGGATCAAAGCATGTGCAGGGGTCCCGGGATAGGTGGCGATATAGTTCTTTTTTGAAGGTTGAGTGAGAGTTAGCCTGCCTCAGGGCAGGAGGAAGGGAGTTCCAGGTGGTTGGGGCGGTGCAGTGAAATGCTCCAGAGCTTTTTGAAGTAAGACACCTGGGTATGGTGAGTAGAAATTTGTTTGCTGAGCGTAGTCCGTGGGCAGGTGTCTGTGGTACAAGTAGAGCTGCAAGGGAGGAGGGGGTTTGGTTATGGATTACAGAGTCTATGAGGGTCCTGGGAGTATAGTTGGTAGGCAGTTGGGAGAGCCAGCCTAGGTCACTATACAGTGTGCAGTGGTGCTTGAGGCAATGGGAAGAGGAGGCATACCGACATATGTTGTTATACGCGACATCCCATTTATGGAGAGCAGGCTTATGGGCATTAGCCAAAGTGGAGACACCATATATCAGTGCTGGAAGCAGAATACCCTTGGCAATTGCCAATTTGGCAGATGGTGTTAGCAGGTGACAAGTCTTATAGGCGATTCCAAGTTTGGCATTTGTTGCTTTACAGGTGACTGGATGTGCAGACTGAAATCAAGGGATTTGTCAAGGAGGACTCCCAGGTATTTGAAGGATGTGACACAGTCGATGAGAGACCCCCCCCCCAGAGTCATGGACTAGGAGGGGTTCCTTGCAGGCCCTGAGTTTGGGGGCAGTGCCAAATAGCATGGCTTGGGTCTTTTTCGTGTTGAGGATGAGCTTATTAGCATTTAGCTATGTCTGCACATTCCTGAAATCCGAGGAGAGGTTTTTGTCAATGATGTTAACTTTGTCAGCGCTGGAGTAGAGGACAAGATCATCAGCGTATAAGATAGCTGAGCAGGAGAGTATGGCATAATCTATGTTGTTGATGTATAGCGAGAAAAGAAGGGGTCCCAGGATGGAGCCCTGGGGTACTCCAATGTCAGTGCTGGTCACATCCGGAGAGCGGAGTTGAATTTAACAAGTTGTAATCTGTTTGATAGGTAGTTGTTAAACCAGTCAACTACTGAGGATGAGAAGTTAATTCTATGTAGGGTTGAGAGAAGCAGGGGATGATCAACAAGATGAAAGCTTTGGTAAGATCGATAAATACTGCTCCAGTAGTAGGCCTTTGTCCATGTTGCAGAGTACATCGGTGGAGAATTTGAGAAGAGCGGTTAAGGTACTGTGCCCTTTTCTGAAACCATGCTGAGTGTCTGAGAGAAGGTTGTTCTTTGTGAGATAGTCAATGGTTTGGGTTGCAACAAGCTTCTCCAGTAGCTTGCTTAGCACAGAGAGGATGGCTATGGGCCTGTAGTTGTTGATATCCTTTTGCTCTCCTTTTTTAAGGATAGGCATAACTCGGGCAATTTTCCAGAGATCTGGGACAACACTGAGAGAGAGACAGAGTGAAGTCTTGGCCAGTGGCGAGGCAATCAATGGTGCTGCTAGCTTCAGGAGTCGTGTCTCGACTGAATCTGAGCCAGGGCTAGTGTTGTCAGATATGTTTTGCAATAGCCTTTGGACCTCAGATCTAGATATAGCTTTAAAGTGGAAAGGGGGGGGTAGTAGTTAGTTGGCAGTGGTCAGCACCAGATGCAGATCTCTGAGGTGTGCAGTAAGGCTGAGATGCTGTGGGAGGTGAAGCTTAGGACGAGGTGTACTGTGACAGGTCCGTGAATAATCTGTTAAAGGCATTTGCTATAGTGTTCGAGTCATTGCAATGTACACCATTTAGGATCATATCCCAAGGGGTTGATGACTGGGTAGCCCCAAGAAAGGTCTTGATGTGTGTCCAGAATTTTCTAGGGTCACCAGCAGAGTTTGTGAGCAGTTTCTTGCAGTAGATGCTCTTTGCTGTTCTGATTTGTTTCTTACAGGCACTCCGAGAGGCCATGTAGGTATTGTAATCCTCCGATAGTCTGGACACTTTATACTTCTTCCAGAGTTTGTCCCGTGTGTGCAGGTTAGCCAGCAAGTCCTTGTGTAGCCATCTTGTTTGTTTACCCCTGACCCTTCTGGTGACCTTCGGGGTATGTTTATCCTGAAGTGCTGTGAAATTATCAATGAAGATATCAAGGGCTATTTGAACATCATGGGAGTGATAGATGTCAGACCAGTTGATACAGGATACATCATAGAGGAAAGCTTCTACGTCCAGTTTGTCTCTATGTAGACAGACCAACTCCGGATGCAGCATGTTTGGACTTACAGCAGGAATTCAATAAGCTGCAACTTCACTTACTGAAGCTGAAATTAATTTTAAATAAAAAACAAAACAAAGGCGATGCTCTTTTCACCTCTGTTGAATGTTACTGTCCCAGTTTCCTGTGGTTCTTTACCTCAGATTATTACACTTCTAGGTGAATCCCTGGATTATGTAACTACGTTCAAATACCTGGAGGTTTGGATCAATCACAAATTGTCATTCTTGGATCATATCAAGGAATTAATAAAAAACTTAAGCAGAGGCTTGGCATCTTTTATAGGATTAAACATCTCTTTACCCCGGATGCCAAGAAGAGACTTGTACAAACAACCTTCCTTTCCTTATTGGAGTACGCTGACTTTATTTATTGCCAAGGCCCTGCCTTCGTGTTAGCCAAACTCGATACGTTATATCATAGATCCATAAGATTCATCGTGGGAGCTCCGTATTCCACTCACCACTGCTCCCTAAATGCTGTTGTAGGATGGCCCTCGCTTAACTACAGAAGATGAAGAAATGTTACCCTCTGGACTTACAGAGCGATCACTAATAAGTTGCCCCAATATATATTGGACTGCCTTTCCACAATAGTGGTAGGCAAATATGCACCGAGAAGTTCTGCCCTTATCTTATTAAATACACCAAAGGTCAAATCACACTTTGGAAGGTCAGCCATAGGCTATGTGCTGCCACAGCTTTGGAATAATTTGCCAAAAACTTTAAAATTGGCCCAACCCAGCAGTCTGCCTGCATTCAAAACATTATATGTGCGTTACGTCAAGGAATCCTGCAACTGCTTCTCATAAATTGTGTATATACAGTGATTTTAGTATGGTGCATATTGGCACCTCTCTTCACCCTTACCTTACCCCTTTCTCCTTTTAACTTAATCACATGTCTTGGAGGTTCTGCCAGGTTACCCATTAACTGCTCTCCCTAACTGTTATTTTCTGTACCTTTTTTTTTTTTTTGAAATTACTTTTTCTCCTCCTGTTCACCCTCGTGATTCCTCTCAATCAGGTCACTCAATGTCTCCCATCCCTCACAGAGTCTGCCCTTAGAGTGTCTCTTTGGTGGCTCCTACCTGCTTCTTCCTCCATGGAGCACCTGCACAGCGGGGTCTGCCCGTGATGCGGACTGGAGGGCTGGAGCGGCTGTCACCCAGGAGCGCCGAGGGTTTTTTCCTCTTTTTCTTGTCCCTCCCTCTCCCTCCCACTGAGGACACCTGGCTTGGGCGGAACGTGCGTATGCACACCTGCCAAGTGCCTGATGGCATCTTCCCCTCCCCGGCTCCCCCATGGAAGCCGCCGTTGCCCCGAGAGTCGGTGCTTCCACCGGCTCTCTCGGACGTCGGGTGTGTTAAACACACCCCTGGTATACCTCCCCAAAGGAGGAGAGCATCCATGGGGATGCTCAATCCTCCTTCCCCCTGCTGACCCCCGGTGGCCCGAGTCTGTTCCCGAACCCGGGTTGCCGGTGTGGTGTGACGTGTGGCGTCCAGCGCCTCAACCCTCAGTGCCACCTGGCCGGCCCTTTCTATGCCTTTTTTAGCAGAGGCCCTTTTCTTGGTATCCTTATACTACCTGTTTCCCTGCTTGCTGTCATGTGTCCTCATTCTGTAGATACTCCGTATTCTGGTATTCCTGGTTATTTCTATCTTCTGTGACCTCTTTATGTACTGCTTCTTACTATATTTCTAAGCTCAAATGGTCTATTACCGTTTCTGTCAAATTTATGTTGTCATAGGTACTTCATGTCATATAATCAGTTAGACCTATGCATTTTTTTGTACATATTAAATATAGATAGTTGCCTGCTGTGCAGGATTTGTCCTTCAAATATATATTGCCAACTATTTATTGTATATTGTTCTAACTACTATTGTATCTGTTCAGTCATATATTTCAGATGTGTATATTCCCTTCTTTATGATGGGTTCTTGTATGTTGCCCATGTCCATCTTGAAAATGAGTACTCCTCAATGGTGTTCGCCTGGATAAATAAAGACTTGATTGATTGATTGAGAATCAGAGATTACTGAGTGCAACATGGAAATGGCTTGGTAAATTGGCATTAGGGCCATTTGCAAATGCCCTGAGGGTAATTTAATTACCCAAGTTGTGTGTTACCCCAGGGATGAGACCTCAAATGGGTGGCAATAGATAGCATGCTTTTTAATTGCAGGACTTTTTTACTTGTGCTCGGTTCCCCTGAGCAGTAGCCTGGAAAGAATGCCTGCAGCATCAATCACTCTCCCTTCTCTGTTCTAGCACCCATGCTGGCTAACTGATTTCCAGTCCTTTCCTGCCACCACTGGTGAGAATCGACTTTTTTTTTTTGTCAGAATTTGCCCATTGCCCTAAAAGTCTTTCTTTGTGGGGATTAGCTTTAAAAAGAAGAATACTTACTTTATTTCTCAGTTTCCTCTGGGGTGGGCAAAGTGCTGTAGCAGTGGCTCCCTCCATTGCCGATCCAGAGTCTGCGACTGACCGTGACCCACTTCAAGTCCCCAGGGTCACCCTGGGCTGGCTGTAGTGTCCCATCTCCACAAGACACTCCCAGTCAGTCGTCCTCCAACCGTCCGTAAACATGGTAGGTCACTAGGCCACCAGCCAGGGTCTAATTCCTAAGAAGAGCCCAGAGCAGAGCCGATGAGCCATCGCTTGGAACTTCACTGGCGTGTCGGACAGCACTACTAATGGATGACCTGGCTCGCCTCCTTGAGTGGAGCATCTCGCTGTCATTGGCATCACTGCTGGGGGCCTGGCCTGTTGAGGCACACCAAAAAAAATTCCCTAACTTCCTCGCCTTGACTGACCGACCATCTCACTTCCCAGTCCTTCTCCTGACTCAACTCCCTGAGTTCCTGGGCCCTGATCTGTTCTCCCGACTTCTTCCATTTGAATCTGGCGTCGACTACTTGAGTCATGACACTATCTGCTAACCTGAAGATTAAGAGAAGCCCGTAGCCCAGTGCACTCCTCCGAAGCTTCAGTGGCAGCAGCAAATGGAAATGGCAGTGGAAGGCACCAAAACTGAGTCAGTCAGAGGAACTGCTGCTGGGTGCATGTGCACATGCATGATTCAGGAAATGCGTGGGAAGCAGAAAGCAATTATTGTGACACACACGCAAGGTGCGTGATAACAACTCTCGAGCGAGTAAGGGAAAAGAGTAGGACACACAACTGTGGCATGGCTGGGGATAAAAAAAACAAAGACAAAGTGTATAAATTATTTTTTTGTATGTGTTTTAATTTCCCACAGGCCATGGATGTGAATGATGCCCCGTCCATTACTCTCACTCCACCTGCGGGAAAACTTGAAAAACATTTTGTTGTCAACTTAGGGTTTACCCTGAAAAACCAAATGCTGCCCAGCTGGGGGCCCCCTAAGTGGTGAGGCAACCTGGAAATTTTCCCAGTAGCCCTGTGGGCTAGTCTGACCCTGGCCTGCTACCAGTGTGCCAGTAGTTTTCTTGTATGTAGATCATTTTTGCAAAGGTTTGTTCCGCGTGTGTGCTGTTGCAGGCTTATTTTTCGGATGATGTAATAAAGCAAAAACCACTGCAGCGTTGTACATAATTTATCATCAAAAGGCCAGTGAAACAAACACACATTTACTCATGTGTTATGCAGCAGTCAAAGTCTTCCTCCACCCAACCTCCCTCTGGCAATGTGGGGCACATGTTGGGGGTTACCTGGGGATTTGGGCATTTCTCTGCCTCAGGGAGTGTGGATTTCAGCTGTTTCAAACCCCCTCCCTTCTGTCATTTTGCTTTTGAGGCACTTTAGATGGGGTTTTATAGGGGATTCAGATCAAGGCTTGCCCTCACAGGGTGGGGCATTTGAGTAGCTTGGTGCCAATCAGTTTTGAATCGCCCACTATTCCCCAAGGTGGGGTGAGAGGGTTTACTTTGACTGCTGCATTGCATCTCGGGTGTCATGATGAGCACAGGCTGCTTAAAAGGGGAACAGTCAGCATGAAGAGTCCCACACCCAAGTGTAGTGCTGGTCTCAGTTTGCACTTTGTGTGCAAAAACATTTTTTTTACTTGCTGTTTACTGCAGTATAGAATGTATCATGCTAATTTTATTGTCCTCCTAAAGCTGTAGCCAGTAAATCCCAGAATCCCCTGCAGCTGATATCAGAGCAGGACTGCTGCAGTGGGACATTCAGTACTTTGCAGCACATGTTGGAACTTTTATAAGATCAGCTGGATAATATTTTCCTTAGAGCAAGGGGTGGAGGAGAACTCAGAGATTAGTTATTTATCTTCAAAATAAGCCAGTAAATGCACCATAGAGCATCTAGTACTCCAGGGCTTCTGGGCACCTGGCGGCCCCCAGACCCCCTGCCTTTATGTAGAAGAACTCGCCCTTGCAATAATCCTGGCAACAGGCTTGGAATTAGTACCTGTTTGCACTGAATACTTCCTTTTTCCTAGTGTCCCTTCCCACCTTGAGTTCCTATGTTATAAACAGCACAGAAATAGATTTTAGAGAGTGATTAAGTGACTTCATAAAGTCATACAGTAAATGAAGTACACAACAGCAGTGGGATTTAAATGTGGGTCTTTAGGTTCATAGCTCTGTACTCTAACCACTAGGCCAAAGTGCCGCCCATCCACACAACTAATCTTAGTACACTTGTTAACGTGCCAGACACACACACACACACACCGCACGCGCGCGCACACACACACACACACACACACACAGCTAGTGACCATCAATAATGATAGTTCTAACAGCTCACTACTGAAGGGGAGTGACAGAGTTGAGGAATGGATTACCAGAGGAGGGGATAAGTGCAGATAGTATTCCAAGTTTCAAGTTTGATAACTACCTGAAGGCAAAAGGCACTTCGGACTATTGCTGTTAGGATAATAGGGAGTTGAACTAGATGAACCATTTGGCCTTACTTTGTCTCACCAAACTTATGTATCGATGTTTCTGGGCTCTTGGGGACATGGGTACATGGGTCCTGAATACACAGCTCACAGATTAGGATGTGCTCGTGTTTTCCTGATGTGCATTCCTGAGACCTACAGTTGTCACAGCTGGATGTCGTAAGTAGGATTGGCAAGTTCCCACAGTTGCGGTAACTAAATGCCAAATTGCGGTACTGTAGCATTTTTGTATAGTTGTAGCACTTTTTATCACAGATGATGTATGTTTTCACACAGCTGTTAGGCTTTTGCATTCATTTAGGTAAAAAGTGCTGAACTGCTGTATTTGTTTTCTGTTAACTGGCACTTTTTACCACAAGTGCACTTTCCTGGATTAAACACATGGGGAAGAGGCCCCCGGGGTGACTCTCAGACTTTTTTACCAGATCCCCCAGTATTTTCTTTAATGTGTTTAGGCGTAGTGTGTGTGTGTATAAATATATATATATATATATATATACAATTGAACCTCGATTATGCGGACCTACCGGGGATAGCAAATATTTCTGGATAATTGATTGTCCGGATAAACAAAAATTCAGAAATCAATGCTACAGATAGGAGGATAACTTTTTCAGGACCAGGTCACTAGTCCGTACGAGTGAATAATCCGGATAATTGAGGTCCGGATAATCAAGGTTAGACTGTATATATTTACATATACATATATAGTAGGAAGTACAGGGGACACCATTAGGGCTGCAGTCCACACATATAGATATTTGTAGTCCTATCTATGTATAGTCCCTGTCATGCTCAGTGGGTATTCCTTTGTCTGTGTCCAGCAGTGTGTGACCAGTATCTCCTGTGTAGGAATAAACATGGCCACTGAATTGATGTACTGTGTCTGTCTGCCTAGGGCACCAGAATATTACACTAGGACCCTCAAAATTAAAATCCTGCTGAGTCCTTGGGTGTTCCCTAAGGATTCATTTATGGGCTGCTGCTCCATTTTCATCAATGTCCTGGCAGAACAGTGCAGTCAGTTCTCGGTACACATGTATGTGGATGACATCATTCACTACAGTGCCACCTCCTTGGGCCTCATAACTGTAAGTCTCCAACTGGATTTCCAAAAAGCTGCATCATGGCTCACATGTAGCAAATTGTTCCTACACAAATTGTTGGCACCCTTTGCAGACTGTGTGAGAGGCCTTTCGGCACCATGCATTTCTGCTTAAAATTGAACCAGCATAATATTTTGTGGTGATTTGCATATGCAGCCCACGATGCTTTGCATTATGGGGGTATGTGTGAGTTTGTATTTCTATGTAGCAAATTGGTGCTCACTGCCTTAGAGAGCAACCATGATGTAAATCACTCCCCACAAACTGGAATTCTGTAATCCTCCACTCAGTTTGAATAGCCATGGATGCCATGCTAATTCTATCAGACCAACTACTTCAGATACCTGGGAGTATAGCTTGATCTCACATTAAACTTGAACATGCTCATTGACCACATGTTGGCCACAGTATGTGTCAGGATAGGGGCGCAGTACAGAAATCAACACTATCTCAGTGGCTATGCCAGGAGAAGAATTATGCAACAATTCCTCCTAATGTCCATCCTGAACTATGAAGACCTTGTCAATTAACAGCAACTAAGTCAACCCTCAAACAAGTGGACACACTCTGTACCAAACTATGCAGCTTTGGCCAGTGATGGAAGCACAACACACACCATATCTGCACACGTTTCAAACGTTACCAGGGGATCATGGATGAGTACACAGGAGCATAGACATTTTCCTTCTTATGTAAATGTGCCCATAGTTCCCAACCCAACTACTGCAAACACTGGCACAGCACAGAGCTATGTGCTATGCTTCCTAGGAATCTCCAATTACAGTGTACACAAGATCAAGGAAGCTGGCTGACCCAGTGGCATGGTGGGTTGTGGCACTGGCTACCACATTGCCTACCACACTGGTGACCTGAGCTCGGTAACAGATGGCGGTTGCTCAGGGGCTGGCTGGTGAAGGGAGGATTGAGCATCCCAAGAACAGCTCTCCTCCCCATGGGAGGGGGACGTGTCCTGCTAAGCAATTACCACCTGGAGAAAGCTGGATGGTGGCACAGTGGGGCACAAGTGAAAGGAATCCCACCCACAGGATGTCAGGGGTGGCTCTGCAGAGGAGGACTATGCAAATTACATCATTGCATGTGCTGTGGACCCCAGGGGAGGCAAACCAGCAGAAAAAAAAACATGACTGCAGCTGGATGATGGTTTGATCTCCTGCAGGCCCCACACTGGAGACTGAGCACCTCCAAAGGATGTGTGGTAGAGGACAACTAGAGCATGATGGTAAGTCCCAGGGAAGCCGGGTGAGGGAGTGGATCAGATGGGGAAGGTCAGGTGAAACAGGAGATAAACTACTACTAATAAAAAAAAGATCAAGGAAGCTTTTGGTCAACGTGTCTTTGCTTACCATGCACCTGACAGTAGACACATAAAATAAGCTTCTGGGACAGCTGGAACTTGCTACAGTACTACATTGGGACTTTCAAAGAATTTATTGCAGTCCTGCCAAAATGAGCCATGTTTCTGTTTCAAGGACTAGCAAACCATGGACTATTGATAAGGTGAACAATTCTGAGGCTCAGATATTCAGAAATGTGCCAAAGGCCGGCGCAAGTCCAGCACAGCGCAAATCTGATGCGCTGTGGTGCATCAGGAGCCACATTCAGAGGATGCGCTGGCTGCACTGCGCCAGTGCAACCCAGCTGAATATTGAACAGTTGTGCCATGACACAACCAGGAATGCTCCATGGTGCAACCAGAGATGCATTATGGTGCAAACACAGTTGCGCCATGGCGCAGAAAGAGATGCCCCAGCGCAACTGTGGGAGCAGAGCAGCAGAGCAACAGAGGGGCCACAGCACAGAGAAGAGACCCAGGGACAGAGCCAGGGAAGCACAATGACAGGCCTCAGGAGGCCATCACCAGCATGACACACCAGAGTGCACAGAGGCACTCAGACCCATCCCCCGAACACAACAGTTGCACAGATTGTAGGCAACAGGAGGTGCCAATGGCCAATGGAGGGCCACCAAGGGAGCCCCCCCCCAGGCTGCAGGTCGTGCCCCCCCCACACACCCAGACCAGAGCAGGCCACACCCAGGAGCACACACACACATGCCACACAGGCACAGAGGAGGCACGGAACATGCTGGGAGCCACGTAGCACAGCAGACCACATGGGACAGGCCGCACAATGCCAGTCAGAGGCCTCAAAACAGTGTGCAGCCAGTACCTGACCAAAGACCATGGCCATGTGCCATCACCATGCACACACCCACCACACACCCCTGACAGCCACCCCATGGGCACCCCAAGGCACAGCCAACGACCGCAGGGAGGGACACCACCACAGTGGAACACACCACAGCACACAGCAGTAAACCACAGAAGCACAACATGCACCCTGACACGCACACCAGATGGACAGGCACTGAGCCACTGCAGCATGGCTCCTCACACCACCTGCAAAGCAGACACTGACACAGGCAGGTAAGTCAAAATAGAGATATAGTCAAAAAACTATGTACAGTAACAACGGGGTGGGAAAGGATAGGATAGCGAGGGAAGGGGACATGGAACATGGACTGTACAGTGGGAAGAGGGACTGTAGGGGGAGGTACAGCAGGGAACACAGGGGAATGCTGGGGTCCATCCATCAGCGGCCATGGCCTGCCACCCCTTGATGCCCTGTCCACCTCCGATCACTGAGGAGCATGCAGCGCACCTGCAGCACAACCTCCATGGTGGTGGAACATATCAAAATCAGCTGCCAGAGCAGCCGGCAGTACATGGTCCTCTGTCTTCTCCTCTGGACACCTATGACAAGGGACAGGACAGGTGATCAGTGCAATATCCCAAGGAACCATGCCCACCCATAGCGCTTAATGGGCAGTGGAAATACACCCCCCCGGAGGGCCCGTACCGGCCATCCACAGGGGGTGAGCCAACGCCTGCCAGCAACGTGGCACACCACGACAGTGCACAGTGGTGGTCCCCACCACACAGTGGCCACCCAACTGCACAATGGCAGTCACATGGCACAGTGCACTGGCAGCACCACAGCAACGTCAGTGGCAGCTGGGCGCATGCACCCCACCAACAGCTGGCACACATCTCCAATGGATGTGCCACAGTGGCAAGCACCATGCACAGTGCAGTACACACAGCTGCCATGGCACACGGCACAGGCGGCCAAGCCCACACCCATGCCCCCGCCACCCACCATGTACAGTGCGAAGGACCATGACAGTGCCTACCTACCCTCTGTGGCCCCGCTGGTGCTGGAGCTGCTCCTGCGCCACCTCCCTGGCCCACAGTGGCCTGCTGTCCTGACACTGCTACCTCTGCTGCCACCCTCCTGCGATTTTCAGGCCCTGGGAATGGAACATAGATAGGTACACATCAGTAAACATCCACAGCAGCTGCCCACCACCCCTACCCCTGTGCACAGGGTGAGCTCCTGCCCAACACGACCTGCACAGCTGCATTGCAACGCAGGCAGCAGCTGGCAATGCCACCTTGCGATGTGCACAATGGCAGTGCACCACTCTGCAGGGCATGCCAGGCAGCCTGGCCAACACCACAGTACAGCACCAGGGCACACATGCAATATGAGCTTACTCACCTGGCTGTGGTAAAGCCCCATGCCTGACTTGCGCCTCTAGCCTCCTCAGGTACTCTGGGTCCTTCCTGACAAGGTCACCATATCTGTGGCGGCAGTGATCTGCCGTTCTGGCCACCTCGGTATGCTGCTGCAGTGTGGCAGCAATCCCCTGCCACATTGCCATCCCGGGCTGCTGCAGGGTCACCTGGCCAAACAGTTGGGGTGCATGGAGCTGGACACATGTGACCAGGTTCACCAACTCCACCTGTGTTCAGTTCTGTGCAAGGGGTGCTCTCCGCTGTGCTATGCTACACTATGAAGTCGGTGAGCAAAATGGTGGCAGTAACCACACGTGGCCATGACATGCGCCAGATGTGCAATGTGAGGGAACATGCGCTGTGTCCGCCCACCATGCATTCCTGGAGATGCGCAACTTGGGTGTGACCAGGTGGGGTCACGTGTGCAGGGGTGACCCAGGGGCAGGGGTCACTGCAGGAGTCAGGGGTCGCCCACCTCCGTGCAGTGCACACGTGCGTGATAGCAGGCCTGGCACACAATGCGCCATAGCCCCCATCGTACAGTCATCACACAGTGCATGACTGACAACATACTATTCTGCGCATACCGCGGACCTGCACACGGCATGCATCGCGCATTGTGCCACTGACTTGCTCCATAGCGAACTCTCATTGTACACGGAGCAAAATCATGATATTCAGACACCACATGCATATTAGCTCATCAGCCAATGAGTGGCACACTGGGGGAATTAGCATGTCATTACTGTTGCGCCAAAGCTCATTTGCATGCGATGCGCTATGTAAGCGCCATGGAACAGCACAGGCCATGGACCGGTATTGCATCCTTTTGGGGTAAGTTGCGCATGCTGCTGCAGCTCACTGGGAGCAGCCAGCACAGCAGGGGGACAGAACAGGGTGATGCTGCCACTGACACACTGTGCTGTCCATGTCCACAGGAAGTGACATGTCGGAACATGAGGAGGGTGAGGAGCGTGGGCCTGCTCGCAAGCGCAGGCCAAGTTTCATAAAGGTGGAGACTGAGGCCCTGTTCGAAGCGTACCTTGACAAGGAGCCCCTGTTGAGTGGTGCCACGGGCACACTGCAGGCCAGGGCTGGGGCCTGGCTGGAGGTGGCGACATGCATCAACCAGCAGGACAGCCACCAGCGCTCAGTGCAAGAGTAAAGGAAGAAGGTGGGCATTGACAAGAGGCGCATCAAGAAGAAGGTGGTGGCCATCCGTGCCTCCCAGAATGCCACCAGAGGGGGGCCTGCAGCTGCGCCACCACCCACAGTGCAGGAGGAGTTGGTGGCAGCCACCATGCGCCGCAGCACTGTGGAGGGTGTGTTTGGTGGCAGATTCCAGATGGGTGGTAGCCTATCACTGCATGGTATGTATGTCAGCCACGCACAGCTGGGGGCGTACAGGGTGTGTACATGGCCATGCTGGTGTGCATGCAGCCGGTATGCCTGTCATGTGCATGTGTGCATTCCCATGTGCATGCCATGCTGCAGGACACAGGCAGTGGCAGTGTGGGGGGGGCACGTGTGGGCAATGCATCACTAACACGCCTCTCTTTCTCTTGCAGCACCAGCACGCCCCCGGGTAGATGAGGAGGCGGCGGCGGCAGCAGCCATGGACACTGGACTGGCCCCGGAGGACCAGCCTTCCACCTCCATGGGCATCCAGGGGCCTGACAGGCTGCAGCTCACCACCACTGTGCAGGCGGATGTCCTAGACCTGGGGTCGGAAGAGGCCCTGGATGTGTTCCTGCAGGATGCCAGCCTTGGGGTCCTGTGCTCAGAGACACAGATTGGGGTGGGGTCTGCCACCAATGACGATGCCACACTTATCCCAGACAGCATGGCCACCATTGTGGGGGAGATGCCCCTGCTGGCCACCGACACAAGTAGCATGCCCAGCGCTCTGTCAGCGGCGGAACAGCTGCCCGCCACCACTGCGGACACAGCGGTGTGCACTGCTCAGGCTGTGCTTTGTGGTGGAGGTGGTGCAGCTGCACAGGCACCAGGTGGCATGCAGTGGTTAGGTGGGCAACAGCAGCATGCTGTGGGTGCCACTGGGGTGCCGGACTCAGGGTCTGCCAGCAGTGCGCCCGCCATACCCAACCCCCTGCAGATTCCACTGTGCAGCGTCCACCAGAGAGGGGCTGTGCAGCATGGCTGGTCACCACATGGGGATCGGCATCCAGCCCAGGAGCCCCAGGATGCCGACCTGCTGGCTGAGCACACCCGTTTGCTGCAGAAGTCCATTCAGCAACAGGTGCTGCTTGCCACTGGGGTGTGCGCACTGCACGTGGAGGTGCGCCAGTTAGCTGAGCAGCAGGAGAGGGGCACTGCGCAGATCCTGGCAGGGATGCAGCGCATGCAGGAGGCCACAACTGCATCCCTGGATTGCATTGCCACTGTGATCTCAGATGGATTTCCACTGCTGGCTACCACAGGGCATGGCCAGGCACAGAAGACCCCCTGCAGTGCGCTATCCACCCTGCGTACCCGGCATCAGGTGACCCCTGTGCATTCGACACTGGGCTCGGATGGCAGCAGCCCAGGCACGCCCGGGGCTGGGCTATTTGGGCGCCTGGACACTCCCTCGCGGACACAGTCACGGTCAGCGGTTCCACCTGGGGGGCTGTTGCACACCCCATTGGCTGCGATCAGCCCAGGTGCGGCAGCCCCATTGCTGGGGTGGCCATGCTTCAGTGCAGCAGACCTGCTGTGCGACCCACCCCACGTGCAGTCTGCAGCTGCTGCCCAGTGCGCACCTGGGCGGTGTGCGTGTGCCTACCGCAGGTGTGGCACCTGTGTGTCGTGCCACATGCTGCCTGTGTGTGTGCCTACCCAGCCGCTGGGCCATGTGGCATGGGCGTGATGACAGCAGTCCTGCACCGGTTACACCTGTGCACTGGTGCAATGCATCTGATCCATGCCACATACCCTTGCCTGTGTGTGTGTGGATGCGTGTGTGTGTGTTTTGGGGGGGCTGTGAGTGGTGCTGTGTGTGGGTATGTGCCCCTGTCATCTGTACCCCTGCTCCTGCCTCTGTGTGTGCATGCCCAGTGCCATGCACACCCCTGCATGTGTGCTGTACCTGTTTGTGTGGCCTATGCATGTGTATCGCACCACCTACCTGTGTGCACCATACTGCTCCTGTGCTATGGTGTCCCTGTGCTGTCTTGCCTGCTGGTTCTGCCGGAGATCCCTCTGCCCAGGGGATGGCTGTCCACCTCCCTCTGGCCCATTGCCTCCATCATCCCCACTACTGTCACCCTCATCAGCCTCGACGACTATCCCACGGTCAATGGCCATATTGTGCAGTATGCAGCAGGCCAGGAATAGGCTACAGGCTTTTGAGGGGCTATACTGTAGGGCACCGCTTGATCTGTCTAGGCAATTTAACCATGCCTTCAGCATGCTGAAGACTCTCTTGATGATGTTGCACGTGCTGGTGTGTGCCTCGTTGTAGTATTCCTCTGCTGGGGATGACAGGCACCGGTAGGGGGGTGAGCAGCCAGGGCCACAGTGGATAGGTGCTGTCCTCTGTGTGGATATTGACATGGTTAGCCCTCTGCTATGCTATGCTGTGCCCCTTGCCTGTCCCTGGTGCCCACGCCAACATGCACACCCTGCTCTCCCCATCCCAAGGTATGCTCTTTCCATTGCCCTTTCCCTGTGCCATACTCATCCACTAGGTGGCCCATGGGGATATTCCCACATTCAAACCTGTGGCACAGCGCAGGGCTGTGCCAGATGAATGCATCATGTGCACTCCCTGGGTGTGTGGTGCAGACATTGGTTATGAGACCCGTGGCATGGAACACCACTCGCCAGTTGACACTTGGGCTACCCTTCCTATTGATGTATGACACACCCTCGAGGCCAGGTGGCATGCGGATGCCCATGTGGGTGCAGTCAATGGCCCCAGTCATGCCAGACCTATGTGCTACCCTGTGGAAGTCCTGCATGGTTGCTGTACGCTCCGCCTGTGTGCTGGGGAAATGGATGAATTCCGATGCACATGACAGCAGGGTGTTGAGGAACTGTGTCAGGAGGCGGGATGTGGCTGACTGGGTTATGCCTTTGGTGTCCCCTGTTGGTCTCTGGAATGTGCCCGTGGTGAGCAGGTATGTGATGGCTGTCACCGTCTCCACGGACATGATGTGGCTCCGTCTGGTGGGTGCCTGCATCTCCTCACTGCACAGCTTGCAGAGCTGCCTCAGAATGGCCCTGTTCAGGTGGTACCAGCCCATGATCTCCGTGCCACTATACTGCTCAAAGGTGACGTGGGCGCAGTACCACCTGTGTCGGGCATGCCACCGACAGGTCCTTCCATGGCCATGTCGCTGTTTCTGCTGCCCCCCCACACCCCTCATTATGGCCTCCATCATGAAGGACACACTATCCATGGCCCTTGCTGTCCTATATTCCCCTGGGTGGTTGGCTGTTGCGGGCTGTGTACCACCCTGGTGCACTGCCTGGCAGTGTATCTGCCTATCTGTCACACTCTCTCTCTCTGACCCTGTCTCCCTCTCCACTGCCACCTCTGTCCCTCTACCTCTGTGTCTGCCTTGGTCTTTCTTTCTTTCTTTCTTTCTTTCTTTCTTTCTTTCTTTCTTTCTTTCTTTCTTTCTTTCTTTCTGTCTCCTCACTCCCTCGCACAAGTACTTTCTGTGTGCTTGCGCCCTGTATTTATAAGAACAAGTCTGCTCGACGCATCTCTGATTTGCTCCACACTTGCACCATGGTTTCACGGTTGAATATCGCACTGCACTAGCTATTCATGGGCATGCCCCCTGCACTTGCGCCTGCATTCATTATAGTTGCGCATTGGTGCAATGAGAGTTGCACTGTGCACTGGCTCCTGCTGAATGTCGCTCCTTGGCGCAAGTCCACACTTGCGCCGGTGCAACTCAGTTGCGCCATGCGCAACTGCTTTGAATTTCTGGGGCTGAATCTATTCTTATTGTATATATATCCCTATAATACATGATATTGTCTACTGTTCTATTTGTATGCCAAGTTAACTAACTCCACTGTATTCCAAATGTATGAATGTCTAATCTGCATCGTGTACTAAGACTCGAACTCTGCATTGTGCCGGCCAGATTGTAACCTGAAATGGCCTCAACCACCTACCTGTTATATATTCTCTCTGTATGTGAAATGCTCTTCTGTGTAATTAACTCTGGGTCACCCCTGAAAAAGGGACCTTCGGGGGCCCAGTGGGCTTACCTGGCTACCAAAATTGAATAAATAAATAAATAAATAAATAATGTATCAGTGCATGCATATACTGTCTTGTCTCACGTGTGAAACTCAAAGTTAGTCTGCTGCTGCCCTGAGACCCTTATAAAATTTAAACAAACCATCTCATAAGGCTATCCCTGTGAATACAATTTTAATAAATAAATTAAGTCACTCAATGAATACATACAAAGTACTGTACAGCAGTAAAGTGTGCTTCTGGTAGGTTAG
This sequence comes from Neoceratodus forsteri, assembly GCA_016271365.2. Lineage (NCBI taxonomy): Eukaryota > Metazoa > Chordata > Ceratodontiformes > Ceratodontidae > Neoceratodus > Neoceratodus forsteri. The sequence continues at coordinate 694,331,162 of JADMNL010000022.1, read as the reverse complement.
GGTATGGTTATGTCGAGGTGGAGAAAGCTAGTAGGGGTTGTTTTTTTCTCTTCATCTTTTTATTCTTCTCCTGGCCCCAAGACACACCATTCCATTAGGGTGACCTAACACCCCTTCTACCTGCTGGAGTCAGCCACAGCAACCAGCCCTCACCTCCAGGCTCCCCAGGTTGACCACATCATGCTGTTCCAGGTCCATCCCTTCCAAGGGGCTCCGTTTCCTGCCACCAGGGGAGTAATTGCATAAGAGATTAGATATGGCTGGAGAGGCAGGGGCATTGCATGCTGGAAATCAGGTGGGATGAGAGTTTGTGGCGGCTATCAATTGGTGTGCCCAAACTAGCCAATTTTACCATGTTTTCTCTACCCCCTCTCACCCACCTCTGTGAGTGCGTGAACATAACCGCAATCCTGGGAATGGAGCCAGGTAGCCTACAAGAGACTACCACCCCACCTCTAACAGGGGACACTAGAACAGCAGTGCCTTGTCTCCTCCTCCCTTGGACAAGAGTATCCAAAGGATGTTCTGTTGCCCTCTCTGTGGGTCTGCTCCTGATAGGCTTGGAGCATAAACCCAGCTTGCCAGTGTGTCAAAGGAATCCCTTATTTCTCGGCTTCATGGAGCCAGCAACAAAAGGATGGTTGAATGGATGACTGAATTATTAACTGTAAAGATTCTGACATACAGAGACATAAAACTCTTGTGGTACTTTTATGTCTTACTCTTTTAGTGGAGTGATGGGGTTGCTTCCTGTTATTATAACTGTAAGGGTCCCTTACTCTGATCAGGTGGTGTAGCTTTTGTTCAGAATTTTCAATTTGTCTGCAGAACTTGTAGCATTCAACTGTTTCTCTGAGGTTTAGGCACTGAAGAATCAAGCAGACAGGTTCTGTGGCACAGACAGATTGGAGGGGTAGCTGGATTCTGTGAAGCAAGACAGATTGGAGGGGTACCTAGGTTATTTCCATGTGATTCTCACATATGACCAGCCTCTCTCTTCACTCATTTCGAGGCCTATTACTAGAGGGCTAAGCCTGACCCTAAGAATTGTTCTCTGGGGGGAATATTGCTTGCAGACGAGATGTCTTGGTGTTTGTGCATTGAGTGTTGTGGCACAGCTAGAAACAGGAAACTGTCATGAATATGCATGGTCCTGCCCTCCCCCAATAGTCAATAAGAGGGGGAGGCAAGCCACAGTAGAGGGAGATAGGAGGCCCCAGTGAAAGGAGAATCAGCAGTGGGACCCCAGCTGTCTAACTGTGACTGAGTCAGGGGGCCTGTGGTCACAGGGATGGTGGAATGGCCCTAGCATCCGGTTGGCTCTAGGCCCCTGGCAAGGTCCCCAGAGGAACAACATGGCACACCTGTGAGGATGGAGCATCCCAGGATGTTGCCTCTGGGACCCAAAAGATCAAGACTAGCATGGTATCACCAAGAGTTGTGGAGGACCACCCCTCAAGGGGGTCACTTGAATCTGTAAGCATCTGCTTCCACCATCTGTGCCTTGGAAAAAAGCCTGACTTGAAAGACAGCCCCAGCTTGAAAGAGAGCACACCTTTGTAAGTGAACCATGCAGTAAGGATGCTGTGGGAAAGCAGTGAAAAATCTAGGTACAGCAGGCCCAGTGGCGCTGAGAGCTGAGGCGCTGGATGCCTTACCTCGCACTATGCCGGCGACTTGGGTTTGGGAATGACTCGGGTCACCGGGGTGCCAGCATGGGGGGGCAGGACTGAGCAGTGGCTCTCCTTTCCCGGGGGGGTCACTCAGCCATAGTCCCGCTGTCACCAGATGGAGGTAATAGGTGCAGGCGGTAATGGTGAGACCGGTAGGGTGGGGTGTCCCTTAGTGCATGCATATGTGTGCCTCCACGTGCATGCATCATGTCGGGGATGCATGGGAGTACGACTGGGGAGCCTCCATGTGCATGCATCATGTTGGGGATGCACGGGAGTAGGACTGGGGAGCCTCTAAGTGCATGCATCATGTCGGGGATGCACAGGAGTAGGACTGGGGAGCCTCCATGTGCATGCATCATGTCGTGGATGCACGGGAGTAGGACCGGGGAGCCTCCATGTGCACGCATCATGTCGGGGATCACGGGAGTAGGACTGGGGAGCCTCCATGTGCACGGATCATGTCGGGGATGCACGGGAGTAGGACCAGGGAGAAAACTAACAAAAAGTAATAAAATTACTTAAGGAAAAAAAAAAAAACAACTAGGTACAATTATGTGTTGCCCCTTGGCATGGTAACAAGTGAACGGGTCAGCAGGAGGAGGGGGTCAGGCAAGAGTTGGGGTCAGTAAGTCCCAGGTATGGGGCCAGGCAAGGGAAATGGTTCTTTGGGCCATTAGGGCTATCAGCATAGCTGCCAGAGGAAGGAAGGCAAGGCTGTACCAACTTATAAACTTAAATTTGGTACTAATGTCATAGTCTGACTTGCTTTCAGTAATATTGTCGCTCATGGGGACAGTGAGACATGTGCTGGCACAGATTTTCTCCCAGAGAAATGCTCACCCAGCCTGGGAGAGTGCCACTGTATGAATGGTCTTGGGAGCACCAGGGCTACAGGGAACCCCTTTCATGTTATATAGACTATTTCATAAAACCACTGGTACCCAAAGTGCCTTCATACATTAAAGATACCAAACACCTGCTACAAACCATAAACCAGGTAAATGCACAAGTCTTGGACCTTAAAGCATACTTTTAGCATCATTAGACGTACAGGACTTACACACATGCATTTCCCACAAGGATGGACTGGACTCTCTTCCCGGCACTTAGGTAAAGATCACTGGTGAGACACCTTTGAATGTGTTTCTTGTCCAACTGGCAGAAATAATATTACAACATAACTATTTCAGTTTTGAAAACACCTATTGCAGCCAAGTTAGAGGCATGGCAATGGGGAGCACCTTGGCCCCTCATCATGCTAATCCTTATGTGGCTAAGTCTGAAGCTACATTTGTGGATAATGCTACAGTAAACACATACAAATAATATAACATCTCATGGAGATGATACATTGATGATATGCTTTTGTGAGTTCTAGAAAAGAAAATCTTAAATTCACACCAAACTGGGACACAGACACGATTCCTTTCATGGCTGTACTAATGTATAAGAATAGGACAGATTGGAACTCATGCTCTACTGAAAAACAACAGATAGAAACCTCATTTTACATAGTGAAAGCTTCCATAACCCAAAACTAATTGAAAGCATCCAGTACTCACAGTTCTTTAAAGTGAAGAGGAAATGCAGCACAGCTGAGGGATACAGACAGGAGAGCACAACGATTCAAAACAGATTCAGAGACAGAGGATATAAAAGGAATATCATCCAACAAGAAACAAAAACAGAGCAGACAACATACTAAGATTGAACATTAGTAAACAGGTCCAAAACACAAAACTCTGAGAGAACAGTTTTCTGTGCAAGATACAACCACACCAATAACATCACTAATGTAATAAACATACATTGGCATATGTTGCACGTTAGTGGGAGGCATGTTGCCAAATTCTATGAGAAACCTCTGGTGGCCTCAAAGAAAAACCCCACCATACAAAACCAAGTTGTGCACATGGTGCATCCACCAGCAGGACAACAGAGACACCAATATCTCCTGGGGCCCCTCAAACCTGGCAGCGTTCCACGCAGGAGATGTTCAGTCTGCTGGCACACAACACAGAAGGAGTGCTTCAAGAATCCATCTGCTGACGGCCACCCCACTGGCCCAGTGGTAGCATGTTTCACTGCTGTGCTGGTGACCCAGGTTCAAAAGAGACCCTGGGCAGTCATGCTGGGAGGCAGGCCACGACCAAGACAGCTGCTGCTTGGTAGTGGGTCTTGCTTGGGGAGGGTTGGGGCAGAATCCACCACCACAGCAATCCTTGTAGCTGGGCCAAGGAGCTTGCTCCTGTCACATGGAGAGCTATGGCTGTGCGTGGCTGACGTAGACATTAGTTCCCTCCAGGGGAGGTGGGAGGAACAAGAAATGAGGGAGAAAAACCCCATAGCCATAGCCATCTGAATGATGGTGGGGCATGGCCTGAGCAGGCTATATCCCCGTGAACAGGGTGTATCCCCGTAACGAGCTACCAGCCGGGCAGAAAAATCTCTATGGAAAAAAGAAAGAATCCATCCACTGGCGAAGAGCTCAAAATCTATAAACACATGACACGTCAAAGTAAACACGTTGTCTATGTTCTGACTTGCCCTTACGACCATTTATACATGAGAAAAATCAAGAGAAAGAACTTAGAACTTTTATGTGCGCATGCAAGAGCATACGGAATATATAACGAGAAAGGACCTTCATTGTGAGGCATTTTAACTTGGCTGGACACAATGCAGCTTCACTTCAATTTTGGGCTCTGGAACTAATCAAAGAACCCATGAGAGGGGTAAACTGGGGCCTCAACCTCAGAAAAAGTGAGATGTGGTGGATCCACACCATGGGGACAGTGGACCCTTATTGACGATAAATAAAGAAAATTGGCACCTGTTTAATACAGCAGAAAGGGCAGTAGGAGTAGTAGGAGTGCAAAGGATATGAGAAAATGGATAAAATATGGACAAACTGAATGCACAATGTAGAGAAATGTAACATAAGCATCCCCTAGATCTAAACATCCACTGCCCTCTTTGGTCATTTCTATACACCACCACCGCTCCCTTCCCTTTCCCACACTATATCTCCCCACTTGTCATTTTCCATTTTTTCTTTCTTTCTTCTTCTTTCTACTTCCTGTGTCCTAATTCATTTCCACTTTATTTATTGTTTCCAAAACATACTATTTGGAGCTAATAAGAATTAATCCCCACTTAAAACAAAATGCCACATGTGGTATGCTACAGTGCCTCAACATGCCAAAGCAAAGGCATTAGACGCCCATGGAGGTCATTAAAGCTATCAGGGACGTGAGCTCCATTATGTGTGCTCGGGGTAGTAAGGAGGAATAGCAAGAATAATCTACAAACATCTGTATTTATTTCCATTTTTGCATTGTGCATTCTGTGTGTTTCTGGAGGAACCTGCCTCAGTTGGGCCAGAATGGCTTTTGCCATTTTCTGGCCACTGCTGTTGCAGTGACAAAAATGAGGTGCACACTTAGGCAGGAGCATGATGGAGTGAGTGACATCATCGTGCACGTCATACGATAACATCCTCATGCAGCCCCCCATGTCCATAACACCACCTAAGACAATCATTCTCACAGGCCTTGCCACTACTTCCTAAGGTGAGTAGCACGTGGGCATCACCTCATGACAAGCAGCCAGAGTTGTGGTAAGAACAAAGTAATTTTATCACTGAAACAAGAGAAACGTGGCGTGGTTCCTGTTCCAAGTTCACAGTGCTTGTTTTAAAAGATTATAGGGACTGTGATGGCTAAAATGTGTCTCACAGCAGATACAGAGATACTAGAGAGGAAAAACAAGCTAAAAGCATTTGATAGTGGTTAGGAGAGGGATAATGTGTTCACAGATTGGTCGGCATGAGATAGGCTGAAAGGTTAGGTGTAACCGGTTTCAGCGGTGCTCTGGATATGGACGTTTTAAAAAAATGGGTTACTGCAATTACCTGGAAGCTTGTTAGCACTATGAACCAAAGCAGTCTTGACATATTTTATCATATAACCTTTAATACATACCTTATACTGTGCTTGGAATAGTTGGAGAAGCTGTTTTTTTGGACTTGGTGACAGAAGGTGTTTTATACTGTGTGATGGGATAACGGTCTACTAGTTATGTGTATATAATTTTGTTATAAATATATGTTTTTGAATTTCTGCTTATGGGACATGGCAGGGTCAGTAGGCCCATCTGGAAGACTAGCTTTGAAAGGGGCCTGACCTTTTGACCCAAAGGCCCTTGCTTGCTGGAACAGCTGGCTGCAGTAAAACTGACACATAGTTGCAAAACTTCCTGTAACTGTTATAAAATATTGCATTTTATGACATCAGGACGGAAGCCAGTTCTGCTGGATACCTTTGACAATTCACACAGCTAAGAGAAGTGTCTTTCAGTATGTTTTTCTGAAGATCAAAGGGGGAATGTTCTGATGAGGAAAGAGACTGTTATAATAATATTGCTATATTTGGAGATTTCAAGCAAGCAGCAGTAAGTTGACACCCTTTTGGGTCTACTTGGGCATGTTACAAACTACTTACAGGACTAAGAGTGACCTCACGTGCTGTGACATCACAGGGAGGTTGGGACTGTAACTTTGAATATTATCAGCTAGCTAAAAGGAAAGAATCATCTTCCACTTTTGGACTCCTGAAAGAACACACTCTTGTTCCAACTTTGCAAGACTTAACACACTTGTGTTCTGGACTTAAGAAGCACTTCTGCCAAAATTAGGTAATTTTAGCACCGCTATTTACCAACTGAAACTGGGGTAGGTTTAGGCACTCAGTATAAGGCAGTTTGTTTATTATTGCCCGTTTATTTTTCTGACTGAACCATTGATGTTATATGTTCTATGTTTTGTATTTTATTTACTATTTTTAATTTTAGTAAACTTTGTTTTCCTTAAAATTCTGCCTGAGATATTTTCTCATTTTGAGTGTAAATGCTGAGACAGTGTTGATAATTCTTACATAACTGTTAAAGTGCTTATAGTGTGTCACCGTATGCAGCAAGGTAAGGAAATACCTAGATCTCAATTGAGTCAGAAGGGGGATTGTGAACCAGGTTGTGTGCCCGCTGGGTTAAGTATTGCACTGCTTTCCCCCGAAAAGGGGTGTGATATCTGGACCTGTTACCTGGGCGTCCTAGCAAAAAAAGGTTCATAGTTGATCCCAGGACTCAAGACTGATAGTTGCTGGGATTCAAAACAGACAGGAAGGTTTCCCTATTTGTCTCCTGTTCACATATTGCATTTCGTGGTTGGGCACTGTGGGAGAAGAGGGCTTGACTCCAGGAGTGCGTTTGTGACAGACTGCTCCTGATAAATGATGATATTATGCTGTATCATATTAATTATAAAAGAATTCTGACATTTATACAAAATTTGTTATGCTGGAACACAACTAAAATGAGCCAGGATATGAAAAAATGGAATCTGATGCTTATTGATTGAGATGATGGTTTAAAATATGTGTTTAAAGTAACATAACATTAAGGCAGAGTCCAGGCAGAGCACGAAAACCACACATCATTATATTTATCACACTTTTTTTATGCACACAGACTGTGTTCATGGCATTAAACACACTGATAAGAAAAAGGTGATGCAGCAGGGTAAGCCATACAACCTGAAAAGGTATAAAAATGATTTTTTAATTGGTACTTTGGAGACTACAGGATATCAGTAGGGATATGGTTCTCATTTAAAGAGTGAACCCATATCTTTTTTAATTCCCATTGAAATTTAAGAAACTAAAAGCTGGAACCCTGAATGGTTATACATATAGGTGTAATGAGTGTTGTAAGTTGGTTGTCATTTTTGTTTGCACATATGAATAAGGAACATTGAAAGCTTAACTTGATGCACTTAGGCAGTAGATAGTACACTCAGTTATGATAATTAACTAACTACAGCATAGTCTAGTAAATATATAAAACATATATACAATTTTGCATTATCAAGAATATATGTATGGCGAATCAATGCTGATTATGAATATTAACTAGTGATTGTAAATGATCGTGCTACATTGAAAGGCGCAAATGAATGTGTTTTGTTTAACAGGATCACCTCAAGCCATGAGGAACTGGCTCCAGGACCACAAATTGTTGGTGTCACTAATGATTAGGTGGCAATCACTTTTTACAATAAAATACAAATTTGCTTCAAAAATAGTGCATAGGATTCTTGAGTCTTCCTCACATACAAATCACTGTACTCCTCTGTGCTGCTAGAGGCAGGCTCCTCCAACTATCGGTTTGCTTTTCAATTCTGTCTAGATCAGGACAGGGCAGGATCCAGGCACCCAGCCTCCACAGCAGTACTGGCTCCAGGGAACTCCAAAAGGGTGGTAAGGGCTTTTATATGGAAATGGAAATGTGACCTGGACATAGATCCCGTGAATCTATAGCAGCAGTGCCACTTAGATCAAGGGAGGTATCCTGACAGTAATCATGGTAACTAGTGCAACATAGATGGGCCCTGAGAAGACTGTGGAGGTAGGGATTCAAGCCCTGTGAAAAGGATTTGTTACAATATAGTGCAGTGATTGTGGTGACTGGTGAACTGGAGACGAAGATTAAAGTGGCAAGAGAATGCCCTTAAGGCTGTGTACCTTCTGCAGCATAATAAATACACCTAGCTTGATCCCAGCTCCATGTCTGGAACTCAGTTTGTGTGTGATCCCACGTTTAGTGGTGCCCTAGTGTATGGTTAAGGTGCCCCTAGCCCCATCACCCCCAGACCCAAGGTGGCAAGGTAAAAAGGGAAGGTAGCTATTTTCATGGTGTTAGTCAGGTGCTCCTATGACGAGAAATGCCATTACATAAACCTAGACACTTGGAGATGCCTGGCCCTTATACACATATCTAATCTATCTAGCACAGCATTGTGGCCCCAAAATGTATTTTGTGACCAAATTAGCAGAGCATTTACAGTAAACAAATAGCAAAAGAAAAACATTAACTCTCTAATAGACTGCTGACTTCAGCTCCTGCTCTAAAGAGTTTGGAGAAATAGTTTATGAAGATGCATTAAATTGACATAAAATAGATGTATTATATTGCACAAACTCCACTGGGTAAGGTTGGGGTACTAAGATTGATGCCTGTTCCTTTAAAGATCATGGGCAAATGTTTTTGCATAGTATTAATAAAGCTTGAATTCAAGTCCATGTATCATGATTAGAGTTTCCTGAAAATGTCATGCTGTTTGGTTTTGTGGTTTTCTTTAAATCAAAATTTAACTTGCTCTACAGTGGCTGAAAACAGCAGAGTTATTTCTGTCTCTGTCAGTCAGGCTTGGAGAGTGATGACATCATTGTGGAGTACTGTAGCTTGTTGCTTCAGATTCACAGTCACAGCAGGCTGTAGACTTTTTGGTTGGCTCACCAGGTTTCTTATAAACTCAGTCTGTGGTTTGTGTTTGGCTAGATTGGCTTAAAATGTATCATTCTCTTCTTATAAAAGTTGATCATTTGAGTTTCAGTGCTGAACTGAAGTAGTGGAAATCTTTCTCTGTGAGAGATCAGCTTGTCTGTATCACAGCTCTCCATTCTTTCTCATCACAACTCTGATTTTTTTCTAACTAACTTACACAGGTTTGTTTAATGAACATAAAATAAATCTAAATTTTGTTCATTCATAGAGACAGTTTGTGTTTGATATAGCCTTCATAAATACATTCATGAAAGAATGTTTTTTCATGTCAGATTGACAAACAGGTGCTGTCACACTCTACTAATGCAAACACATGTGCTGTCTAAACTCACAAATTTCAGTCCTTTTGTAGTTTCTATGTGAAAATACATCATGTATGTGTATAAATAGAAATACTATATGGCATCCTTATGCACCATGTCTATTCTCCATGGTTAAAGCATCTGAACTCTGCTGTCACCTTTCTCCTGCCCCACAAGCGACCTGCCTTCTGCTCCATATTCAAGACTGCTGCACCCTGCTGCCCACTCTCTTCTCCCACACAGTTAGGGATTGTGCACCCTGCTGTCAACTGTCTTCTCCCACACAGTCATGGATTGTGCACCCTGCTGCCTCCATCTCCTGCCTAAAGAATCAGGCCTGCTTCACCCAGCCCAGACAGTTAAGATTGCTGCACTCTGCTGCCCTCCCCCCCAGTCAGGGATGCTGCACCTGTTGCCCCCTGTTCCTGTAGGAGGGTGCAGCAGGGTACAGTGGTGGCAAAGGACAGAGAACAACATGGTGCAGAAGCCTTGAATGTTGGGCAGGACACAGGTGGGCATCAGGGTACAGCAGCCCTGATTGTGGCTCAGGGTGCACATGGTGCAGCAGCCTAATCCATTTGGGGTAATGGAAGTGCGTAGCAGGCTTCAGCAGCCCCAACTTTGGAGGCAGGGGATATGGTATTCTAGGGTGTAACACAGCATAGCAGTCTGGACTGTGGAGAGAGTAATGGGGAAACACAGGGCCATGGCCGTGACTGTGGTGGTGGGGACAGAGGGCAGCAGGGTGCAGCAGCCCTGACTGTTCAGGTAGGAGATAGGCATGGCATCAGGGTACAGAGTCCACAATGAGGGGCAGGGTGCAGCAGTCATGCCTGTTTGTGACAAGAGATGTGGGCAGAAGGGTGTAGCAAAGGATCTGACTCTGGTAACGGGAAGCAGGAGGGTCTGACTGCCTCAACTGTGGAGGCATGTACCAGGGTGCAATAAATGCCCTGACTCTTGTGACAAGTGACAGCATGGTGCAGCAGCCCTAACTGCAGAGGCATGGGGCTCTAGGGCACATCAGGCCACAGCAACCCCAACTATGTAGACAGCAGGGTGCAGCAGCCTTGTGAGGAAACCATTAACTCTACAGCTTGCTGTAATTGGGAATCTGAAGCAGCAAGCTACAGTACTCCACTATGATGTCATCACTCTCCAAGTCTGACTGAGAGAGACAGAAATAACTCCACTATTTTCAGCCACTGTAGAGCAAATTAAAAAATGCTGATTTAAAGAAAACCACAAGACCAAACAGCATGAAATTTTCTGGAAACTCTAATCATGACACAGAGACCTGAATTCAAGCTTCATCAATAATATGCAAAAAACCTTTGCATATCATCTTTAATTGTAGCCCTCATCATGTGTTCTGGGCCTCCCCATAAAAGGAAGGGAGGGGAGTAGCTGTCTGTAGAGAGAGAAGGGACGAGAGGGGGAAGTAGTGGTGGAGCCAGAGTGGTCCCCATCAAGGGGGCTGCTGAAGTGCCTTGATGTCTGTGAAGGGCTCCATGGAGTAACATCTTTCCAGATGCCTGCATAGAAAGGTACTTGTAGAGAGCAGTGGAAATGTCTCCAACAAGGATCATCCCTGGCAGTTGTAGGTGACTGGGGAAGAACGCCTCAGCAGGGCATACCGTTACCACAGCGACTCCTTCACCGCAAAGACCAGCACAGCGACAAGAATCGGGCAAAACCTGCACGTTGCTGTGATGGTCTGTGCAGTGCCCGAGACTGCCTCGCAGGGTGTATCACCCCCCCCCGTCCAACTCCAAATCGGAGTTGGAATCCTAGAGACCGGGGGATGTGGGGGGCAGAGCCACCCACATGGGGGGTTGGGGGTGCAGCCCCTGATAGAAACACGGAGGCATCCCCAGCACTGCAATGCTGACAGTCGGCACGGTGGCTGTCACTGTCGGGGATGTTTCCGTGTTCGAGGTCACGGCGGCATGGTTAAACTGCCTCAGCAGTGCAGGGGTCACCCGTGATTACAGGCTAGTCTCTAGGACTGCAGTGGTCATGGGGAATCCTATGCCATCAGGGGCTGCACTGTCCTCATAAAGCCCACATGCCTTGGTGGGCCATTGATGTAGTGCTTAGTGGCAGTGTATCTTAGGGTAGCTTGGCTTCCTGTTGGGTGTACCTGAGATGGGAGGAGGGGTGAGGTCTCCCAGGAAGGAAGGAAGGTGGAAGTGAGTGTTCCATAAGAAATATTTTCCCACCTTGGGAGGCTGCAACATTGAACCTTGGGGAATAGCCCTTATTTGTACCTGTAGCTGACAGACTATGTGTATCCTTTGGCCCTTATTGCATCCTGCATCCTGCATAAACTTTGGATTTTTAGTAAAGCCCTCAATTTGATATTAACCTGCTGTGTACCCTTCATTTATTTTATTCTTGATTGCATGGCACTGGAGGTTCTATACATAATAACATGGTAATGTAATGTCGGAAGGAACTCTAGATCCAAAATAAATACGTCTGCTGTGAAGTTCATATATGTTTCCACTGTGCAAGCAACATATACAAACTTAAATGGTTTACTTACCTGCTTTTCTGCCCAGAGTATCAAGTGACTTCCCCTGGTAAGCATAAATGTGTTCAGGCTTACCTTAAAGGACTATACAGGTTTCATGTTCACTGTCTCCACTGGTAGACTGTTCCATAGGTTTGCCTCCCTCTGGTAAAAAAAGTACTTCTTAATGTTACCCCAGAATTTACTACCTCTAAGCTTCAGGGCATGGTCCTGCGTTCTACTGGATAATACCAGATCAAACATCTCAGTCTGTTCGATCATGTTGATACCCTTGAGTATGGGGAAAACTGAGACGACATCACAAAATGGAGTATGTTTCTCCCATTGGTGGTCCCCTCCTGTTGAAGGTGCCTCTGCAGGCTGTTGGTTGAGCACATTTTCCTGGGGGCTAGCACTGTGTGCTCTGGGACATGAATAAGCTCCTGGATGGAGGTACTGAGCACAGTGAAATAAAATTAAATCTGGGGTCCCCTGCCTGTAGCTTAGAAGCATCATCCTTTACATATATTTGTTTTGCTGTTCAGTGCTGTGGGATGGGTATGGGTGTGTGGATACAATGATATTTTGTAGCTGTGAATGCAGGACACAGCTTACTCCCAGAAGATGTAACTAATCATAAGAATTCAAACCAAAGAGAGGCACTCCCACCCCCATGAAAATTCAACATGATGACTTTCCTGTTAAAATATTTCACAATTCTTGGAAAGTTTATCAGAAAAATATGTCACGGCCCCCTGGTCCCTAGTATGGGTCAGATCCATAACCCAGAAGTCAGGAGACTGGCCAAGCAACATATTAGTCACATCTGCAACCTGCAAATAGATTCTTCGGCTTCGTTAACAAGAAGTAGGCAACAGCCAACTGCCACAGTTCTCAGTCACATGTCACAGCGTAACTAACAAAGGAATTTTTTTCTGTAATGGCTTTAAGCAGCACTATGACTGCCACTGGCTGCAAGCCAATGAGAAATCAGAATTCCAGAGGGCTTTAGTTGGAATTTATTCTATCCATTGGCTTTTTGGTTTTGCAGTCTCACAGGAATGCTTGTAAAACTGCAACTTCAGTTCCTGCGTCTTTGAGGGTAGGACATCTCCAAACTGCAAAGCAATACTTCATTGAAAGTACTCTTGTTCTGTTGGCTCATTTCCCAGGTTGCCTCATTTCCTGCCAAAACGATCCCAAACATTTCACATGCATCATTTTGCAGTATATAAAACAAAGAAATGGTTTCTAACAGCCCATCAAATGGCCTGAACATAGCGCCAGTGTTTAACACCAGCGGATTATTTCCTTACTAACGACTTCAGTGCAGCCCCATGTTATTGTCTGTACACTGATAAATCAGGAATGAAAGGGCATAGTAAAGTGGTGTTAACACTGACACTGATCTTTGTAAACAGAGGCCAGTGTTCCTAATTCCAGCAGTAAATGCAGATCCCTAAACTCAGGGGCAGATTCACAAACAAAAGCAAAGAAAGAGGTTGTGCAACGTGCAAGTGGTGCAGGGATTGCAGCATCCACAGAGACGGACAGCTGCTGAAAGTCTCAGTCCCAAACAAAGTTAGATGTACTCACTGCGGAACAAATGAATAACCAGGCCAATAAAATGCCAACCATTTTTCATTGCCACAGAAAATGCAGCAAGAGGTTCATGTACAAATTACACATAATAAAGGTGTAACTGGCAAAGTAAAGAGAGAACTGAATACAGCGTAGAATAAATATCTCGGCGTTTCGCTCATCAAGAGCTTTGTTAGGGGGCCATCTTAGTGTGGGGCAAAAGGAAAGAACATGCTTCAAAGAATGGAGGAATTAGGAGGAGGTGTGGGGACAAGACAGGAGGGAGTTCAGTTAGCAGGGCGGGAACCAAATGAGAACCTAGACAGAAACATAGATAATGATGGCAGAAAAAGATCAATGGTCCATCCAGTCTGCCCGAGTTCTCTATTTAACCCTGGGACCTACTGTCCATACTAGGCCCTAGCCCCCCCCCCCATTCTCGTTCCCATTTCTGTCACCCTTAATTACCACTATGCCCTTCACTCTGTCAGAACTGTGCTTGAAACCATCAACTGTTTTATCATCCACTACTTTGTCTGGTAGACTGGATGAGGAAGATGGAACGGGAGAGGCATCTGCTCTCAAGTGAAGGGAGAGGGAGGGGTAAAGGGAGCAATGATGGGTTGAGACAGGCAGCCAGGGACAAAAGCAACAGAAGGAGTGGAAAAAGGGGTCCTGTCCAATTATGGTGGAATAAGAGGCAATGTCATTACATCCCTGTTGTCAAAGGCAGGGAGGATCAACTTCACAATGAACTCCCACTGTGTGGGTAAGGGAATACTATACTTGTTTAGTTCCTGTAGAACATGCTGAGTTTAAAAAGATGGTTAGTATGAATGGTGTTGATGTGGCAGGGGAAGTCAAGCTGACCGTCAAATCATACCCTTGGGTATTTGAAGGATGAGACTTCTTCTAGCAGGGAGTGATGCAGGGGCATGAAGACAGGATGACTGGATTCTAGCCAAACCCTGCCTGTTGCCAGAGGTCTTTTGACATTCAAGGTAAGTTGGTTGGTACAGCACCAGTGTGGACACTATTACAATCTTGCTGGCATTGTGCTTTCAGCTTTGGGTGAGGGACCAGTTACAAGAATTGCCATGCCATACACATAGGGCAATGTGAAATTAGCAAATTCCACTTTTGCAGAATTTTTGTGAAATTTAGTAAATTTCAAATTTTGTGGAATTTTTTGAAATTCTTTAACTGGTCATACTTCGATCATTCAGATATCTAGATACCTGAAATTTGGCAGTTACTTATTTTTGTGAAGGTGTGCTAAAGGGATACCAAGTTTCATGACATGTGAATGTAGGGCATGGAACTTACAGGGGCTCATAATCTAGCAATTTATTATTTACGTGAACATTTCTGAAAACGTATCTCTGCTTACTACTTAATCACTTTAGGAGTTAGATAATTGAAATTGTATACACTTACTGGAAGAGTCTAAAAAACTGCTAAATTGGGAGGTAGTTGACTACGTTAGTTACAAGTTACAGGAGTTCATACTTTCACAGTTTACTTATTTGTTAAACTGTGAACATTTTCAAAATATTTGAATGTTTGTAACTCTGCTAGTTCAGGTATAGCCCAAGATATGGCATTCATACCCAGCGTAAATAGGTCCTAGAATCTAATAAATCTGGGTAAATGTGATTTAGTATGTTAAAATTTACGTGGAAATTTCAGAAATTACTAATTGGCAAACTTTGCTTACAAATTCATTGACACATAACAGGTAATGCCACTAGAATTCCAGTTGTGGAATTTAACTCTCACAAAGCACTTAACACCGCTGAATCCATTTAACTGTGCTGACCTATTTGCAGTCCTGTACTTTCTAACTGGGTAACTATTTTGTCCCTGCTGCCCCCCCCCCCCGCTTAATTTTCTCTGTGCTTGATCAGAATGACTCTATGGACCTACTTGTCATAGTGATTTCCTCCTCGTTTTTTGCAGATAAGCTCACTTTGAAAGAGTCACCTACTTCTTTTCCTGTAGGACCTATCCCTTTTCAATAGCCTGAATTTCATCTTCTTTGTTTCCCAGTCATTTTCTTCCTTACCAGATCTCTTTGAGTTCCTCTAAATTCTGGACTTCCTGGTGTACAGATGTGTCAGTTTTGCAGGCTGGGATTCTCAAATATCCTGCTTTCAACTGAGTTGTCCTTGTATGCTTTCTTGCTCTAGCCGGTGGTCTACTATTCTTCTGCTGCTCAGTCAAGCTGCCCTTCCCTTGGTGAACCCATGCATCTAACTCCTACCACTAGTGACCCCTGCACTAGCTACCTCCCCTATCCTATGGCTCCGATGTGTGCAGTTTTGGAGACCTCATCTACGCAAGGACATAGGCAGGATGGAAGCAGTCCAGAGGAGGGCAACTAAAATGGTGCAGGGTCTGCATCAGAAATCATATGAAGAGAGACTGAGAGAGCTTAATATGTATACCCTTAAGGAAAGGAGGGATGGGGGGACATGATAGAAACTTTCAAGTACCTCAAGGGAATCAACAAAGTCCAGGAGGGTAGCATCTTTCAGAAAAAGAGATGTGTAAGAACAAGGGGGCACAATTTAAAGATAGAGGGGGGACGGCTCAGGGGTAATGTGAGGAAATTTTTTTTCATGGAGAGAGTGGTGGATGAAGGGAACCACCTTCCTGGGGAGGTTGTTGGGTCTAAAACAGTAGGGGAATTCAAACATGCATGGGACAGACATAAGGCAACTGTAGTGGGGGGTGGCAGGAAGTAGGCTGTTGGTTAACTAGAATCTGCAGCTTATCCAGTAGGTAGGGAAATGGGCAGACTGGGTGGGCCAAGTGGTCCTTATCTGTCATCAAAGTCTATGTTTCTGTGTAGAGCCCTGTGATGACTTTTTCCATTGACATGACTATACCCTCTCCCTCATTTCAGAACTTCTGTCCATCTTGGGTTGACTACTAATCAGAGTCATTAGACTTGCACTGCAGACAAGCAGATCATCTTACTTGCACTAGTGGTATGGCCCTGCAGTGCCCCTCCCACAGTCCTGTGATAGTGATGCCCAGCATCACGCTCTAGCGTGACTAAAGATATCCAGATACTTCTGTCACAGTGGTCTCAGTTGCAACTAGTTTTAATGCCTGGTGTCAGTTTCTGCCACGGTTTTCAAGTGCTAACAGTATTCGTTGTTATCTATAGGGCTGTAAACGTCAGCAGATGGCATTGTACAGAAACAGTGCTACACATGCATGTGCTTGCACAAGTCATGTAGTCCGTGGGCTCTAGTGTTTAGCAGGCATATTGCAAGAAGACAGGCTAGTGCAAAGAGATTTCCATGGCTACTCTTCATGGCTCTTCGTTCAGGAAACTGACCTGATACTTGGCACCACTATACATCTGCTATGGAACCTCCTATGAATGCTACCTCACTGCCACTCTTCCCAGCCTCCACCTTCTCCACAATGGCAGCTCAAGTGTATGATTGGGCAAATGTATGTTACAGTTTAGCCAAAAATATTAAATTCTGCAATTTCACAAAAACTCATGAAATTCAACTTTATTTACTGATATTGTGTTGCAGTCTTTGGCAGCTTATAACATGGCCAGTCTTTGAGGAAGAGATTAGAGAGCTGACACACACAATCTTATTTTTAGGGTTCGTGAACCCATGAATGTAACAAAACTGGTGATATTCCTTTTCTAGTTTTAAAGTTATATGGGCTTAAAATTCTATAGTTTACATACTTGTGAAATGTTATTTTAAAAATGTTTGAAAGTTTGGAGGCGTGTAACTCAGTCACCTTGAATGATAAGAGATCTGAAACCAGTTTCACTTCTCTATAAAGATTAATAAAATCGCCATATCGAATTTGTTGCAATGTGGACAAATATTTTTTAAATTAGATAGAAATAACTAAAATTACAATTTTGATAAAAGTTTGTGAAATTGTCATGGAAATTTCACAAAATTGTGTGGAAGAAAAATTATATCACCAGAATTCTGCTGGCGGAAAATACATTTTGCCTGGCCCTATATCCATGTACATATGGGTCTGTGAGAAGTCACAGGCCTTAGGAAGGTTGTTTAGGAGAACCAAAAATAGGATAGGGCCAGGTATGGAGGGTATCCCTTGCAGACGGTGATTACCAAAATTGTGAGGACAAAAAACTGATGAAGGAAAATAACGTGGCCACAAAGGGTGATTGTGAAAACACAGTGATCACTGAAATGTTGATCTATGGATTTCCCCCTACCTGAGTTGTGTCCCCCCGGAGTTTGTTATATTTAGAAAGGGGGTGGGGTGTGAGGGGGAAGACACTGTGCCACTGTTGTTGGCATTTTGGCAATCGCTGTGTTTTCACAGTCACTCTATGTGGCTGCGCTGTTGTCCGATCACTGTTTTCATCCTTGTGGTTTTACCCTCGTGATTATCACATAGAACTGTATGGAACCATGGGAACTTCTGACCAGGGTGGGACAAATCAGGTCACCAGCTCTCACCAAATGTGACCTGGCAAAGCCGGCCCAGTGGCGCTGAGGGCTGAGGCACTGGATGCCACATCGCACGCCACGGCAGTGACCCATGTTTGGGAATGAGTCTGGGCCGCTGGGCGTTGACAGGGGAGGAGAAGGATTGAGTGTCCTAGGGATGGCCCTCCTTCTCAGGGGAGAGGGATGATCAGTTGTCGGTGCATGCCTGGTACCTAGCAGAAGCTGGGGGTAGCACATCAATGCTGCTGACTGGGGTCAGAGGTGGGGCAGACACCTGGTGGGACATGCACGGGAGTGTGTGCATTACTGTCACCAGTGTCATTGCATGCTCTGCCCCTGAGGAGGTGAAAAACTGGAGGAAAAGAGATCCCGGCTGGATGACGGAGGGAGATCGCAGGTCCCACCCCCGAATAGCCACGGCACTGACCACACTGGATCCGGTCTTCAGCTGGGTTTGGGTGCTCTGCTGGCCCTTCTGGGGGGGTAAGCCCTGGGGTTAATGGTCGGCATCAGCTGGTGGACGTTGGGGGACGGGACTGGGGCTCCCTCCTGATCAAGAGCCATGGAGCAGGAGCATAAAATAACAGCAAAAAAAAAATGTGACCTGGCAAGGGCTGTTGACTACTGTTATTTTTACGTTTTAATTGTCACCTTGGTGAATGATTTGTCACAGCTTGAGTTTACTTCCACACATGCAAGAGGGATTCAGCAATCTGAGTGTTGGCCGTGACTGTGCAAGCTGCCAACGGGATCAGGCACTCATACATAGTGTGTGTGTGTGTGTGTGTGTGTGTGTGTGTGTGTGTGTGTGTGTGACTGTGTCTGTGATGCATGCTGGCACCAATGGCATCGAGTGCACAGGATCAAGTGTGCCTTCTGGAAACAGGTAGCCCACCTGTCTAATTGTAAGCTGTACCCATAGTAGTGCCCACCAGCAGACTCAAAGTCATTGCCCACAAGGAATCTGGTAAGCCAAACTTGGTTGTCCCCTCTCAAGTGAGTCACTGACTGTCACAAAGGGGTTGCAGACTGTTAGCGAAAAGTATGCTGCAGCCCACCATATTGGGCGATGGTGTAGAATATCGGGTACACCTAGGAAGCATGCCATAAAAGCTTCATGAATATAGCACTGATTTGGTCATGTACCTTACTTGGTATCGGTTTATTTAAGTTGGGGGGCTTTGCCCCACATACCCCCCTTACTTTTTTTTTTTACAGGGTGGTGCGGGGGTGAACCCCAACCCAAATAAACTAATAAAAAGTAAAGGAATGGGTCAAAGTTACCAGATAGCGTAACTTGAACTCAACGCTAATAGCATAGGTTCTATCTGTACCTGATATACTACACTATCACCCCATATTGTTATCTACATCCAGAGGGGGAAAGCGAAAGAGAGTGAGGGAGCAGTGCAGCAAGACCGACCTTTATTTTGAGAATATTGGGTATTCAGTGCAGTGAGTGACATCACCAGAATACAGAAACAAACATATACAACACAGAGCTTAAATAATAACAACATACAGAATGATGCTTGGGCAATCTCACAAGGCTGCGTTTCCATTGAGTGGCTGTTATGACATCATAGTGACCTTCAGTGGCAAGCTCGAGAGATTCCATCATATCATGTCATAACAGGTAAAAAGAAAGAGATCACCCTCTGGCTGCGGCTCAGTAAGGTCAAATAATATTCCACCAAAAAAACCTAGCTTCCGTCTCAAAGTGTAAGATATATATATGGAGACCAAACACAAGTGTGACTTGCGTAAAAAAAAGCCCTTTGTCAATCCCAATGTTTGGCGTAACTGCGACAAAGACATCTGCCACAACTGTACCCAATTTCATAACGTGTGCAGTTGTGACAGTTTTCACAATTTATGGCAGCTTGCACCTTAGAGCAAGCCCCGTAAACTGGCACCTCAAGTGGCACAAGGTTAGACCAGGGGGTAGCTGGTCTATCTTGGTGCACTTGACACAAGGGACTTCTGTGGGGGGTTGTGACAGGTGCCCTTGCAAAATCGTGATTGTTGCAAAGATTGCTGCAAGTCACCCCTTGCATCCAACTCTCCAAAGCAAGTCCCTTGCGATGATCCAGGGCCATTGTATAATTGGACACATAATGTGCATTAACTAAGTGCTCTGTTCATACTCCAGCAGATTCCTCAATCACACAGCTGTCAACCTTATCCAGAGTTGATCCACTCTGGAACAAGTTTACTGCATAATTTGTGCTTATCTGGGCTTCGCAGACTGTTACCCTGGTTTTATCTCTGCCAGCCATATGCGCCATAAAAATAAGTAGACAATGAGTAGTGAGCTGAATCCAATAGTCAAGCACTTACAAGTTACCTGCTGTCACAGAGTAGACATGACACAGACCAGGACAGGCAGACCAGCGGGCAGGCAGTCCCAGAGGGGTATCACAGTAGCAGGAGAATGCTGTTTTTAATGCAGCTGAAAGCTGTAGACAAAGCAGCGAGGAGGAAGGAGGAGTAATAGTGCTTACATGGAGGAGGAGGAGGAAGAGGAGTGCTTATGAGTTATGACAACACTCTGTAGTCCATGCTGCTCAATAGTCATGTGACTATTAAGTAGAATAAACTACAAAGTATCTCACAATGCACACGGCACATGTAATCCACACCTGTCTTATGGCCAAAAAAATCACCCTGGGTCTCTCCCCTCCTGGCCTCACCTCCTTAAAGAGCCCCTGACACTACTGTGACAGCTTTGAGAAAATGTAATGTTTAGCACAAGGGTGCTTATATTTCAATATTGTTTCCGTATTTCTCATTCTTCTTTATATCTAAGGGCATGTGCATGTAAACAGGATCACTGCCCTATCTGTTCTTGCTGCTTGCCTACATATGACATCACAGTTCTGTTTATGACATCATAGTCTGTTGCTGTGGGGATAATTACAATGCCATAAACAGGGGATTATTTAATTTATTTAAAAGCTGGTAACCGGGATAAGCACCATGACCAGAAGCTCATTTCCAGGTGCAACCTGGATTATGATGATGTCATATGTAGGATAGCAGAAAGAGCAGATAACGTCTAAGGGACAGTAAGCTTCTTTCATACAGCTGTCCTCAGTAATAAAGAAAAAAGGGAAATAACTATAGACAATACATGAAATATAAACTGAACTGTCTAAATCTTACATTTTTTCCAAGTTTTTCTAACGGTGTCAGGGGCTCTTTAATCTATATGGCTACAGCCCCTAAAGTAACTCAAAGCTCTGGCAAGAAGCTGTTCACAGTTC
The DNA here is from genome assembly GCA_016271365.2 of Neoceratodus forsteri. Taxonomy (NCBI): domain Eukaryota; kingdom Metazoa; phylum Chordata; order Ceratodontiformes; family Ceratodontidae; genus Neoceratodus; species Neoceratodus forsteri. The sequence continues at coordinate 694,309,952 of JADMNL010000022.1, read as the reverse complement.
CCCGATGTCAAACCTCCCTATTTCAAAGGTCCTTCAGCTTCAGGGCCCCCTCATGGATGAATGGCCTACCCAGCTTCATCAGAAATGAAAACTCTACGGCCTCTTCAAAACCCACCTTAAGAGACATCTCCAGTCCTCAAACTACTGCGACTGCTATTGAACCTGTTTATTGATCCTCCCCAACTGTGACAATGGCCTCTGGCTGCCTTACCCTCCCCCCACCCCCGACTTACTATATACTTACCTGTGTCACCCTAAGTTTCTCTGGTCCTGATTGCGAGCCTCACATTGTACTTTTGCCATGTATTTAGCTTATTCTGTACTATTACCATGTATTTAGCTGTTCTGTTTCCTGCACTGTATGTTTACCTTAATACTGTACTGTCCAATATTTGTGACGTGGAACCTTTGTAAATGAGTCTCTAACTCAAAGGTACTTTCTGAATCCTGAATAAATAAATAAATAAATAAATAAAAAGACTGACTGTCATGTGGCTGGCAACCAGCACAGTATGAATATTATCAGAGACTCTCAGTTGTTTGACTGCCGTATACTGGGGTTGGGTTGATGACTAGACACCGTTGTGACTCTGACCATCATTGTCTCAGAGTCATTCATCACATCACCAGGCTCTGTCTGCTCTCTTCTGCATGCAGCTGCTACTCACTGTACTTTTTTTTTCATACTTTATTTTCATTTTATGTATATGCATACATACACATAGATTTTCGTATCTAGAACAGACCATATACATTAATCAGAATCCCTTCTGGGGAACATACATTTCTCCTTAATATACAGGTTTTTATATGCATTCTAGATATAGAGATACCACTTGGAGGGATAACTAAACATGCACTTCAAGAAGACAAGAACTGAATTTTAAACTATTTTAGTAAGCCCATGAGCAGAATGACTTTTCCTTTATAGCTTAAGTCCATAAAAGTCCCGAAAATACTCACCCTACCAGATGGCAGTTGGTGTCATACTTTATAAACTAAAAGTTTAAAGTAAACTCTGAGTATTTACCCAGGACAGCAAAATCTTAGTATTAGTACTAGTATCTTAGGAACTATTATCCATCAGTCTATACAGAAGAAACCCATACAAAGATCCCTTCATTCTTAAACTATTTTACATAGTGATTAGCTCAAAACCTTCTCTTCTCAGCAGCCACCCAGCTACCACAGAGTGTAGCTGCAGTCCACACAGGTAAAACAAGCATTTGTCAATGCCGAACGTTCGCTTGCAGGTATTTGCAGTGGTGTTCGGCATGAATGGTGCTTTACCCTAATGCCCTGTGCAATTGCTGGTATTTGCACAATAAATTGTCAGCATGACCTTTTTGTTACCCCCATTGTGCGTTACATAGGCGGAAACACGTTTTGGGCAGGATGTGAAAAATGACAGCTGTACTGCTCATAAGGAAGTGTGGCAAAATGGCAATTTTGAAAATCTGGAGTGGAAATATTGAAAATTCGCAAACCTAGGAGCGTGCGTGGGAACTGTGCAATGTACGCTCATAAAACAGTCATTGTTAGGAATTTTTTCACCAAATTGTCAACATTGGCATTTTAAAACCTCTGCTAAAGAACAGTATCACTGTGATTGTCTTACTGTGTGCCATACATTGATTTTGCACACCGACTACGCCATTGTGCACCACATGGGCAGAAACACGTTTTGGGCAGGATGTGAAAAATGTCAGCTGTACTGCTCATAAGGAGGTGTGGTAAAATGGCAATGTTGAAAATCTGGAGTGAAAATATTGAAAATTCGCAAACTTACGAGCGTGCGTAGGAACTGCACAACGCACGCTCGTAAAACAGTTATTTTTAGGAATTTGTTCACCAAATTTTCAACATAGCCATTTTAAGATCTCTGCTCATGAACAGTGACACTGTGATTTTCTTAATGTGTCCCATACACTGAGTTCACACAGCGACTGTGCCATTGTGCGCTACATGGGCGGAAACATGTTTTGGGCAAGATGTGAAAAATGACAGCTGCAGTGCTCATAAGGAGGTGTGGTAAAATGGCAATGTTGAAAATGTGGAGTGAAAATATTGAAAATTCGCAAACTTACGAGCCTGCATAGGAAATGCACAATGAACACTAGTAAAACAGTCATTTCTAGGAATTTTGCCACCAAATTTTCAACACAGCCATTTTAAGACCTCTGCTCATGAACAGTGTCACTGTGATTTTCTTAATGTGTCCCATACATTAAGATCGCACACAGACTGCGCCATTGTGCGCTACATGGGTGGAAACACATTTTGGGCAGGATGTGAAAAATGACAGCTGTACTGCTCATGAGGAGGTGTGGTAAAATAGCAATGGTGAAAAACTGGGTGAAAATATTGAAATTCTCAAACTTCGGCGTCGTGGAACTTCGCACACTCGTAAAACAGTCATTTTTAGGAATTTTTTCACCAAATTTTCAACACAGCCATTTTAAGACCTCTGCTCATGATCAGTGTCACTGTGATTTTCTTAATGTGTCCCATACAATGATTTAGCACACCGACTGCGCCATTGTGCGCTACATGGGCAGAAACACATTTTGGGCAGGATGTGTAAAATGACAGCTGTACTGCTCATTAGGAGGTGTGGTAAAATGGCAATGTTGAAAATCTGGAGTGGAAATATTGAAAATTATAAACCTATGGCGTGCGTGGGAACTGTCTAGCACACTCATGTAAAACAGTCATTTTAGGAATTTTCACCAATTTTCAACATAGCCATTTTAAGATCTCTGCTCATGAACAGTGACACTGTGATTTTCTTAATGTGTCCCATACACTGAGTTCGCACACCGACTGTGCCATTGTGCGCTACATGGGCGGAAACATGTTTTGGGCAAGATGTGAAAAATGACAGCTGCAGTGCTCATAAGGAGGTGTGGTAAAATGGCAATGTTGAAAATGTGGAGTGAAAATATTTAAAATTCGCAAACTTACGAGCGTGCATAGGAACTGCGCAACGCAGACTCATAAAACAGTCATTTTTAGGAATTTTTTCACCAAATTTTCAGCACAGCCATTTTAAGACCTCTGCTCATGATCAGTGTCACTGTGATTTTCTTAATGTGTCCCATACATTGAGTTCACACACCGACTGCGCCATTGTGCGCTACATGGGCAGAAACACATTTTGGGCAGGATGTGAAAAATGACAGCTGTACTGCTCATGAGGAGGTGTGGTAAAATGGCAATGTTGAAAATCTGGAGTGCAAATATTGAAAATTCGCAAATGTGCGTGCGTAGGAACTGCGCAACGCATGCTCGTAAAACAGTCATTTTAAGGAATTTTTTCACCAAATTTTCAACATAGCCATTTTAAGACCTCTGCTCATGAACAGTGTCACTGTGATTTTCTTAATGTGTTCCATACATTGATTTCACACACCAACTGTGCCATTGTGCGCTACATGGGAGGAAACACGTTTTGGGTGAGATGTGAAAAATGACAGCTGTACAGCTCATAAGAAGGTGTGATAAAATGGCAATGTTGAAAATCTGGAGTGAAAATATTGAAAATTCGCAAATTTACGAGCCTGCATAGGAACTGCACAACGCACCCTCGTAAAACAGTCATTTTTTGGAATTTTTGCACCAAATTTTCAACATGGGGTTTTTGGGACCCCTTCTCATGAATGATGTCACTGTCATGGTGTTATTCAAGCCCGAAGGGTAATTTTGTGCAGTGACTGTGTAGTGCCTAAATCACCCTTCGGGCCCGAATAACGCAATGACAGTGACATCATTCATGAGAAGGGTCCCAAAACCCCATGTTGAAAATGTGGTGCAAAATTCAAAAATGACTGAGATATGCATTGTAAGTTGAAACCCCCTATCTAGCCACATTATACAGCTTACCTGCATTTCCTCAGTTCGCGTCGCCTTTGAAGAGTGCAGATGTGTTCCCAGTCCACCAAAGATCATCGCGCCGGAGTCTGGAGGTAAGTATGGTGTGGGGTGTGGGAGGCTGGGTGCAGTGGGTGGGTGCAGGTTGTGGGAGGGGCTGGGAGGCGCGCCGTGGGACCATTTTTATTTTACAGGTGTTAAAAAAAACGGCGATGGGACCGTTTGCCACGCTGGGGTGGGCTCCCAGCATGGCACAAGATGACTGAGGCGAGAGCTGACGGGATTGGGAACCCCGTCGGCAAACTCTACGCGGGGCCGAGGAGCCGACAGGGATTGGGCACCCCGTCGGCAAAACAAAGGCAATGTTTGCCACACTGGGTGGGCTCCCAGCATGGCAGCAGGATGGTTTGGGGGCCGTGGAGCCGAGGGGATTGGGCACCCCGATACGACAAACAAAGTTTGCTGCAGCTGGGGTGGGCCAGTGGCACCAAGCTTTGGGCGTGGCGGCTGGAGGGCGTGGACGCAAGGTGGGGACATCGTGGACGGTGGTGCTCAGTATGGCAGCGGTGCTTTCCTTTGAAGCAGAGGAACACCGCTGTCATACAGAGCTCCTGCACCCATTGGTGCAGGACTGCCACGCCTGCTCAAGGGAGCAGTGCATTGGATGGGAGAGGCACACCTCCAAAGTGTGCTACTCTCCCAAAATGTTCCTTGCGAATGCGCGCAAGCGAATGTAAAAACAGGCTGTGTCACACTGCAGTGCCAATACCATCATCATGATGTGCTTTCACTGCTTTATGCTCCTCAGAGTACTGACTCTTCCTGCCATGCCAGGCAGCACACAAAAAAAAGAGTCCACTCTGTCTCTAACTATAGACCCCATGGCATGGCTCACATTTGTTCCTGTTCCCTCCCTTGCAAGTGTAACCCCCTTGCAAATGGGGGTTCCAAAAAATGCCAGCCTGGGTTTACCTTAGCCCTGCACCGTCTGTTCTCCTTCCGCTGTCTCCCGGACTTCTCCCGCTTTGGACACCAATTTTTTTCATGGTCCCCCAGGTCTGCTTTGTTCCTCATGTGCCCCAGACTTCAGCCCAATTGAAATCCAGACCCTCAGGGCTTAAAAACGCCACTAGCGAGTGGCGTTGTAAAAGTGCTGCCTCCAGGGCAGCAAAAGATAGCACTGCGAGTGCTCCATGTTAAAAGTGTTGCCTCCAGGGCAGCAGGACTCATGATGGTGCGATTTTTGCCCTCAGTTGAACTGCTCGGTTTGCGGCCGCCTTGGGGACAGTGCTGTGGGCCCTGGGATCTCTTTCACCTAACTGGGACCCGGTGACCACAGACAGCCTGCTGGGGAGCCGCTTGCTTTTGAATTTAAAGAGTTTGACCGAGGTTCAGGGCAACAGTGCCTGAGCAGGGCCCTGATCATCTATAAAATTGATAACAGAGTTTATGGCTGCCTCCAGGGTAGCTCTAAACAGCTTCTCCTGAAAAGAAAGAAAATAAATGTTTTAAAAATATGTAAACTGTTGCTGCTTGTTGGGAATATGCTGTACATGTGGGAAAAGTGTTTTACATTAAAATAAGTGCTTTTTCCTGCCTTTATCAGTGCTTTGGGACTCTTACGTGTCAACCTGTCAGCTGCTGCAGGGGGAGCTATAGTAAGTGCAGTAGTGACAGAAAAACCAAAGGAGCCACACCATTCATCTGTGCAGCGACTGCAAGTACAACCTCTGAGCTGCAAGACTGTATGGCATGGGGGCAAATCATTTATTTCTGGCTGCACCAGGACATTTGTCAGGACTGTATCTGATCTGCTATAAGGGACAATGGGTTAAGCAGCCATTGCAAGCAGTCACAGCCAATTGGAAAGCGAGGAAAAGAAAGCCAGGACTTGTGGGACATTCACTGCACCTCATGGGTAACCACCCAAGTGCTCATGGGGCCTTACAGGGGCATCATTTTAGGCACCAATTCACTCATCCAATTGAGCCTTGAGTGTTCTGATTGACAGGTCCCTCAGCCATTTAGAGACCTGTCACCCCATCTCTGCTGCCAATCAGGAGTCGAACTAGGAGCCCTATAAGAGACAGTGTCTGCCAGTTTTTCATCAGATTCTGCCAAACAGAGAGAAGGATAGCAGGCTTTAGCCTGCTGGGAACCCCCCACAGGGGTGGGGGCTCAGGCTCCAACCATGCCACCTGGCCTGTGCCACTTAAGCTAAGCCCCTCCAGCCATCAGGGGCGTTTGTTATTTTTAGTTAAAAATACCAGTAAAGGTAAATTTAGTTTTCGAACTGTTACTCTGGAGGTTGCCAGATATGTCCTGCAGAGGCTAGCCCTCCCTCCCATGTCGGGGAAAGATGTGGAAGAAGGAGACCATCTACCATGCCTCAGTTGTGAGAGAGAGCTGAAGAAGAAATTCAGGATGCCTTCAATTGTGGATGCGACCTGTGGAGGACCTGAGTGAGTACCCTTGTACCCCCTGGTGAGAGGGAGAAGATGTAAGAGTAATCTTGGGGGCCTCAAGCCTCACCACCAGATATTTCTACTGTACAAAAAGATCTCTGAACCAATCAATCAAATCTTTATTTATCCAGGTGATCACCATTGAGCAAGCTCATTTACAAGACGGACCTGGTAGCACTGGTACACAGGATACACAATATATGAACAGTCGCAATCATAACAATATACAATAATGAGCAGTCACAATCATGACACTACAGCAGGAGTTCTCACACATTAACATAGTGAGCCTCCCCCAAGCCTTGGAAAATATCTTGAGCCTCCCCCTAATACAGAAATAATTTTGGGCCTCCCCATAGTTAGAACAGCTATCATACTTTGCACATTACAGGAAGAATACAATGAAGTGCATGTGAGTAGTTGAGTTTATTCTCATTTTATTGAACTTATTATTCTCCCTCTCTATAACTCCCTCCCCAGGTCAGCCTACTTGCTCCACACGTCTGACTTATGGACTCTGTTTACCCCTTGTTGCAATACCTCCATGAGTCAGATTGTCTTCTTTGTCAGTTTTACCCTGCTCTCACCTTCTCAGGGACCATTTTGCTCCCTCCCGCTCTTGCTCCTAGTATCTCTCTGTTTGGCCTTTGTATTTGTGCTTTTCTGTAGCCAGTATAATGGGTCAGTTGTTACCTTGTTCCTATTCATTTGCATTATTTTGAATTTTGTTTTACACTGTTTCCAAGAATTGTATTTCCCCCAAGTCATACCAAGAAGCAAGTGTTTGTTGAGCATGTCTTTCCTGGTAACCATTTTGTACATAAATTTGTATGCAATTATTCGCTTTCACTTTGCTGCATCCTTCACATGAAGCATCCCAAACTTGACATTTAAATATAGTACATTTTAAGGCTTGCTTGAGCCTCCCCTGGAACAGGTTGGGGCCTCCCCGGAGAGGCTGGCCTCACCATTTGAGAAACCCTGCACTACAGTGATATACAAAAACTGATGTACAATAGTTAAGCATCGACATAAGTGGGGAACAGTTTGGGACAATGGTTCAATTCCTTCGTGGAATAAATGTGTCTAGTACAGAAGCTGCAGGTAGTAAAGATGACAGTTGATAGGTAGTTTTATACTACATACAGCACTGTAAGAAACCAGACAAATGGTGAGTTAAAGGAGAAAAGAATAACAGAATAAAAGGGCAGAAGAGGAAGGTATAGGACTCGAGATGAGATGGGTACAGGCAGAGTGATAGGGGATAGCCGAAGGAAAGATAAGGCCTCTGGGAGGACACATGACAGATGGGCAGGGAACACAATTGGAAGTTAGAGAATGTGGGGGAGAGGCCACACAGTCCAGGTGTAGCAAAGGGACAATGCTATCGTGGTCCGCCATAATGTGGGGAGGTCTAGAGTCAGGGGAAGCAGTTGCAAATTTCCTTGACTGAATGGTCATATAGGGTCTTGAAGGAGGATAGGCTGACCAAAGAACTAAGCTTCAATGTCTTTTATATTATGTTCCAGAGAGACGGCAGCACAAAGCTTATAGCCATTCTCCTGAAGCGTGTTTTTAACTTAGGTACCTTTAAGTAAATGAAGAAGTAGCTTCTCAGTGCATAGTTCCCAGGTTCACATAGCAGAAGACAATCAGAGATATATAGGGGAAGTTTCTTAATAGCTATGAACGTCCAGAGTATAACATTTCTGTTTCTCCTGAACTGGAGGGATGGCCACCCCATGGCAGCGTAAAGGGCACAATGATGAGTGGCAAGAGGTCGTCCAATAATGAATCTCAGAGCCCTGTGATACAACGTATCCAGTTTAGCAAGATGAGAGACAGGGCAGTGATTATAAAGAAAGTCAGCATAGTCAACCAATGAGAGAAATGTGGTTTATACCAGCTGCCGCTTGGCATCGGTGGCGAGGTAGTTATTAATCCTGAAAAAGAGTCCAAGCTTCTGCCTTAATTTCTTTAGAAGATCTTTGATGTGGTCCGTAAAGGAAAGTCTGCAGTCAAGCCACACTCCCAAATACTTGAATTTGTTGACAAATTCTAGATTTTCTCCCAGGATTGTGGTGATCTGAGGGATGGAGCCAGTGCTGGCCAGGTTTGCATCATGGAGAAGTGGAGAAAATAGCATTGCCTTGTTTTTTTTGCTTTTAATTGGAGCTTTTTGTTTAGAAGTTGGCTCTGAAGTAGATTGAATTTGGATTGTAGGTCTCTACAGTCAGCTTCAGGCGAAGGACGACTTAGATGGAGGACCGTATCATCTGCAAACAGGCCTTCGTTATGTTATTGTCAATGTTGTTTATGTGGATTGCAAACAGTAGTGGAGCAGGAATCAATCCCTGGGGGACCCCTCTTTACAGAGGTTTAAGGGGAGAAAATTCACCTTCTGCCTTGACTTGCTGCCACTAGTCAAAGAGGTAATCAGCAAGCCACTGCAGGGATAGTGAGTCCAGTCCTATCGCCCTCAGGGAGGAGAGGAGCAGGCCGTGATCAATGGTGTCGAAGGCCTTGCTCAAGTCTAAGAACAGTGCACAGACAAATTTTCTATTTTCCAGGTCTCGCTGCCAGTCATTGGTCACTTTGGCTAGGGCCGTAATAGTGCTATGCTGTGCTCTAAAGCCAGATTGCATAGGGTTTAGAAGATTCATAGCTTCTACGTGAATTCTCAGCTGCTTGCTTACAATTTTTTACAATAGTTTAGACAGTATAGGTGGTAAAGAAATCGGTCTGTAGTTATGTAGATCACAGGGGTCCCCTGATTTGAACAGAGGGATAAAATGAGCTGTTTTCCTTAAGGGTGGGAGGATTCCGTGGGGCAGTGAGAGATTGAATAGGTGGGTAATTGGTACAGCTAAAGCATGGTAGGCAACCTTTAGAAAGTAGGGGTCTAGAGAGTCAGCACCCGTGCTTTTTTTGGTATCCAACTGTAATAGGAGTTCTTCGACCTCTTTCAACAAAGTAGGATGGAGAGAAAAGACTGAGTTGGTTAGAAGAGGTTCAGAGTTTTGCGCACCCAATTGGGAGTGTAAATAACATGCAGGACAGTTGTCAAATGCAAGACCTGCAGGCGGTGGCAAAGTGGTTGTTAAAGGCATCCAGGATTTTCATTTTGTCGCAGATGGTGACACTGCCAGTGGTAATCTTTGCAGGCAGGGAATTTCTCAGGGTATGTCCAGACATATCCTTAATGGACTTCCAAAATTTAGAGAACCTCCTGGCAGCAGAATCCAGTTCCAAATGATAGAAAGATGCCTTAGCATCTCTTATCATCTTGGTGCATGCATTCCTGGCTTTCCTGAAATGGCACCAATCCATTGGTGCCTTAGTAGTTCATGCTTTTTTCCAAAGCTTGTCCCTATTCAGCAGTGCTGTTTCGAGTTCTGAGGTGAACCAATGACAAGTTCTGCCCCTTACCCTAACTTTTATGAGAGGGGCTTACTTATTTAATGACCCAGTCACAATTTCAGAAAAAATCTCATATGCCAAATGGACCGTGTTAGCTAGGTAAAAATCCTGCCAATGCAATGAATTTTTTAACTCATTAAGGTAGGCAGACTGATCAAAGTTATGTCTGGACCTCTTAGTGGAGAACCTTGACGGGGATAGTGGATTCTGAACCGACCTTACTCCGGTGATGATGCTATGGTCACTAACATCAGAGAAGAAGATTCCTGCATGGGAGAATAGGTGTAGTTTACTTACTAGTATGATGTTAAGCAGCATACTATTAGCAGGGTTCTTTTTATTAGGGTGCGTTGGCTCACCAATAAGTTGTGTCAGCCCATGGGCATCATAGAACTCCTTAAGTGGTGCAGCGGCCTTGGACATCCAATCAAGGTTAAGATCCCCAAGGATAACTGTTTCAAGGTAGCCTTGCCCCATAACATCAGTTAGATGGGTGAGGATTTGAAAGCCAGCAGAAGGGGATCTATAGCATCCTATGACACAAAGCGCAGTAGAGGAAGATATCTCCAGCTTTAGTGCTAGGCAGTCAAATTGGTTTGCAACGGATAACAATTCTAGGCATGTAACCAAGTATTTATCCTTAACATAGATGGCCACTCCTCCCCTCTAATAAGCCTGTCAGCTCTAAATAATGAATAGTCTGAGATGTTAATTTCCCTGTCAGGCATAGAGGGTCTAAGCCATGATTCAGAAATCACCAAAACATCCGGTGCGGTATGATTGACCCAGACCTGAATCAATGTAAACTTTTTTAACAGGCTGCATGCGTTCATATGCATAAGATGCATTCCTTTTAGTTTTGCTAGGTCCAATGGGGAAGTAAGAGCTTTAGCTGGGCCAGGGTTAAGCTCGTTGTCTCCTGAACACAACAGAAGGAAAAGTAAGAGCTTCCTTATTGCAGCAAAGGTAATTTTATAATCCCTTGCCCGTGAGCATCTGCAAGGGGTGTCAGGCCAAGTAAATAGAACCCCATAATTAGACCTGGTCCGTCCTAGTGCAGCAAATACCACGGCCCTGGCTGAGAGATGTAAAGGGAGGTAAGTGCATGGAAGAACGATGGGTATGCCCTGTGGTGACAGTTCGGCCCCAGTCCCGCCTTTGTTAGTAATTCAAATAGGAGGCTGCAGGTGGGGAAGTCTGAAAGCACAAAGATAATTATAGGATGAGTTATGGTGTACACGACAGCCCACCAGAGGGCTATGGTCCCCTTGGCTAGAGGATTGGGGGAGCTTGGATACTATGCATGGCACAAGGAAAAGAAGAAACAAAAAATGGAGCCAGTGGGGCACCCACATGGTGATGCCTTGTATGGAGCAGATGTAGTTGAACTGTCTGGCCCTTGCAGCATATAGCTTGAAATAGCAACCTACACCACTGCCTCAGAAGTTCGTAAGAGCAAAGATGTAAAATACCACCGGCTAATGCCAGTTCAAAGCACCACAGATTTACTTCCTAGGAAGACTGGTGCTAGGGGCTTATGCAATGAATTAGCAGCCTAAGCTGCTGTCACTGTGTACAAGGTACCTAGAAGTGGTATATCATAAACTACTGCCTGTTTACCATTCCACAGGATTTTTTTAAAGTAAGCCAAGCAAGGCCAGGATACCTTCTGTGTTAAAGAGTCAGGGATAGAAAATTAGCATACTTGGGATGTCCAATGCCAAAGCGGTGTGGGGGTGGGGGCTGCGGTACCTGTTGTACTGAAGGAGAGGCAGAGTGGGCGTGGGTATACAATAGGGCGGGTGCAAGCGTATTTAAAAAGTTGCGGGGGTGGGGGATGGAAGGGCGGGCAGAAAAAAGTGGCTTTTGCCATACCTTTTCGAGGACAGTGTCCGGGGCTTGTGGCCTTGGGCGGTGGCTATGGAAGCGCCATCCACCCAGTGGCCGAGTCTCCCTCAGCAGCTGAGCTGGGAGCCCTGGGGGGTTCTCGGCTGGGGAGAGAGGAGACAGGAGAAGGTTAAATACTGGCCAGAGACAAAAGGTCACACAGACCAGCAGCAAGATCAAATTTGCAAGACAAAAAGGAGGCAATTCTGAATTATCAGTCTGGGCTACTAACCTCATCAGAGACTGCTTAGTTCAAGTTAATATGGATGCATCTTGTCCGTGGCCCAAATGGCTAAATCACAGGTGCAGCAAGATGCCTTGATGGCAAATCATATAAACGTGTTGTAAGTTGTTGTCACATTATGGGTTAGAGTCCTGCCCTTGTGATGCTGACTGCCAAGCTGTGTTAGCCACTTCATGGGACAGGAGGCCCTAGAGCATACAATCTGACTGATTCTGTAGAGAATCTACGGTGGTCTTATCCAGTTGTTGTCGGAGAGTGCTTTTCATAAGCGTAAAAAGGTTCAGACATGCTGGATGAGACTTTGTCTATGAATGTTGTCTTTGGTATAGTAAATGTACTGGATGTGACTTCAAGTAGCTGAAATTAGGATGCTTGCTAAAAGTGTCGCTGTCTGCTTAGGCTGAATGGATGCCTATGTTGGTATGCAAATGTACTGAATGTGACTCCACATCAAGGAATTTGGAAGCTTGGCAAAAGTATCGGTTTCTATCTATATTGGATGGGACTTTCAAATATTGTGCCGAATATTCAGGATATAAAATCCAAGTAGCTGGTTCTGAATCATTCGGTTTTCTGCAAACATAGGGCACTCCCTGTCTTCTTTGGTGTGCAGGGCAATCCCTGGCTCTTTGTGTCTGGCAGGGTTAATTGCTGCTCATCTGCTAATTGCAGGACAACCCCTGCCTTTGTTGTAAATAGTAATCTGCAGCTTTGCAAGAATCTGTCTCCAGGTTGTCACCTCCCTCAAATCAATAGCCGGCCAACTCAACCAGCTGCAACGTCCTCCAGGCCTGCAACATCTTGGACTGTGGTATCTGGGATTCCAGTATGGTATGAGATTGCGGAGTTTCTACTGTATCTGGGTACTGGTACCAGTGTGGGTAATAATGATAATTGTATATGAATCATCTGACTATGTCAGCAGCTAGATAGCCAGGGCTCTGGGTATCATAAGTCGAAAGGTAAAATGTGATTGTTTTCTGCCTACTAGTATGTAGCCACCCAGCTGGAGGGTTCACCAGCAAAAGCCAAACAAGCTGTGTACATATGTAAATAGTAATCAAATAACCTCTACTCCACATCCCCGTTCCTAACTCCTTACCCTCTAAATAAATATCTTGTTATTGTTGTTGAAATATTTGGTGTGAGCATATTATTGGAGACAGCCTTTAAATGCAAAATGTTAAAGGCGGGGAAATGTTTATTGGGGCATGTCTGGGGAAAATTAATGGTTACTGTGGGTGGTAGAGCATCTCAGGGGGCTATACCCATTACCAGATTACCCACGTAAAGCACCTTGAGTGGAGGCACTGCGCAAAGGTTTTTAAAAATGGTTATCTGTTAGCGAACCCAAACCTCTCAGCCTAGCTTGTAAGCAGTAGGCAGGGGTGTAACACTGGGGACAACGCCACCCAGGGGTTACACAAGTTAACAGCTCCTCCAGTTCAGTCTCCTGAGAAACCATCAGACCACTTCCAGTGAGTGACTGACTCCCATCCCTGTCCTGGCTCCCTCCCACTCCCCTTTGTAGTGCCAGTGACAACAATAACAACATCTCAACTCAGTATGTCACCATCAGCACACACACACATGCTTCTGTTCCCTGCTGAAGCAGCCAGGCTCAGTACTCCTCCTCTGTGACTCCTCCCGACTAGCTCACCAGCATCACTCGTCCAGTCACTCACCGTCACTCCCTCACCTGATGCCGTCCCTCCAGTCTTCACCAACCCCAGCCCAGCCAGAAGAACTTCCGAGTCCTCTTCTTCTGTCCTGGTTGCTGTCAGCTGTGTGTGTGCTGCTGCTCCACCTGAGGGTTGACTCCAGCCCACAGACAGCATGTTTTTCTTTCTTTCTTGTATCCGACTGACCAACTGTCCCTCCAGATTACAGTCCACTCTTCTGTCTCACTTTCCTCATTCTTGCACAACTTGCGTTGCTCCACCTTCTCCACCACTGTCAGGGCAACCAGAACCCCACAACCAATCACAGACGCCATTGCCGCGCTTGGCCACTTGCTATAGGCTATCTCTGTCGTGAGAATCTGAAGTTGATGGTTGCCATGGTGACAGCCTGAGGAGCGACTGCATGGAGCAAATAGAACTGTTCAGTGGGTCAGTGCATGGACACTGGACAGAACTACTAGTGGTAATGGCACTGCAGGACCAGAGAGAGAGCAGGAGCTGGAAGAGTCACTGACTCAGAGTCGGGACCACCAGGTGATGGTGAGCTAAGCATCTCAGAGAGAGGAGTGGGGGTTGGGGGAATGAGGGCAGTGCTGGGCAGCACAGGAAAGGTTCAGGGCTCTAGACAAAATGTTCAGGGCTCTAGCCTCAGAGGCCACCCCTAACAACGCCCCTGCAGAAAACCACAATGACTTGAGGACTGGATTGAGGACCAAGAGGGTCACAGCCTGCAAAATAATCTGGTGATTGCTGGCTTGCCCGAGCAAGAAGAAGATCCTGATTCCATTGCATTCACCCAGTGGCTATGTGAGAAACTGGCAGGCCCCTCTCCCAGTGGGAAGACCTTCCTTATTGAGAGGTCCCACTAAGCTTTATGACCGATGCTGAATCCAGGAGAATGCCCCAGGCCCATAATTTTTTGGCTCTTGAACTTTTTGGATAAGGTCCACATACAGAACATACAGACTAAATTAAAAGAAACCAGCGAGTTGTGGTGGGAAGGGAACTGGGCCCTCATATTCAATGATATCTGCCAGCAGATTTGAGCCAAACAGAATGAATATCAGGAGATCAAAGCAAAACTCTTTGCTGCTGGAATAAATTTCTGTATGGCATACCCAGCCAGGATGATCAGCACCACCGAAAATGGCCAGCTACAATACCAATTGGCAACCAAAGCTAAAGCAGAACTCTCAAAAATATATCCCAATCTGTTTCCCGCTACCTGCAACCCACCACGCTGAATGGTGTTTCTCAGCTGTGAAGCGATCAGCCATGTAACCAAGCTGACACTGTGTCTTTGCATTCAGTGTTAACTACACAGAGGTAGGACATTTCAACCTGTTCCTTGGTAATCAAGACAGTGGGACTTTCATATTTGAACTTACTCCAGGCACCAGTTGTGCAAGTTACCATTTTAGCTCCCCCACCATCCTGTTTCATATTTACAGATAAAGGCATCAGGCTGGGTCCTAGCACAGAGAATCATGACTACCTTTGGTCACCTTGCTTACCCCCTCATTTCCTGGAGCTTTTTACTGCTTTGGTCTACTGAATGAAGAATATTAGCCTACTACGTCAGATTGCGCCCTTTGCCTCTTGCATACTATGCACTGCTCCTCCGCGAATGTTCAGACCCATTGCAAAGGTCTACTAGTTCAGCTCAAGACATCGCTGCACAAAGGTTTCAGGTGATGGCACTTCATCCTGAGGGGCACTCCAGCATAAGGGGCTATGCTATTATGAATAGAAACACAACTGCACATACTCCAATAATGCAAAGTATGGGAAGCATATGCAAATCCCCAGAAAGGAATTTGGACCAGATCACTTTAAGCAGAATTGCATGGTGCTGAAAGGCCTCAAAATACAACCCACAAAGGCTGAGAACAGCAGACCCAGACACACGTTTTGTTCTTGTTAGGACTCATCAGTGTGCCATATCTGTGTCTCAGCACAGACAGAGGAAGCCAGCCAGCCTTAGGAAGATCTTACTTGTTTGGGTCATGGGGATGCTTTGCATTATTGGGGTATGTACAATTGTGTTTCTGTTTGAAATTTGGCTGTATGGCCAATGCCCTTCCATGGTAACACTTGCCTCAGGGCATCTGCTCTGGGGTTCTTGTCGTTTGTAGTTCTTCTCTACTATGGGCTCCCCATGACCCAAACAAGTCAGATCTTTCTAAGGCCAGCAAAGGGCATCACATGTCTTTATGCCAAACTGGCACAACCTAAACAGCAGGGAGGTCTCTGCTTGCCCCACTTCACCACATATTATTTTGCAGTACAGGCCAGCAAATACTTCAGGTGGATGGCAAGCGAGTCAGATGCCAGTGAGTCTGGATATGAACCACAGAGGCTCATGGTTTCACCAAGTCTAGCTCTTGTCAAACAAACCTCCTAACCTTCTATGAGAAAGTCAGTAGAGCACTCGACCAAGGTAATCCGGTTGATGTTGTTTTTATGGATTTTTCCAAGGCTTTTGACAAATTACCACACAGAGAACTGATAGCTGTTTTAAAAAACCTGGGGATTGAGACAAATGTGATATGTTGGATTAGGGATTGGTTGGATAATAGGAGACAAAGAGTGCTGGTTAGGGGTATACATTTTGAATGGGGTATGGTGACTAGTGGGGTGCCTCAGGGTTCGGTGTTGGGGCCGTGCTTGTTTAATGCCTACATATCAACTCTAAAATTGAACATTCCAAATATCTGGTTATCCAAATTTGCAGATGATTGCAGACTGAGAACTATTGTAAGCAATCCATCAGATGTGTTAACTTTACAACAAGCAATTATTAATATAGTGTCCTGGACTGAAACTAATAGATTAGAATTGTGGTACAGGTAGCAGTCAGAGAAAAGAAGGCGGCCTACAAAAAATATAAAACAACAAGAGGGGATAGGGATAAGGAAATGTACCAGCTTGCATCTAGAAAAGTCACCCGTATGGTGAGGGGAGCAAAGTCCTGTAAAGAGCAGCGGCTGGCACAAGAGATACATGGAGGGGAAAAGGGGTTCTTCCAATACACTGGGGAGTGGAGAAAAACTAAGGGCCATCTCAGCAGATTGAGATCAGAAGGAGGGTGGGTGGAAGAGGCGAGGGACCAGGCAGAGGTATTTAATGAGTACTTTGCCTCTGTGTTCACTAGGGAGGGGGATGGGATATCTACAAAGCAAGACACGAAGGGGATAGAAGCGTCAGTAAGTGGGATCAGGGGAGCAACAGAAATGGAGCAAGAGGGAGGGAGAGGTATCCCAGGGGTGTCACATCTGGGTAAGGATAAAAAGGCCAGTAAGGTGGAGAGTCGGATGATGCTATCTCTGCCAAAGGGGTGTGGTTAGCCCTCAAGGCCCTAAAGAAGACAAATATCCTGGGCGGATGGCATTCATCTGAGAGTACTATGGGAATTGGCGGGACATACTGGCTGCACCCCTGGCAGACTTTTCAGCAGGTCACTTGAGACAGGGAGGTACCTAGGATTGGCAAGAGGCACATGTGGTACCAATCCATAAGGGGGTCGAGGGAAGTACCAGGTAACTATAGACCCATCAGTTTGACCTCAGTGGTGGGAAAATTAATGGAGAGTATACTAAAGGAGCGATTGGGGTGTACTTGAGAGGTGGGAGGTCTGGATAGTCGGCAACATGGGTTTGTGTCAGGTAGATCATGTCAAACCAACCTTGTGGAGTTCTATGAATGGGTAACATCAGAACTGGACAGGGGTAAGCCTGTGGATGTATTATTCTTGGACTTCAGCAAGGCGTTTGACTCTGTCCCCCACAATGGTCTGGTGGAGAAACTGATGGGGTTAGGAGTAGGCCCTTTGATGGTCAGATGGATTGAAAACTGGCTAGCTGGATGCACTTAGAGAGTAGTGGTCTGTGGGGAGCTCTCGAACCCTAGAGAGGTTGGTAGTGGGGTACCACAGGGCTCGGTCCTGGGTCCAATCCTGTTTAGTGCATACATATCGGACATCAGGGAGGGTATAGGGTGCGAAATGAGTCTCTTCGCGGATGACTCAAGATGGGAGCAGTAGTTGAGGAGGAAGAGGAGTTGGCCCTGCAAGGACCTGGACACCCTGGAAGCTGGGCTCACACATGGAATTAAATTTCAATATCACCAAGTGCAAGATGTTGCATCTTGGTCAGAAACCCTAAACACAGGTACACCCTGGGAGGGGAGGCGCTGGAGGCCTCAATAGGGGAAAAAGACCTAGGGGTCATGGTGGATGCATGTATGAATAACTCTGAGCAGTGCAGGAGAGCGGCTAGCAAGGCAAACAGGATATTGGGATGCATCGTAAGGGGGATCACCTCTAGGAGCAAGGAAGTGATTCTGCCGCTGTACAATGGACTGGTTAGACCACACCTTGAGTACTGTGTACAGTACTGGAGACCACACTTGAAGAGGACATACAGCTCCTGAAGAGGGTACAGAGGAGGGCAACAAAAGATGATCTGAGGCCTAGGGGATTTGGCGTATGAGGACAGACTTGAGGAGCTCTGCCTGTTTTCATTGGAGGAGAGGAGACACGGGGGGACATGATTGAGGTCTTCAAGTACCTCAAGGGAATAAATAGGGTAAACATGGAGGGGATCTTTAGACTAAAGCAGGGAGGTATCACCAGACGGCATGGTCTGAAGTTGGAAGGTGGAAGGGTGAGGGGGGAAAAGAGGAGGAGGTTTTTCACTGAGAGGGTGGTGGACCCTTGGAATGCACTGCCTGGTGAGCTGGTTCAGAGATCCACAGTGGAGGGCTTCAAGAGAGGGTGGGACAGACACAGAAAGTGGATGTATCAGACGATGGCCTGTCCCAGGGGGGTGGGGATGGATGATAGGGGTTTCTGGAGCACAAGAGATGGGAGGATCTCGGCACCCAACTAAGGATCTAAGGTTCGAGCAGACTCGATAGACCATAAGGCCTAATCTGCTGGAAATTGTATGTTAGTATGTTAGAATTAAACATAGATAAATGTAAAATTATGTATTTGGGTGAAAATAATCCTAAAGCAATATATAAAATTGGACTAGTTAATCTATTAGATACCATTCAGGAAAGAGACTTGGGAATTAGCATTACCCCTGATTTTTCATTTAGTCAACATTGTTCTCTTCAGATAAGAAAAGCAAACCAGAATTTAAATTGTATCCTCAGACACATATCTAGTAGGGAAGCTAAAGTCTTAATACCATTGTTTAATTCTTTGGTCAGGCCAAATCTTGAGTATTGTGTGCAGGTGTGGTCACCTTATAAACGTGAAGACATAAACAGGATTGAGGGTATACAAAGAAGGATGACGAAAGCCATCACTGGACTACATAATAAATCCTATAATGACAGGCTAAAAACATTGGGAATGCACTCTCTTACATAGCGAAGATTTAGAGGAGATATGTGTATGCTTTATAGAATATTAAGTGACTATAATCTACAGGATGAGTTAGGCATTAAATTTAAGAATGATAGGCTAAGCACAGAAAGCACTCCAAACAACTGTTTCTGCCGAGGTGGAATTTAAAGCTACAAAAAAATGGTTCACTGAAAGGGTGGTGACATCCTGGAATGAATTATCAAAACAACAATAGATAGTCCCGACATGAAAACATTTAAAACAAGATTGGACATGGAATTTAGACTAAGTGTTACTGATTTTTGATAAATTAAATTAGCTTTAGGCAAGCTATAATTATTAATATCCACAAATGCTTGAATTTTTCCTATGAATGATTGGACAGCATATGGCCAATCAAGTGAGTATAATCTTGCACGCCTTGCTCTATGTGTCTCTTAAAAACAACCCCAAATCTATTAAGAATAAGGCTATTTATACTTCCCTCTGAGTCCAGCACCAATTCTTTAAATTCCTAAATATCCCTTATACTAGGAACCGCAATCAGCCATTTGTTCTGCAGTCCAATTTTAGAATTAACAAGGTCCCTATCAAGCCTGCCTTCTGGTCTGGTTTGCACATCCCTAATTTATTTATTTATTTAGTTTTTGTTAACCGGGTTAGGTGTGCTAGCCAAAGTTGACTATTTTCAGTCACGACCCGGGAGAATACATACATAAAATGAGATGAGATTATACAATACATAGTATATAGTACAGGTACATAGTATATAGTATAGGTAGGTTAGAATACAGATCAAGTCAGACAGTACTCGAGATAATACATATAGCTATGCAGAGATGACAAAAGTGACATTAGTACATGCAAATAACAACTGAAACTGAGCTAAGTGGCAGCTATAAAGACATTTTATAGCAAAACTTGTTTAAAAGTGCAGCAGTGTCTTGGGCGAAATAGGGTGGTTAGCTGTGAGGCATTTAGTGGGATCAAAGCATGTGCAGGCATCCTGGGATAGGTGGCGATATAGTTCCTTTTTGAAGACTGGGAGGGAGTTAGCCTGCCTCAGGGCAGGAGGGAGGGAGTTCCAGGTTGCCGGGGCGGTACAGTGAAATGGTACAGAGCCTTTTGAAGTAAAACACCTGGGTACGGTAAGTAAAAATTTGTTTGCCTAGCGTAGTCTGTGGGCAGGTGTCTGTAGTACTTGTAGAGCTGCAAGGGAGGAGGGGGTTTGGTTATGGATTACAGAGTTTGTGAGGGTCCCTAGGGAGTATAGTTGGTAGGCAGTTGGGGAGAGCCAGCCTAGGTCACTATACAGTGTGCAGTGGTGCTTGAGGCGATGGGAAGAGGAGGCATACCGACATATGTTGTTGTAGGCGACATCCCATTTATGGAGAGCAGTCTTATGGGCATTAGCAAAAGTGGAGACACCATATGTCAGTGCTGGAAGCAGAATACCCTTGGCAATTGCCAATTTGGCGGATGGTGTTAGCAGGTGACAAGTCTTATAGGCGAAAAGGCGATTTCAAGTTTGGCATTTATTGCTTTACAAGTTGACTGGATGTGAAGACTGAAATCAAGGGATTTATCAAGGAGGACTCCCAGGTATTTGAAGGATGTGACACAGTCGATAAGAGACCCCCCAGATTCATGGACTAGGAGCGGGTTTCTTACAGGCCCTGAGTTTGGGGGCACTAATACTGCATACTTAACTTTAGACGGGAGACCCATTTCCTTTTGCACCTTTAAAGCACAAACCCAGAATACAGATGTATCCCCCCTACCGATTTGGGGGCTTACTAATAGCCCCCGTTCTGCTCTCCTTCAGGCCCCTCCTGTCTGCCTGCATATTTTTTTTACTGGCCCGAGTCCTCCCAATGTCCCTTGGTGCCCCAGTGTTAATCCAGTCCACGGAGCTCCGAAATTTAGAACCTCAATCACCCACTTGAGGTATGCACTCCGGTGCAGTGGGGATCGCGCAGACATGAGCAGTGCCGCCTTTGATCTCCCTACCGTTCAACTTGTGGTTGTTTGGGAGAGAGTTCCGTTGGTCCCGGTGTCCCCAACTGCTAAGTGGGACCTGGTGACAACTCAGAGGGTCAGTAGAGCCCGTTTTCTAAAAAATGTATAAAGATCCACAAAGTGTCTAGATCGAGGCTCATGAATATTAATGAGCCAGAGCCCCAATCTCATGCATATTAATGAGGGTGCTTCTGCCCTCAGGGAAACAGGTTTTGGCAACTGTTGAACAAAGGGAAAGCAAAGTGTTTAACTACTGAATGAATAAATATAACTACTATATGTTGGGGAATATGTGTACAAGGGGAAAAGAATGTGCTAACCTGTCTGCACCAGTTAATGTTGGGACTCGGAGAGACAGCCTACCTGCGGCAATAGGTGGGGTTGCAGCAACAGGAAAATGGACTGAGAAAATAATTTGTTCTGGGTAGCGACAGCAAGTACATATCCAGGGCTATTAGACTGTGGGGCATTTGGGCGATTATTTAGTTTATTCTAGCTGCACCAGGACTTTGCTTGGGACTGTTTAAATTCTGCTTATGGGACTGTGTTCAGCAGCCATTTACAAGCAGCCACAGCCAATCAGAAAGCTAGAATAGCTTCAGCCAATCAAGAGCCTAAGGAGAGCCCCATAAAAGACTGTATTTTTCAGCAATTTTCCAGATTCGCGCAGAAACCCCTCCACCGGGGTGTGGGCTCCGGCCCCTAGCCATGCAACTAAGCCTGGTGATCCAGTTAATCCTTTCCATCCAGGAGGGGGTGTTTGCCTTCTTTAGCAGTGAAAGTTGAAGTTGTTTAGTTTATGCCAAATCTGCTAGCCTGGGGGTTACCAGAATGTCCTCCAGATGCTAGCCTTCCCTTCCACGTTGGGGAAAGATGTGGACCTGCAACTTGATGACATCAGGCCAGCTGTGAGAGAGCTGGTTTCACCTCAGTTGTGAGAGAACTGAAGACATCAGGAACCTTGATTGTGGAGATTCTACCGTGAGGAGCCTGAGCACACTTGTACCCCCCCCTCCGGTGCAAGAATGAAAGAAAGTGCTTAATTGGGGCTGCCAATGCCCTTAGTGACTGTTACTGATTTATATTGTTCATCTGGTCTGCACCCTGCATCACCTAACCTTAGCCCAGCATGTGTGTACCCTTCTTTTGAAACTTTTGCTGTTTGAGACTGTCTAGTCCTGGTCGGCACCTTGCAACTGCTGCACCTGTCTTGCCCAGTGCAGGCGGACCTGACTATCCTGTGGGGCCCAAGTGAGCCCAGAGTATTGTATAAATGTGCTGAAATGTATTCTAAACTATCCAGTCAAGACGTCCAGTGGAGCTGCAAGCTACAGCCATGTACCACAAAAAGGACTGAGACCCTCACGTTTTTTGAATTTGACTACTGTAACCTGGAAATGACTGTTTCTAAGTAATCTGACAAGGGTGGCCATCCTGGTCCCTGGTTGAAGAAGCCCTATCTTCTTCAAATGTACCAGTTGTGTCTAGAATATAAATGTGCTGAATGTACTGGAACATGTAAATGTGCTGGATATTCTGGAATACAGATTGGAACTAAACGGTGTAACCAGCTGGTTGCACCTTACCAGTGTTTTCTCGACTGCAACATGCAGGGCAATCCCTGCATACCCCAAAGGGACTGTAAATAGTTTCAAATGTCTAATTTTGGGAATCTAATTGCTACGCTTTATTGAATCAAGCCGCCCAGCATATAGCTGCAACGTCTTCCAGGCCTGCAACAGGCAAGAACTTTAAAGTACCGGCTACCCAGGGTGAAACATGTGGGGATAGGGGTCTCATACTAAATCTTGGGGAACTGGTACCAGTGGTGGGAAATAATGTGGTGTGTCATCTGATTCTATGCAGTTTAGGTAGCCAGGGCTCTGGATATCAATGTTGGTGTCATGTTAATTGATTTCTGATTTGTAATGGGTATCTATCCAGCTGGAGGGTTTTCACCCACACCAAACCAAACCAAATCTGATGTAAATATGTAAATAATAATAGTATTGCATAACCTCTACTCCTTTACTACCTGTTCCTAAGCCCTAATCCCCCATGAATAAATATCGCTGTTGTTGTTTTTGCAAATTATGGTGTCATGAGCATATTATTAGAGAGAGTCTTTAAATGGTAAAATGTTTGAAATGTGGGGAAATGTCTATTGGGTCATGTGTTGGGGTGGCTAATGGTTGAAGTGGGTGGTATGACATCCCAGGAGGTTGTGCCAGGTAAGAGCTAGCCCATTTAAAAGCTAAACTCTGGGTGAAGGCACTGTGCAAATTGTAATATCATGGAAAAGAACCAGTTTACAATCATCTTGGGACCCAGGCTCCTTAACCTTGTTAGTGGCCACCAAGGCAGGTGTAGTAACTCTAGGAGTAGCGCCACTTAGGGGTTACACTGATAGGGCCATTTTTAAGTTCTTACAAATGATTCATGGGGTTTCTAGCCATATGGGTCCCCCGCCATGGCAGTATCAGCACAGTGACCTCATAGAAACATAGAAAGTGATGGCAGATGGGGATCCCAGGATCCAGCTAGTCTGCCCAGTTGAAAACCTACCCTCTCCCTAGTTGCTTATCTTCTAACTAAACCCTTGTGCCTATCCCAGGCTCTCTTGAATGCCCATACTATCATGGAACTCATAACCTCCATAGGCAGGTCGTTCTATGGATCAACCACCCTTTCTGTGAAAAAATACTTTCTCACATTGCCCCTGAACCTTCGTCCTCGTAGTCTCATTTTGTGACCTCTGGTCCTTGAGGAGCTATAGACCTGTACTAAGTCCTGTGTCTGTACCTTGTTTAATCCTCTGAGGTATCTTAAGGTTTCGATCATGTTGCCCTTGTCTCTTTGCTCTTTGAGGGAATACATGTTGAGTTCCTTTAATCTAATTTCATACAATATTGTGTGCAGACCTAAGAGCATTTTTGTCGCCCTCCTCTGTACTGACTTCAACCTGTCAATGTCCTTTTTGAGATGCGGCTTCCAGAAATGTACACAATACTCCAGGTGAAGTCTCACCAGAGATCTGTACAGAGGCATTAACACCTCTCTTCTTCTGCTTGTAATGCCTCTTCCTATACAGCCGATCATCCTGCTGGCCTCTTGCTCTGCCTTTTCACACTGCTTGCCTACTTTAAAGTCATCTGCTATGATGGCTCTTAGATCATGCTCCTGTTTTGAGGCTGACAGTTTCTACCCCCCCAAGTAATATTCTGCTCCTGCATTCCCTTCCCCAAGTGCATGACCTCGCACTTTTTCGCATTAAAATTTAGTTGCCACATTCCTGACCACTCCTCCAGTTTGTCCAAGTTCTCTTTCATGCTACTGATCCCTTCAGGAGTGTTGACCCTGTTGCAAAGCTTTGTGTCATCCGCAAACACCTTGCCCTTCAGCCCCTCTGCAATGTCACTAATGAAGACATTGAAGAGTATTGGTTCCAATACCGATCCTTGTGGTACCCCACTAGTCACCTCCCTCTGCCCTGGCAGTGCTTCGTTGACTATTACCCTCTGTGTTTTGTTGCTCAGCCAATTTCTCACCCAGGATACCACTGCCTGCCCAACTCCCATGTTTCCTAGCTTGTTTAGTAACCTTCTGTGTGGCACTGAGTCGAACGCCTTACTAAAATCCGAATATACTACATCCAATGCTACCCTGTTCCACTACTCTAATGACCCAGTCAAAGAACTCACCCAGGTTTGTCTGGCAGGATCTTCCCACCATGAAGCCATGCTGCCTTGGGTCCTGCTGGCCACTGGCTTCAAGGAATGCTAAAATCCTCTCCTTGAGTAGAGATTTCATCATCTTGCCCACGATTTATGTCAGGCTGACCGGCCTGTAGTTGCTGCCTACTCCCTGCTTCTGCCTTCATGTTGAGGAACTGCTACCGCCCTCCTCCAGTCTTCCAGAACCACTCCTTCTATTGATTCGTTGAAGATTTCTGCCAGTGGTGTTGCCAATTCCTCTCTAAGTTCCTTCAGTATCCTTGGGTGTATTCCATCTGGACCCACAGCTTTAGCAACTTTCAGCTTATTTAATTCATCCATAACCCTTTCCACCGTAAATGGGCTTGTGTCCACTTCTGTATTCTGGATGTCCTTCCTTTTGAGGTCAGGCCCTCTGCCGTCTGCCTCCTTCATGAACACTGAGCAGAGGTACCCATTTAGGACCTCTTCTTTCTTCCTGTCGCCTTCCACGCACTCCCCATCACCCTTGACAAGTCTTACAATTCTACCCTTATTTTTCTTTTTTTCACTAATATACCTAAAAAATGTCTTATTACTACCTGTTGCTCCCTGTTTGTGCCTTTACCACACACTTTCTTTACCCCAGGCATCCTCACAACCACTCTCTATCTCCCAGCTGTACGCATTGCTCTTCTCCCACTCCTCTTTGAAATCAGATGGTTGCTCCCCCTATTGGCAGGGGCAATTCCCCAAAAGGCAAATCAACTAGAAATGCTTATGGAACAACGTTTATACATATATGCAAAAATGACAAGTTGAAACTAATGCAATTTTAAATTATCAATAATCTTTATTATACATCCATAAACAGTTGCAGACTAATCTTTGCACTAGATGCAATGAACAAGTGGGATCCCTGCTCCACATTTTGTGGTATTGTGATAAAGTTTGAGGTCTATGGGACTCCATTAGGGCAAAAGCAAATCCTTTGCAAGGATCTAACAAGCTCTTTAGTCCTGAAATCTGTGTTCTGGGTGATCTCAGCAGCACACCTGTAAGGGAGCGTAGATTCCAAATGGCAATTTTTTTTCTGTATTAGTTAAAATAATATTATAACATTGGTTAGATCAAACTCTGTCTACATATAACGAATGCTATTAAGATTTATTATTTTAGTGGTGCTAGTTAGGGTTGAACTGGGGTTTCTATGTTAAACTCAAACTTTTGCACTTTAATATCTTCTCAACCGCTCTATGGATTTGCACGACATTTTGTATGCACAGTCTTGTGTGGTAGATCACTGAATTTACCAAGTTTTGTTATGGTCGGAAGTGCGGTTTCCGAGATCTGGATATTGAAAAAAATGAATTTTACCTGTTTTTTCCCTCATTGGTTTGAATGAGATTTCTTTGAATTTGGCTACAACCCAAACGGTTTGGAATTTTGGTCTGAAATTTTCAGGGTAGAAAGGGCTGACTCACAGATATGCCTTTTGCTGGTTTTATGAAAAAAATATTGCTATGTTCCAAAGTTAATCAAATTTAACATTTTCATAAATTGGTTCTGAGCATGCCCAGTAAGCACCTCAAGATAGCTCTATGAAATGAAAAGGGAATTCTTTTATCGTATTGACATCATCCTTTTTCATTTGAGGTAAATCCTTTTTCATTTCACTGCCATCTTCTTTTCAGTATCGCCTCAAAACTCAAATTTAGAATCCCCCGAAAATGATATTCTGGGGAGGAATCAACACATGCAGCTTGCTTATCAGGACCCCCTTAGCTGGATTCTGCACTTATCTGTTCTAGAAATGCCATTAAAATATGTTTTGTTTAACATTATAAATCTTGTTTCATATCGCGTGATACAAAACAAGTTATTCTTCATTTATTCAAACCATAAAGGAGTTATATATTCATATGTGTGAGTGTTGAATATCTTAAGTTGTGTTTTTGGAAATTGTTAAGATTTCCTTTTAGAATAATTTATAAGGATGTGTTTTAGTTATATTATGTTGTTTTGTATTCGTTTGTGTTTTAAATGTGGAACTTTATTGAATGTACTTAGATGGGCAATTACACAGGTCTGTCTTGTAAACTGGATTATGTCCAAATGACATGCATTGCCTGTATAAAAATTACATTTTACCTACCTACCTACCTACCTACCTGTTTCGTATGACGAGTCATGAAACAAGATCTTTTTTTGTATGGGGAATCAATGTATTTTAACGGTGTTTTCAACTTTTGTGTATAACTTTGCCATTTTTTCATATTTTTACAAAACATTTTTGACATGGCCTTTATGAGACCCCTCCTCATGAACAATGTCAGTGGAAGTACGCAAATCTGTCAGGAAAGGCAATTTTGTAGTCACCTGGCGAAATCACCTTTTGGATGGGATTTGAAAATTTTTACCACCCTTGTTCATCAGGTGGAGCTGTAAGAAGGCTATGTTGAGATTTTGGGGTCAAAATATGTAAAAATGTCAAAGTTATGTGCATACATTTATTTTTTAAACTTAAGTTTTTATTTAAATATAATTTTTTACAAAAGGGTACATGTACAATAAAAAAAGATAGCATCATTATCACATACAGTCAAATACATTAATATTCAGATCATTCATCTGTCATATCTTAACTCATGATACATTTAATAGCTAAAATTAAAGTCCTATATCCTTTCTGCAGAATGTCCATAAAAGGGCTGGTAAGAGTTTGTCATGAGAGAATATCTACGCAAGGCCATTAAATATCCCCCAAAATTCCACAAATCAAATTCAGATTGGGGGGGGAAGGGCAGTGGCTCACGATAGACACATTAATGCACAAAAATACAGTGCTTCAGTTGGGTACTTTAAACCAACCTGAATTGTCCGGGACCAGGATGCCCTCTTAATTCTTTTCTCCCAGGTGGTTTATTTATGGTACAAATTCTGGTCTGTTTTCTGCTGTGTGGAGAGTAACCATATTGTCCATCTATTCAAGAGGGAGTGAGTACTATCTTTTCATTTTGCTGTCATGCTTTCCATTTTGTAAATGTCATATAGTATATTTTCCCACTGGCCAATAGTGGGAGACTCAGACTTAAGCCATTTCCAAGCTATTGCTTTTTTGGCTGTCGTTAGGAAGATGGTAATTGAGTAAATATGTTGTTTAGATTTGAACTGTTTTGGGTAATATAGTAGTAGAGCCAATTCAGGGGTAAGGGTTTCCAAATTTGGAAATAAGGCTTGAGTGATGTTTGAGACTCCCTCCCAAAAGTGGGCCAACACAGGACAGAACCAGAAAATGTGAGCATGTGTTACAACCTCAACTCCACATCCCACTCCAATATGTGGCGTTCCATGTGGAGTGAAACTTGGCTGTAATTTGAGGGGTCCTAAAAAAAAATCACCACGGTCGTCTAGCCAAACACCCTCCACGTATATGAACTGGTAATGCGGTGCTGATGGTGCCAGATCGCCCCCAAGTCGTCCTATGGTATTACCATCACTATGTCTGCCTCCCAGGTCTCGTAGACCCCTTCCCAGCTTGGATCAGGGGAGTCTCTGAGGTATTTATAGAACCGTGAGACTAAGCATCTCAGTTGGGCTTCCTCCCTGACCTGTACAAGTAAAGTCAAAGCTAGGGGATGCTGTATAGTTGTGACATCTGTTCCCAGAGTTTTTGCTAAGAAGTAGATTATCTGTAGGTATCGGTAGAAGTCCTATTGGTGTAGGCCATATTCGGATTTTATTTGTTGAAATGATTTAAATGTGCCATCCTTATCAAATTGGTAGGCATATGATAGATCCATAAGACACCAGTGATGGAACCCATGGTCCAGGCGGCCTGGGAGAAATGATGTGTCCAAAGAGGGTATACTCAGCCATTGAGCCCTGTGGACTTTGGGAGGTGTTTTAAGATATGCCTTCCAGGCCTGCAATACATTGAAGGTGTAACAAGAATTCTCCTGTAACCAAAACTGTTGAAAGGGTTGAAAAATTGTTGTTTGGTCGAGGGGCAATGAGGAAGAAAATCTCTCTACTACGACCCAAGGGTGTGTGTACACTAGGTGTCGAGACCAGGATATAAGATGAGTTAGCATAGTTGCCAAAACATAATTCTGTATATTAGGGAGGGCCAGGCCTCCCTTCTCCTTAGCCAGTGATAATTTGGAAAAGGCAATTCTGGGCGGTTTTCCCTACCGGATAAAGGAAGAAATCATTTTGTTCCATCTGGCTATTTCAGCTTTACGTACCATATAGGGTATATTTTGCATGAGGTATAAAATCCTGAGTGTGGTTTATCAATGACAAAGGAAGGTGCATCCAGTGTTTAAGGTCGTCCCTCACCCGTAGAAATAAAGGGTCATAGTTTAGGGGAAAAACTCAGGAGGGAGCTGCCACAATGTGTATCCCTAAATAATAGAGAGAAGATTCCCCCATTTAAATGGATAAGTCTGTTTAATGTGCTGTGAAGGAGCATCCTGTATAAAGAGGACTTCTGTTTTGTTTGAATTCAATTTGTAGCCAGACACTTCTTCAATCTCAAGCAAGCTCTGAGTTAAGGCTGGGAGTGAGGAGTCTGGATCTGTAAGATATAGTAGAAGATCATCTGCGTAGTATGCAGCCTTATGCTCCTCCTCACCTATATGCAGAATCCTGATAAGGGTCTGTTGTGGAAGATATTGTGCGATCGGTTCCACATATAGGGAGAAAAGATATGGGGATGGGGGCACCCCTGTCTTGTGCCTCTATAGAAAGGGAATCTAGAAGAATGGGATCCATGAATTTTCATTGTAGCTACCGGGTGGGAGTAAATTTCTTTGATGTTCTGTAAGAAATCTTCTGGGAAACCAAATTTCTGAAGGGTGTAATATAGGAAGGGCCATGATACTCTATCAAATGCTTTTTGTGCATCAAGACTTAACATCATCAAGGTTTTTTTTCTAATATTAATGTGGGAGATTAAATATAAAGTCTGTTTAATATTGTCTGTAGTTTGATAGGTCTTAATAAAGCCTGATTGATTGGAGTGTGCTAAAGTGGGGATAATATCATCTAGTCGGAGTGCTAGAATACTTGTATAGATTTTATAGTCTTGATTTAAAACAGAAATAGGACAGTATGATTCACAGAGGTGGGATGGTTTACCAGGTTTCAAGATGGTTGAAACAGCTGCCGGTGACCATGAAATGGGGTATTCACCAGTAAAGTGGCTTTTCTGAAGGGCTGAAAGGAAGAGTTCTTTAAGTAGATTCCAAGTAGCTTTATAAAATTCAGCACCGTAAACATCAGGGTCTTGGGCCTTATCGTTTTTAAGGTTTTGAATTGTTAAAAGAACTTCGGAGGCTGAGATGGGGTGGGTGAGTGTATTGACCTGGGCTAGGTTTAAGGTTGGTAATTTTAGTTTGGAAAAGAAAGCTTCAATTTGGGTAGGAGAAGATGGGTTAGTGTCAGCATATTGTTCTGCATAGTACTGGAGGAAAATTCATTGAATCTGAGCTGTCTTGAAGTCTAGTTTCCCCGTCCGTGGGTCCTTAATTTTGGAAATATAGGACTGTTGAGCTTGACTCCTAAGGCGGTGTGCCAAAATATGAGCTGCTCGTCCCCCTCGTAATACTGCTGTGAAAGCCATAGCAGGGCCTGTTAAGTCTTTTGGTTTAGTGAACTGAATTGCTTGCTGAGCTTGTTTGACTTGGGTTTCTAGTAAATCATCCCCTTGCATATGTGCCAGTTGCAAAAACTGCAGCATGTCCTGAAGGGCCTTCATCTTAGTTTCTATTTGTTGTTTTTTTTTTATCAGCATAGGCAATGATGTGGCCATGGAGTACCACTTTTATTGTATCCCATAGTGTTTGGGGTGAGATTTGTGGTGAGGTATTGTCCCTTACAATCTCTGGAATCTTTTCTTTCAGTAAGTCTTTAAACTTAGGGTCCTTAACAAGGAGTTATTAAGGCGCCAATAGGTGTTTTTGGATTCTCTGGTAGTTGTTAACTCTAGCGTTATCAGAGCATAGTCTGAGAGGGAGATATTTTTAATATCCAAGCGGTGAATATGTTCTAGATGTTCTTTACCTATACAGAAAAAAGTCCAAGCGGGTGTAATGTCTGTGTGCATGAGAATAATATGTAAATTTCCTTGAGGTGGGGTTCAGGTGTCGCCAAATATCTGTTAACCCAATTTCTTTTAATAATTTCCGCAGATGCTTCTGTCCAGATGTCAAGGGGGATGGAAAGGAGGCCAAGGTGTCTAAGGTGGGATTTAGCTGACAGTTCAGGTTTCCACCCAATATTAAGGTTCCCTGTGTATGCACAAGGATCGTGTCAATAAGTTGCTGAATTGTCAGTGTGTCACTCCCTGGCGGGATATAAATACTTCTGATAGTATATGTGTGATTTTCAATGCCGCCTATGGCCTTGGTAAGGCTGCCCTCCTTGTCTGTGTAGGAATCTGTCAGAGTAAACGGGAGGACCTGGGAACCAGCACCACCGCACTCCATCTACTATTTTGGTAGTATGATTCCATGATATGAGAAAAAACAAACTTCTCTAGTTTCAGATGTTCAGGTGTGCTTAAGTATGTTTCTTGTAAAAGCAACAAGTCAGGGCGTAGTTTCTTAAGCGTAGTTATGGTTCTATATCTCTTGACTGGTCCACATAGGCCATTCACATTATGGGAAACAATTCTGAAGCTAGTAGCCATAGGTAAAAAAGCAAATCAGGGTCCCCAGGCTGTCACCCTCCCCAGTCAAAAATTCCCCAATCACCCCCTCCTGCCTTCCCAACATCCAGCACATCCACCAACTTATATGCATTTCAAGATATGACAATAAAAACAAAAACAAAAAAAACAAACTGAGTGTGTTGATCTGTAATAAGCCCAATAACATACCATGGACCCTGTGTTTGGAAGGGGCTAGGGTACTACAACAGCCCCATTTGGGCAAACTGTCTGTGTAGGCCTAAGAACTTGCCTATGCGAACAGTGCCTGCGCCTGACCAACCAGGTCTGGCTTTGGCTAACTGATCAACAAGAATAAAACATTTTAGGGTGGTGACTTCCACAAGCAGGCCTGTTCCCAATGGGGGGGGAGGGGGTCTGTTCTAGGGGGATCTGTTTTGGGTGGGAAAACCCACCCAGAGGGAAAAATATTCCCAAAATTGGAGATAGTACTCTTAGGGTTCCAGTGACCCTTAAAGAGGAAGGAATGGGGAAACTATAGGGTGATGGCTACATAAATTAAAATGAAAATAAGACAGGGGTAGGGGAGGAATAGAGAGGGTAAGGGAGTGAACTTAGTAGGAACGTGCATCATGATCTTCAGACCCCTGAGATCATGCTCCAGCACCCGCTCTGTAGATGTTTGATGTAGGAGGAGGCAGATCCTCAATTCTCATGTATTGGCTAGAAATAATGCTCCAAAAATATTTGTTGTCCACATGTGGGGAGGATATTGCAAAACTGCATTGTTTTAACTCATGAATGTCCCCTGACAGCCTGCTATAATATCAGCTCTCCGGTTTCCATAACTAGATAAGTCTCCACAAGGTGAATTGTGATAAAGAATAAAGGAAGGGGATCCCTGCCCTTTTTTTTGTATGAATAAATGGGTTTAGGAAGTCTCATCATAAGTCCAACCATGCAATGAGAGTGTTCTCTGTACTTCCACTTTTCATTCACAAGAGATCTGTATAACCATGTTATAAAGTTCCTGAGCCGCACAGATCTATGCTCAGTTCCCTTCTCAAGCTTGATGAAGGGTGGGGAGGTCCTTCCCCCCACCCCCCGATCCAGCTTCTGAGCCTCCGCAATCTGCGGACCCCCCCCAGACTCCCAGGCACAAGGTGGGGCAAAGGAACCTACAGCGAAACGAGGTGAGACAGCTCCCCCAACCGCCCCAGGCAGAGGAGAGCCCCAATCCCCAATCCTGGTGCCAGCAGGCATATCCGACCCCGCTGGGAGACATCCATTCACAAAAGCCCATCTGAAGCCCCCCCCAATAGTGCCGAAGGCATTGCGCCAGAGGCCCAAACCATCAATATAGATCTCTCTCTGTGGTCACTGCAATTCTAGCTCATGGAAACCTTGCACAAATTAATTGGGCAGAGCCCTGTCTAGTGGGATGTCCTTCCTTACAGACCACCAGGGGAAATCGCACTACCAGCGTTCCCCACGGCTCGCCGGGTGTGCCTCCATGCACTCTTCAATCCAAAAGTCACCACGCTGGTGAAAGTCTAAGGACCCCTGTTTGCTGGGAATTTACTATTTAAAGTGGGTCTCATGGAAAGCCCTGTGCCTCCCCTGCAGAGCCATCCACCTCTGCCCTGTCAGCTAAAATGCCTGTTCTGCCAGCTAAACCCCCTCAAACAGCCAAATTAGAGAGTTCTTATCCAGAGATTGTGTCCTCTATCTAACAAGCCACGCTCCCCAAGCACTCCAATGGCCTCCGTATGCCTCCACCGCCAGCCATCGCACGTCGGGGGGAATGTGTAATTTTGAACTTATGTCCCCCCTCAGGCTGTCAATCCCACCACCCCAGGTCAGGCCAGAACCCCCACCATAAGGAGTACAGAGAGAGCCAGACCTGCCCACCTGGCAGCTCCCCGGCCCCAGAGCCCTGAAAGGAACCCCACAACCCTCACAGGGGCTCACTGCATTTCTCTCAGGACATCTGGAAGAAGGAATTTCCAATCAGTTAAGAATCCATAGCTGTAAGTTGAGCAAATAGGTTCTTCACCTAAGCCATAGTCTGGTGTTGAGCTCTCTGGGCCATCGAGAAAGAGCTGTCTGCTGGTCTGCAAGAGGCAGAAGTCTGTGCTGGAGCCAATCATGCTGGTATGGAGTGGCCTCATTTTTTAAGGTCTGCAAACACTGTTGCCGCATCCTCATAACTTTGTTGTCCCAAGGGGAATTGTACGATCAGTCTTGAGGGGTAAGACATTTTAAATTTCAGGTTGTTGTGGCATAGTATGGGGAACAGGGGAATGTACTCCCTGCGGCGCTGCATAGTGGTTGAAGCATAGTCATTGTCCAGGAATACTCTGGTGGTGCCAAAAAACACCTTACCCTGAGACCAGACTTTCCTTAAAATAGTTTTCTTGGTTTGGTAATGGAGGAAGCGGGTGATTATGGCTCATGGCCTGGCATTTGGGTCGGCTAGCTTCGGGCCCAGCGCACGGTGTACCCACTCAAGCTCTAGCGGGAAGTCCTCCTCCAGGGCTAGGGATGTGCACAGCAGTGATTCAACAAAATCCATGATGTTTG
This sequence comes from Neoceratodus forsteri, assembly GCA_016271365.2. Classification (NCBI taxonomy): domain Eukaryota; kingdom Metazoa; phylum Chordata; order Ceratodontiformes; family Ceratodontidae; genus Neoceratodus; species Neoceratodus forsteri. The sequence goes on along the minus strand of JADMNL010000022.1, from coordinate 694,276,061 downwards.
TGCCCTCGCTGTTTTCTGACACTGAATAAATTCTAATGTTTTGTCTACGCTGACAATTTGTGGCATCCTCCTGTGGATTGATGGTGAGCTGGCAGAGCCTCGAGAGCAAATCTACCAAGGCTTGCAACATTTCCAGCTTATTCTCCTGGTCTACTTGAGCTGTGTCTAGGGTATCCACCCTGCTCTCCAGTGTGTTAAAGTCCCTGCGAAAGGCCGAGAGAGTGCCCTGATATGATTGAAATTCCGCTTTGAAGCCTGTCAGCTCTGCTAGTATTTTATCTAGTTTGACAACTGTGAAGTTGGATTTCCCTGAGCCAGACCACCGGGAGTCATGATGAGCAGAGCCCTTAGAGCTTGTGGAGGAGCAAGAGGTTTCTGAGGCCTCTGAGTCGGAGCAAACATTGTCAGGTAACTCCTTTTCTTGTTGGAGTATCTGGAATCTATTGCTGCCTCCTGTGCCCTTGTTTTTTGCCATTCCTCGTCTGATGTTTAAAGTTGATAAAGCAGAGGTATTTTAACAAATTCCAAGGAAAATAGCCTTGCTGGGTGTAGAGCTGCAAACACAGGCAGCCATTAGCAGGATGACATCACCAGAAGTCCTATGTGCATACATTAAAATGTTGCTATGCTCCCTCGTAACTTTGGCAATTGTAAGTATTTTGACTCAGAATTGTCAACATAGACGTTTTTTTACACCACCTCATGAACATGACAGCTGTCATTTCTCAAACCCTGGTTAAACTGTGTTTTTGGTCAAACAGTGGCGTTGCAGTGGTGCAGAATCAAGGCCAATCCTTTTGGAGGTGGAAGCTACTTTTTAAACAACTGGGAGCTGGGAAAGAGACCCAATATTGAACTTGGAATCAGCAGGGAAACACAATCGTGCTCGCATCTGAGGGATGTGTGCCTTACTTTAAATTGTACACTTGTTATTACTTTTTTTATTTATTTTGAATCAAGAAGGGGTTTGCAAGGTGGCTCATTGACTCCCCCTGACCATAGAGGAGTGGAGGGTGTTGATAAACTCAATTAAAACATAGGAGAGAATTATCTTTTCAATATGACAGGCCCTCCCCATTTTCTCAAATAGATGGACCCGGTGGAATTTAAATGAATCAACAGATCCAGGGATGATCACAACAGATACGGACTTAGAGGCCCCTCCTCCTCCTGTAGTATTACCATCCCCATGATCTTCCCCCATCCTCCATAGGTAAATGAAGTAACTAACATGATATTAGAAATAAAATAGAAAACATAATGCATATATATAGGGGTGAAATATTTTTTATTAGATATGGTACTGGAAGCTGATAATGACTTTTCATCTGACTCTCTTATTTTGACTTGATGAAGTTAATGACAAACATAAAATAGTAGTAAGGGAACCTTCCCCCAGGCCACACTGGACAGTAGGAAGGGAACCTCCCCCCGTCCAGGGAGCACCAGAGCCACCACCACTACCTCAGAGGTTGCAAAGAAAGCACAGCAGTTTTACCACAGTGGACTCAGGAAGGGCGAGGATGGTGGAACAGAGGCACACCCAGTCAGTTGTTCCACTCCACAATCCATATACCATTCTGGGGGAGCATAGTTCCCCTATGGATGCACCTGCAGGGAGACTAAGGAGGCTGAGGACAACTGTCACAAGGGAGGCCCACAGGAAGGAGGCAGAGGACACCACAGGGAAAGGAAGCAGCTCCTGGTGGGGGACTCAATTATTAGGGGGATAGAACTGGGGGGAACAGGGAAAACTGAAGTAAGGTGCCTGCCTGGTGCCATGGCTTGAAGGGACAGGAAGCGCATCCTCAGGATCACGAGAACAGCTGCATGGGATTCTGAGCTGGATGTCATTGTTCACCTAGGGACAAATGACTTGGCTCATCATGAGATTAGAGCAGTGCAGGAGGACTTTGTAGAGTTGGGGAGGGGCCTAAGACAAGTAGCACACACAGTATCCTTCTCAGAGGTGCTGCCTGTCAATGGCATGGGTGAGGCGAGGGTACTTTGCACCATGCAGTTTAATGAATGGTTGAAAAAATGGTGTGGAGCACAGGGGTTTGGCTTCATTGGGGACTGGGGTTCCACCTGGAGGGACACCAGCCTATACTGGCAGGATGGTCTGCATCTTTCCAGGAAGGGAACAAGTCTTTTGAGCAATCGGTTTAAATGCTTCATTGGCAAGCTTTTAAACTAGTCAAGGGGGAGGCACTGATAAGCAGCAGGAAAATCCCAGCCTCTCCCTACAAAACAGGGTACTAAATGAGAAAAAGACCGAGGTAGAAAGGTCAGTGGGGGATGCTGCAACAAAAGGTAAAGCCATCAAAAAATGGAGAGCAATGAGTACCAATGCCCATAGTCTGGGTAACAAGCTTCCTGAATTAGTGGCCTTGATGGAGGAGGAACATCTGGATATCGTGGCAGTCACAGAAACATGGTACACACAAAACCATGACTGGGACGTAAACATACCAGGATACACTATCTACAGGAGGGACAGGGAGGGTAAAAGAGGAAGAGGAGTAGCTCTTTACATAAGGGATGGAATCAAAGCAACCGAACAAAAGGATAAACAGGGAGGAGGAGAAGAAGCATTATGGGTCAATTTGGAGACAGGCAATGGCACCACAATCAGCACAGGGTTGTATACAGACCTCCCTCTCAGGGGAGGAAATGGACAAGGAAATGATGGAAAGTATACTTAGAATGGCAGAAAAAGGGAGATATTGCTGATGGGTGATCTGAATATGCCAGATGTTAACTGGAGTGCAGTTGCAGCAGCCACTGAAGAGTGGGGTTATTCTAGATGCCCTACAGGGGCATGCCTAGACAACTAGTATGGAACCCACTCGAGAGGAGCAACTCTTAGACCTGGTTCTCTCAAATGGAGATGGAGAGAGGATCACAGATGTAGAAGTGGGTAGCCATCTGGGAACTAGCGACCATCGAATCAGTATGGTTCATAATAAACACAGCAATAGAGTCATGCCATACAAAGGCAAAAGTACTGGACTTAGGAGGGCTAACTTTGCCAAAATGGGTGAGTGCCTAAGGAATGCACTAGCAAATGGGCAGGAAGGAGGGGTGGAAGAACAATGGGGAATAATAAAAACTGCCATCACAGAGGTAACAAGCCTTTGTGTGAAGCAAATAAACAAAACAAAAACAGTGTAAGAAACCACTATGGTTCTGAAAGGAAGTGGCAGTGAAGGTTCAAGAGAAAAAGAAAGCATTCAGGAAGTACAAGGAATCACAGAAGGAGCAGGACAGAGAACTGTAACAGTTAAAGCAAAAGGAAGCTGGGAAGGCAGTCAGAACAGCAAAGGCCCAAACTGAGGAAAAGATAGCCAACTCAGTTAAGAAGGGGGATAAAACCTTTTATAGGTACATCAGGAGCGAAGAAGACCAAGGAGGGATAGTGAGGCTTAATAAAGGGAGGGAGGGTGGGCTGAAGGTGACTGTGAAAAGGCAGAGATACTAAACAAATATTTTGCTCAGTATTAACAAATGAAGAGGGGAGGTACCTAAAAACAAACAATAGAAACACTCTGGATACAGAAGTTGATACCAGCCCATTTACAGAAGAAAGGGTTCTGAAAGAACTCTTAAAACTGAAGGTGGACAAAGCAATGGGGCCTGATGGGATTCATCCCAGAATTCTAAAAGAACTAAGGGTAGAACTAGTGACATCACTGACTACCCTCTTTAGCAAATCATAGGAGGATGGGGTGGTACCCGAGGACTGGAGGAGGGCAGATGTGATTCCCCTTCACAAAAGTGGGAGCAAAGCAGAAGCAGGAAACTACAGACCTGTTAGTTTGACCTCAGTGATAGGAAAATGATGGAATCACTTCTGAAGGAAAGAATTGTCAGTATCTAGAGGCCAGAGGGCACAGGACCCAAGGCAGCATGGATTCACAGCAGGAAGGTCATGCCAGATGAATCTGATAGATTTCTTTGACTGGGTGACCAAAGTAGTAGATCAGGAAGGGCTGTGGACATGGTCTACCTAGTCTTTAGCAAGGCATTTGACACAGTCCCACACAAAAGATTAATATACAAGTTAGCCAGCCTGGGAGTGGGTCCCAAGATGACAGCCTGGGTAAAGAATTGGCTGGAGAATAGGACACAGAAAGTAATAGTAAATGGAGTCCACTCTGAAGAAAGGGGGGTTACTAGTGGGGTACCGCAGGGTTCAGTATTAGGACCGGTCCTCTTCAATGTCTTTATAAGCGACCTTGCAGATGGACTGGAAGGAAAAGTATATCTCTTTGCAGATGACACAAAGATCTGCAACAGAGTTGATGCACAAGGTGGGGTGGAAAAGATGAGAAGGGACTTGGCAAGGTTAGAGGAATGGTCAAATGTATGGCAGCTTAGATTCAATGCTAAGAAGTGCAAGGTAATGCACCTGGGAAACAAAAACCCAGGGGAAGAGTACACAATGGGGGGGTGAGATACTGACAACAACAAAAATGGAAAGGGACCTGGAGGTAGTCATCTCAGATGACCTAAAGGTGGGCAAGCAATGTGAGAGGGCAGCAAGGAGGGCTGGGGGATACTGGGATGCATAGGGAGAGGCATCACCAGTAGAAAACAGGAAGTTATTATCCCTCTGTACAGACAGCTGGTGAGACCCCATCTGGAGTACTGCGTGCAGTTCTGAAACCAATTTCTGCAAAGACATAGACAGGATGGAAGTTTGAGAGGAGGGCAACTAAAATGGTGCAGGGTCTGCACAGAAGACATATGAAGAGAGACTAAAGGAGCTTAATATGTATAGCCTCGAGGAAAGAAGGGAGAAGAGGCTATGATAGAAACTTCAAGTACCTCAAGGGAATCAACAAAGTCCAAGAGGGTAGCATCTTTCAAAAAAAGAGTGTGCAAGAACAAGGGGCACAATTTGAAGATAGAGGGGTGAAGTGTCAGAGGTAATTTAAGGAAGTATTTTTCACAGAAAGGGTCGTGGGATGCATGGAAAACGGGCCTCGGAGGAGGTTGTGGAGTCAAAAACAGTGGTGGAATTCAAGCATGCATGGGACAGTCATAAGGCAATTCTAGGGGGTGGGGGTAGGAAGAAGTAGGCTGCTGGTTAACTAGGATCTGCAGCTTATCCATTAGGTAGGGAAAAGGGCAGACTGGGTGGGCCAAGCCGTCCTTATCTGCCATCAAATTCTATGTTTCTATGTTTCTATAGAACAGGTGACTCTTAGGATGGTACTTTTGACGGCATTGTTCTTTAAGTTTTTAAAGTTTTGAAGTTCTTTGTAGTTATTTATTCTTTTTTGACTTTTCAGTTAAGATGGATCATAAAAAGAAATAAAATAAATGTAAAGTAAAATAAGATATAATGGAATTAGACTAGAACACGAGAAAGACATTACTTTAATGATTACAAAGAGTCTTATTAAGTTGATAAGAAGACAAGAACATTTTTGGCCTTGTTACTCGGCCATAAATTGAGATTTTATAGTTGCAATGAGTTATGATTGTAAAATTTAAAATAAGTACTTACCATAACTGTGTTTAAGATTATAAAGACTTGATACAATTGAGCACTGTAATGCATAAATGGATTAACAAAAATTACAAGTTCTGATTTAGTTTCAGTAATGTATGTTACAAACCTATGTGACAATAAACTTGAAGTATAAAAAAATAAGCAGGGGTTTGCAATACTGCTTTGTAGATTGGGAGTTTAAACCCAGAGGGATTGGAATACTGCATATGTTTTCTTCCCTTGTAGACAGCTGGTTTGTTGTGGACTAGTATTTTGGTGACATTTTGTATCAAACTATTGTTGGTACTGTGAATTATTCACTGGGCTGAGGATTTTCCATTGCAAGTCCTAATGCAGTTTAGTGGGTTGTGTATTTGACCCAGACACTGCCTCAGGTGGTAGAAACGGGTTTTCTCTGATTGTCTTCAGAGCTCAGACCATCAGGTTGTATAAGACTGTGCTTACATCATAGGTATTGTCAGCCAATAGTTTTTGGGTGGTGTCTTCCAGACCTGATCAGGTTACTATAAGCCACATGTGTGTAGCAGATTCAGACAGAAAGGCCAATCTTCTTGGAGGTGGAAGCTACGTTTTAAACAACTGGGAGCTGGGAAGGAGACTCAATATTGAACTTGGAATCAGCAGGGAAACACAATCTTGCTCACATCTGAAGGAGGTGTACCTTACTTTAAATTGTACACTTGTTACTGCTTTTTTTTATTTATTTTGAATCAAGAAGGGGTTTGCAATACTCTTTTGTAGATTGAGAGTTTAAACCCAGAGGGACTGAAATAATGCATACTTCTTCCCTTGTGGACAGCTGGCTTGTTGTGGACTAGTATTTTGGTGACATTTTGCATCAGACTATTCTTGATACTATGAATTATTCACCGGGTTGAGAATTTTCCATTGTAAGTCCTAGTGCAGGTTAGTGGGTTGTGTATTTGACCCAAACAGTGCCTCAGGTGGTAGAAACTGGTTTTCTCTGATTGCCTTCAGAGCTCAGATCACCAGGTTGTATAAGGCTGTGTCAGGGGATGCTTACATCATAGGTACTGGACTCAACTGCTTTATATTTCTGTGATTGAAATTGTTTTGTGCAGGGTATATTTTGTGGCAGATTGTTGTGCACGTTGTCTTCCTGAAAGGAAAGAAAGCACCCACCAGAGTGGTGGGTCAGAGCTGTAGCTGATTGTTTCTGGAGGGCATGGGCTTGTGCCCCCGGCCCCCCACCCTGCCCCCCGCCCTGCCCACCCCAAGGAAGTCATTTCCTTTATGCCAGGGGTTCTGACATCACTTCCCCAAAAGTGCAAAGGACATACACCTGCCATATCCTAAGCAACCCAGAACACTGTATAGAGGGTAAACACACCCACACACTAACAACAAGCATTTGTCAATGCCGAACGTTCGCCTGCAGGTATTTGCAGTGGTATTTGGCACTTGGACATGGCTTAAAAAAATCAGTGACAAAGAAGTACAACCATTTGTCAATACTGAATGTTGCTTGCTTCTATGTGCTGTTTAGGTATTTGGAAGTCATTGGAGTGCAACTATTGAAAATTTGCGAACTTACGAGCGTGCGTAGAAACTGCGCAACACACGCTTGTAAAACAGTCATTTTTAGGAATTTTTTCACCGAATTTTCAACATAGCCATTTTAAGACCTCTGCTCCTGAACAGTGTCACTGTGATTTTCTTAATGTGTCCCATACATTGATTTCGCACACCGACTGCGCCATTGTGCGCTACATGGGTGGCAACACATTTTGGGCAGGATGTGAAAATGACAGCTGTACTGCTCATAAAGAGGTGTGGTAAAATGGCAATCTTGAAAATCTAGAGTGCAAATATTGAAAATTAGAACTTACGTAGCCAAGGAGAGAACCGCGCAACGACATCAGAAAACAGTTTGCTTTTAGATTCATCAATTAACATGGGTTTTGGGACACTCCTCATGACGATGTCACTGTCATGGTGTTATTCAGGCCTGAAGGGTGATTCGCCGCAGTGACTGCGAAATCACCCTTCGGACCCGGATCAACGCCATGACAGTGAATCATTCGATGAGTAGGGGTCCCAAAACCCCATGTTGAAAATTTGGTGCAAAATTCCAAAAATGCCTGAGATATGCAATAAAGTTGAAAACCCCTATCTAGCCCATTATACAGCTTACGGGCATTTCTCAGTTCGCGGTCGGCTTTGAAGAGTGCAGACGGTTCCCGGTCCACCGAAGATCGTCGTGCTGAGCTCGGAGGTAGGAGGCAAGGGTGGGGTGGGGAGGCAGGGTGCGCAGGGTGGGGTGCGGGTTGTGGGAGGGGGCTGGGAGAAGCGCCAGGACCGCTTTTAATTTACAGGTTTTAAAAAAGATGGTGTGGGACATTTGCCATGCTGGGGTGGGCTCCCAGCGTGGCAGAAGGATGGCTGGTGGGGGCCATGGAGCCGATGGGGGATTGGGCACCCCTGTCGGCAGATGACACGGGATGTTTGCCACGCTGGGGTGGGCTCCCAGCTTGGCAGCAAAGATTTTAAGGGGGGCGGCGTGACGCGGGTGTAGCACACAGCGGTGGCTTTGAAGAGAAGACCACCGCTGTCACACACAGCACCACGTCCGGATTGGCAGGAGGCCACACCCGCTCAATGGAGCAGGGATTGCAGAGGAGGCACACCTCCAAAGTGTCCCATTCTTCCCAAGACGCCTTGCATGCGCCGCGTTTAACGAAAAGACAAAAAAAATTAAATAGGAAGGGAGACAGATATGTGGGGAGTGGTGCAATGCACTGGCTGTGGGGTGGCAGTCTTCTGAGACACATTCTGAAAGCTGTGATGCTGCCCTATTTGAGAACTCCTCTCTGCTCTGAGGGAGGAGGTTGCTTGCTCCAGGCTGACCTGGCTAGGATTCATGAAACCTCTTCCCCCACCCAGGGACCACCAGAGCCACCACTGTTATCTCAGAGGTTGCCAAGAAAGAGGAGTGGTTGGACCAAGGTGGGCTCAGAGAGGGAGAGAGTGGTGGAACAGAGGTGCATCTCTCCAGTTGTACCTCTCCATAATTCATATGCTATTCTGGCAGAGTGTGGTTCCTCTATGGAGGCACCCGCAGTGGAGACCAAGGAGGATGCTGGGAGCCTCCACAAGGAAGGCCCAAAGGAGAGTGGCATGGGACCCCACAGGGGAAGGAAACAGCTCTTGGTGGGGGACTCAGTTGTTAGGGGTAGAACTTGGGGAGGGAGGGAGGGAGGGGAGAGGGAGGTAAGGTGTCTGCTCAGCGCATGGCTTAGAATTGTGGAATCATGGAAGCAGCTTCATGGGAGCTGGATGTCATTGTCCACCTAGGGACACATTACCTAACTGGAAATGTTATCAGAGCAGTGCAGGAGGAGCTTGTGGAGTTGGGAAGGGGCCTTAGACAAGTAGTATGCATGGTAACCTTCTCGGAGGTGCTGTCTGTCTATGGCATGAGTGAGGTTAGGGTACTCTACACCATGGGATTCAATGAGTGGTTAAAAAACTGGTGCGGAGCACAGGGTTTTGGCTTCATTGGGGACTGGGGTCCACCTGGAGGGATACAGGCCTATACTGGCACGATGGTCTGCATCTGTCCAAGAGGAGAATGAGGGTCTTACAGTAGGTGATAGATTTAATGCTTCTTAGGAAAGCTTTTAAACTAGTCAAGGGGGGAGGCATTGAAAAGAAGCAGGGAATTCCCTGCCTCCCCCCACAAAACAGGGTAGTTAGCAAAGTAAACACCAAGGTAGTGAAGTTGATAGGAAGCAGGACAGGGGTCAAAGGAGAAAAAGGCAAAGGCAGTAAGGGCAGGAATGGGGCTAAAAGGGGTAAGGCCTTCAAAAAATGGGAGGGCGATGAGTACCAATGCCTTAAGTCTGGGTAACAAGCTTCCTGAACTAGTGGCCTTGATGGAAGATGGATGGCTAGATATTGTGGCAGTCACAGAAACATGGTACGCAGAGAACCATGACTGGGATGTCAACATACCAGGGTACACAATTTACAGGAGGGACAGAGAGGGTAAAAGAGGAGGAGGAGTAGCTCTCTATGTAAGGGAAGGGATCAAAGCAATGGAACTAAAGGGTAAACAGGGAGGAAAGGAGGCACTGTGGGTCACCTTGGAGAAAGGAAATGGCACCACAATACGCATGGGTGTTGTTTACAGACCCCCGTCTCAGGGGGAGGAAAGGGACAAGAAAATGATACAAGGCATCCTTAGAATGGCAGAAAAAGTGGAACTATTATTGATGGGGGACCTGAATATGCAAGATGGTAATTGGAGCACATTTGCTGCAGCCACATTTAAGAGCAGGGTCTTTCTTGATGCCCTACAGGGGGCATGCCTCAGACAGCTAGTCTTTGAACCTACTTGGGAGGGAGCAATCTTAGACCTGGTACTCTCAAATGGGGACAAAGAGTGGATCTCAGATTTAGAAGTGGGTAGCCATCTGGGAACAAGCGACCACCAAACAGTTGGTTCGCAATAAACACAGCCATAGAGTTAAGCCGTACAAAAGCAAGGGTACTGGACATTAGGAGGGTTGACTTTGGCAAAATGGGGTATGCATAAGGAATGCACTAGCAAATGGGCAGGAAGGAGGGGTGGCAGAACAATGAGGAAAAATCAGAACTGCCATCACAGAGGCAACAAGCCTTTGTGTGAAACAAACAAAACACAATGAAGGAAAAAAATCACTATGGTTCTCAAAAGAGGTAGTGGGGAAGGTTAGGGAGAAAAAGATAGCATTCAGGAAGTATAAGGAATTACAGAAGGAGCAGGACAGGGAACTGTATCAGTAAAAGCAGAAGGAAGCAGGGAAAGCAGTCAGAATAGCACAGGCCCAAACAGAGGAAAAGATAGCCAACTCGGTTAAGAAGGAGGATAACACCTTTTATAGGTACATTAGGGAACAAAAAAGACCAAGGGAGGGATAGTGAGGCTTAATAAAGGGAAGGGGAGGTGGGCAGAAGGTGACAGTGAAAAGGCAGAGATTCTGAATGAATACTTTTGCTCAGTATTCACAAAAGAAGAGGAGGTACCTAAATCAAACAATAGAAGCAGTCTGGATAGGGGGTGTCAATACCAGTCCATTCACAGAAGAAAGGGTCCTGAAAGAACTCCGAAAACTCAAGGTGGACAAAGCAATGGGGCCTGACGGGATTCACCCCAGGATTCTAAAAGAACTAAGGGAAGAACTAGTGACACCACTGACTACCCTGTTTAACAAATCATGGGAGGATAGTATGGTACCAGAGGACTGGAAGGCGGATGTTATTCCCCTCCACAAAAGTGGGAGCAAGGCAGAGGCAGAAAACTACAGACCTGTTAGTTTGACCTCAGTGGTAGGGAAATTATGGAATCATTTCTGAAAGAAAAAATTGGTGTGTACCTAGAGGTCAGCAGGGCACAGGACCCAAGGCAGCATGGATTCACTGTGGGAAGATCATGTCAGACGAATTTAATTGATTTCTTTGACTGGGTCACCAAAGTAGTAGACCAGGGAGGGACTGTGGATGTGGCCTACCTAGACTTTAGCAAGGCATTTGACACAGTCCCACACAAAAGATCAATAAATAAGTTAGCCAGCCTGGGAGTGGGTCCCAGGGTGGTAGACTGGGTAAAAAAATGGCTGGACAACAGGACGCAGAGGATAATAGTAAATGGAGTCCACTCTGAGGAGGGGAGGTTATTAGCGGGGTACCACAGGGTTCAGTACTGGGACCGTTCCTTTTTAATGTCTTTATAGGTGACATTGTGGAGGGACTGGAAGAAAAAGTATGCCTCTTTGCAGATGACACAAAGATCTGCAACAGGGTTGATACACAAGGAGGGGCAGAAAGGATGAGAAGGGACTTGGCAAAGTTAGAGGAATGGTCAAAAGTATGGCAGCTTAGATTCAATGCAAAGAAGTGCAAAATAATGCACCTGGGAAACAAAAACCCAGGGGAAGAGTACACAATGGGGGGGTGGTACTAACAAAAAAAATGGAATGGGACCTGGGGGTAGTAATATCAGACTATCTAAAGGTAGGCAAGCAATGTGAAAAGGTGGTAAGGAGGGCAGGTGGAACCCTGGGATGCATAGGGAGTGGCACCACCAGTAGAAAATAGGAAGTATTATCACTTTGTACAGACAGTTGGTGAGACCACTGTGACAACCCAGCTCTCCCTCTGGGCTGAAACAGCTTTTAGAGAGGTGTCTGTCCTCGGGTATTGGCTGCCACCAGCCGGACTTTCCTTCCGGCACCTCTTTCAAGTGTACAGACTTGAATAATTAAACATGCAATTGCACAAGTTAAAGTCTGGTAGTGTGTCTCTCTCGGGTGTCGGATGCTACACAGAGTTTACCTCAGCCAGTGGAAACCACATATTACCTTAGAAAAATGAAATCACAGTCACAACTGTTGAGCAAATAAATAGCTTTTACTTAACAGAAAGTGCACTGAGCATTTACAGGATATATATTTACGACACAAGAGAATAACACTCATACAGGAAAAGTAAACAAATGTTTTTAAATAACAGATGGCAAAAGAAGAAAGCTATTACTGAAATATGCTATCACTAAACTTACCCTTCCCTGTCCTTACAAGAGACACTGGACCCTGTTCTAACTGCCAGCTCTCACTGACACAGCTACAAGGGTAGGCTCCAAGCTTATGCTTCTCCTCCCAGCTTCCAAAGGCAAGAGAGGGAGTTCTCTGTCTTACAGAAGGTTATATATTCTCTGGAGAATAGGTCATTCCTATTCTCCCTTTAAATGCACCAACCAACTAACATGTATGTATTTAATTGTCCCAATCAGAGTGAACACCCATCAGTGACCAATTATATTCCCTTTTCACCTTAAGTTTATATTTGAATGATCCAATCCATTCAACCTGCCCTCTGTCCGTGTCTGCAGGTCTGTGTGTGTCTGGAGATGTCCACTCGAGATTTATGACCCAGCTCTTATCTAGCAGCTAGGAATTCCACAAGCTGGATGCTGCTGGACAGAGGATTTCAGCCTGACTGTATTTTTTCTAAACTGCTAAAAAAATAAGGCACCTACAGAATCCAAGCCATTAACTCTTTCCTGCCCATTTCTGTCACAACCACATCTAGAATACTGTGTGCAGTTCTCGAGACACCATCTCCGCAAGGACATACACAGGATGGAGGCAGTCCAGAGGAGGGCAACTAAAATGGTGCAGGGTCTGCACCAGAAGCCATATGAAGAAAGACTAAAGTAGCTTAATATGTATATCCTAGCGGAAAAGAGGGAGAGGGGGGACATGAAAGAAACATTCAAGTACCTCAAGGAAATCAACAAAGTCCAAGAGGGCAGCATCTTTCAGAAAAAGAGATGTGTAAGAACAAGGGGGCACAATTTGAAGATAGAGTGGGGACAGCTCAGGAGCAATGTGAGGAAGTATTTTTTCACAGAGAGGGTGGTGGATTCATGGAACAGCCTTCCTGAGGAGGTAGTGAGGTCAAAAACAGTGGGGAATTCAAGAATGCATGGGAGAGACATAAAGCAATTCTAGTAGGGGGGTAGGAATTAACTAGGATCTGCAGCTTATCCAAAAGGTTGGAAAATGGGCAGACTGGATGGGTCAAGCAGTCCTTATCTGCTGTCAAAGTTTATGTTTCTATGTTTGCTGGGGATTTCAAAATTTTCATTACTGGGTTCATGAGCTGGGGTAATAAAAAGGCTATGCTGACAATTTCATCCCTGTTTTTAATTACAAATGCAGGCGGGCCCTGCGCTTCCACAGCACCATATATATATATGTATATATACGTATGTAAGCTCCCACAGACAAAAGAGGATGCAATTATACTGTCTCAAAAAGTGAGGAAATTATTTGCAAAACTTTGTTAATGCACTAGTTAGGGTTGAAGCGACTAAAGTAAGGAAATTTGGTGTTAGGGTTTCCCACCCTAACACCCAACCTCACCCACCAGACAGCAACAGGAAAAGCCATTACTGTTTCACCTCTCCTGCATCTTCGCTAATCAGGCACGGGGTGTGCCTTGGGGTTGTCAGCCCTAACGTTCACCCCATTCTCATATACTCTACCCATCACAGCTTCTTTCATGGTCGAATGGGATGCGCGTTAGGGCTAACAACCCCAATGCACACCACAGGCCTGATTAGCGAAGATGCAGGAAAGGTGAAACAGTAATGGTTTTTCCTGTTGCTGTCTGGTGGAAGGGGTGGGGTGTTAGGGTTGGAAACCCTACCACCACACTTCCCTGCTTTTGTCGTTTTAGCCCTAGCTAGTGCATTAACAAAGTTTTTGCAAACAATTTAACTTGAGGGTTGAACAAATGACTGCTAGCTTCAATAAGAGAAATAAGACCTTTGAAAAGAGACTTGGAAAATTGCTCACCTTATATTCAATCCCTCAGGGGAAAGATTGACCATGTTAATTTTGCCACATGTATACAGTGAATCTCAATGTACATGAGATGGTGATGATCCATTGTTGCTAATAATGACTGATGCTGTTTCCATCTACTCATGTATTTTCAACCTTGTGTCTTCCTCAATTTCTTTTTGAATGAATTCCCTGGGTGTACATAGTTCTTAGGGGGTGGGATGTCTTGTTTTGTATTGTTCCTTCATGTTGTTTGGATACTATGCATGTTTTGTCCTGTGAAATACTTGAAAATCAATAAAGCATATTATTCTAAAAACACAAAAAAACATGAAAACTCAGGGCTTGCCCTGCAACTGGAGACATTTGTACATGGCTCAGCAACAAATCCACAATTTGGCCATCAGGCCAGGGATTACAAATACCTCGTTTGGAGGTTTGGCCATTTAAGCAATTGCATGGCCTTTGGTGTTCTGGTTTAAATGTTTATCTTGCTTGTTTAAAGTGCACCACCGTTAGTCAACCAGCTGCAACGACATCGGGCCTGCTTCATTTCAATGGCTGAGTGTCCAGTGGGAGCTCCCTTTAGACTTTAAGGGTAAAACTGGTACCAGTGGGTAATATTCCCAGTGCGCGTTGGGTTGTTAGCACTGGAAGGGTCACAGCTGCAGCTAAGACCAACTGCTTTGCCTGGTGGGAGGTGGTCACTATTAACTGTTGATGCTGTTTAGAAGGGTATGCAACCCGCCATGCGCTGTGTACCTGCAGGCTGCTACCCCTGCCTGGGCAGCCACAATCCAAGTTGAGGGGCCTGGGTCCTATTCCTGATGACAAATGGGGAGGGGATCTTTCCCAAAAAGATAAATAAACAGCGCGGTGCCTCCACCCAGAGTAAAATTGCAAGTGGGTCTGATATCTTAGCAGTACAACCCCCTGGGATGCCGTACCAACCCAAGTACCCATACAGTCACCCCACACATGGATTTCCATAAACCAAGAACCCCATCTTCAATAACTTGCAATTATTGACTGAAGCTAATAATATGTACATGTGAGGTACAAATAGTATGATCACAAGACATTTTGTGAAAATAATTAACCAGCAATTTATTTACATGGGGGTAGGGATAGGAATGGGAAATTGGATGCAGAATTTTGGCAACATTTTGGGTTGGCATTTGGAAACATGGCACAATCATTTTACTTTCAAATTCAAACTATTTTCCAATGCTCACCACCCACCAACCTCCCGATGGATTTAGATTAAGGCTGGCTATCTCTCTAGCTGTCCATATTCAGAAAACACAGACCCCCAAGTGGTACCAGCACCTAGTCTTTAGAAAAGAGCGCTGTAACTCTATCCCTGGGTACCCAGTATTAAAATGTTGCAGACCTGAATTTGGTGTGGCTGGTTGGCCGGCGTTGGCACGCTTAAACAGCTTGAATTTAGTCTCTTCCATGGTAGCAACAACTACTTGAAAATTCTTGGCACTTTAGTTAGGTAACTGACCTCAGAATTTCGGCAAAAATACTATTTTACCACTAAACTTGGCAAACGCTTGATTACTCAATGGCAGCTATTTACAGTTTCTCAGATGCAGGGCAATCCCTGTTTTACTCATAGTTTTGCAGACAGTCTCTTGCTGATACAGCTGCAGACTTGTAGATGTTAAATCTGGAATAGACAAAATCAGTAAAACTGGACTTTGCTGAAGTTGTGCAGCAAGGGCTTGTAGCATGCCCCCTTTTTCTTGCAGCAGGCTTTTGCAGCTTTAGTATGCTGGAACCTTTCAGCATCTCTGGAACTGGTGATCTTCTTACAGGTGATATCACAACTGGAGAAGACCAGCACAGAGGACCTGGGCCAGCATGCCTCAACCCCCACATCTAGGCAGGGCCCTTCAGGGGGAGATGCAATGGCAGTGCCTGGCTGGCAACACTATCAGGCTGATTCCCCAAACTGATCTTGCATGGCGGTCTCTCTCTCTCTCTCTGATACTCAGTCACATTTGGCTACCCTTGGCGTTTCAGACACATTAACTGCATTGCAGCCATTGCCCTTTTACATTAGGATACAGCCTCTGTGTTTCCCACTAAAAGCTGGAAACAGTCTTACAGACTCAACCATTTTCAAGTTAGGTATTCACCGAAGGACAAATCTTTTCTCTCAAACACTCCAACTGGCACAGAAGGCACACACCTTCAACTTGAACAGTCCCTTACCACTGGACAGCACTTTTCTCACCTTGCATGTGCTCACTTGAACAGAAGAGGGTCCCTCTTCTCACTTCTAGAATCGGCACTGGAGATTAAGTCGAGTCTCCCAACCAGACAGGATACTTTTCACTTCTTTAGCAAACAATCTTTACATCTTTAACTTCCTGCAAGCTGAAATACAGTCAGAATGTTCCCTCTTGGTTGGCATGGCTCCGCAAGCCTCAAGCAGGACGTCAAATTTCACAGAGGCAATTGCTGACAAATTCCCTTTCTCACAGGAGACTCCCAGACGACCTCTATAGAACTAGACAGTAACAACAATTCCTCATTCAAATGTCCACCCTATCCTGGCGCTGAGAAAATGCAGGGTGACATAAGCAACTTAAGCACCTTCTGGACTAGTGGCTACCAAGCCCCAAGCAGGTCTCCATCTTACTTGAGATGTACAGCAGGCTTCCTCACTCAGGAACATCCTAGGCAGCTCTCTCGTGGCTGAAGTTGCAGGTCGATACAGCTCTCTCACAGCTTAAGTTACAGAATCTTTATAGCTCTCTCACAGCTGAAGCTGCAAGTCAGAATTCTTTAGGCAGATTCCTCCAAATGTGGAAAGGCAATGCAGGCCCTTGGAGACTGTTGCTGGCAAATCCCCAGGCAGGCCAATCTCAAGCCTTGCAGCCACATCTTGTAGCAAAGGGGCCGGAGCCTCCCTCCCTTTGGAGGGGCTCCTGCCGAACACTGAACTCAGAACCAAAAATCTCTTGGATTTTGGGAACTCCAGGCAGCTCCTAATAGGCTGAAACAATTGTCCCATTGAGCAATTAATGTTCATTAAATTCCTTCGACGCCTAATTGGTCCTTTATTTGAGTGCCAAGAATTGTCCCTGGCTGTCTGAGTAGGCTGAGGTCAAAGGCTGCTAAATATCACTGCTGAATACAAAGTTCAAAGCAGACTTTATGGTGTCCCACTATTCAAACCTCGCTGCAGTCAGCACAAATGTTTTTATTTATGAAATGCCCCATAGTCCTTTAGTGGTACCTTTACTCTGTTGACCAGCTGCAGAGTCTAACATTTTTATTCAGTTCCCTGCCTGTCATTGCTGCCAAAATACACCGTCCGCAGGCAGCAGGCAGGCTTGCTTATTTATTTATTTTTTTTCCGGACCCCCGATTGGAGCTCAGCCCCACTCCACCAACTGCCCCCCATGCTCAGGCTTGCCCCCATAAGCAGGACCGTTGGGCAAGCATCCCCCCTCCAGATGGACACTGGGTAGGTGAGAGCCAGCTTACCCCTCTGTCAGGGCCATGGGAGTAGGACCCCCCCGGCAGACAATGGTGGGCAGCAGGGATGTCAGTGGAGTTGGTGTCATACATGGGAGCTGGCTTTTTTTTTTCTAATGCTAAAGCCCCAGGGTGAGGACGTGCAATGATGTCCAGTGTCTGCCCCGCCCCCATACGTCATGGCATCAGCCACTGTGGAACCCCCGGCCTCTGCCAGGGGTCCGTAGTGTGCTGGACGCTCAGCCTCCCCAAAGAAGGACAGTGGTCCTCCAGATGCTCAGTTCTTTTACCCCTGGCCGGCCCTCTGACTTATGAGTCCATTCCCGAGTCTGGGATGTCAGCACCGCAGATGGATGCCTTGTCTTTGTGCTGGCAGGCTGGCCGGTAGGCTTGCTTATTAATATACAATAGGCATCCTCATTAATATTTATAAGCAAGATCCTTAGCGCTCATTGGCGCTCCTCAAATAAGACAATTTGTGACTTCTCCCCCACCTCCCCATGTCTCTGGACCCCAACTGACTGACTTTGTGGACAAGCACGCCAGAGAGGCATTTGTTTTGCAGCAGCAGCAGCAGCAAGAAATAACATCGCATAGCTACTGAGGCGTGAACCGCCCGGCTTGCACATTTGTGCAGCTGCAGCACGGCGGTTCCGTGACTTTGCTCCTCTGGCCCCTTTCTGACTGAAAAAATATTGCAGGGGTTGAATGGAGAATCCAAAGGGCACTATAGGACTCAGGCCAACCGGCAGTGCACAGACCGGGGGATCCAGAGGATTGGGAGGCAAATATGGTAAGCCTCCACAGGGAGGTCACAGGTACATGGCCTGAGTCTAGAAGATATGAAATTAAAGTCTTGCCTTTACAGTATTTGCTGTACAGTTAATATTCCTTTTGCATTGCATTCCAGTGTCCCCTGTTTTGTTGACTTTTTACATTTTGTCTCATGAGCACATTATTAGTGAAAGTCAAAAATTGCATGTTTTGCTGCATTTAAGATTGCACTATGATTTTGCATGTGTGGGAAACACTGTGGGGAGGTGGGTTTGGTACTGCATCCCAGGGGGTTGTACTGCTCTGACACCAGGCCCACTTAAATCTCTCTCTCTGGGTGGCGGCACTGCGCTAATTTTCAAAGATCTGGAAACAAACCACACAGTGAGGAAAATCAGAACCCAGGCCCCTCAACCTTGTTTGAGACTGCAAGGCAAGGGTGGTAACCATAACATCCACCGTGATCCTGTTATAATTAAAAGAATGAAGTCTCCTACTTTGTCTATTTTGGTAAATGAAGAACTGAACTTTAACAGCAGGACTTACTGCCTAAAACTTTGTCCAGTTCTAAACAGTCTCACTCCTGCAACAGGGAAATTCTCAGTGTATTGCAAAGAGACGTTAAAAAAATCATACAGCTGAATGTGGAAAATCTCATTTCACAGTTACTGTGACTTTGTCAGCTCTAGGGATCCATATATTCTAAACATGCAGTCTTGCTCCAGACACTGGCATTTTCTAGTCCTGAAACTCCCTCCAGTGGTGATTTTCAGAACAACTGCCAACAAGACATTTACTCCCTGCAAGCACTGAAAGCAGGCAGCAGAGGGCAGTGTGACCCTGCTGTCGAGACTTGGGGGTCCCAGAAACATAGAAACGATCATAGGCAAAAAATTACCAAAGATTCATCCAGTCTTCTCTGGTCCTCCCTACACTGGCCTCAGCCTGTCATTGGGCAGGCTTAGTCCACTCTGAGCCCCATATTCACAATGTGTTGTAGCTTTACTCCCTCGCACCTCCCCATCTCCCACTGCTATTAATCCCTTATATATTTCCCACCCTCACACTGCACCATCTTTGCCATGACTATTTCCCTTGGCAAGCTATTCCATTTGCCCACCACCATGTCTGGAAATAAATACTTCCTCTCATTTCTCCTGAACTTAACCATGGTCAGTTTGTATTGCAATTAAAGCTACCAGCTTTTTGAAGCCTAAAACTGGGACATGTAATAATTTGGTAATAATTCTTTTTTTTTTTAGAAAACTCCTAACCGTTACCTCTAAAAGGTCCCAACCTGCAACACTGGTAAGCACATTTTCATACACAGCACGGAAGATTTCAGTTCTTAGTGAAATGTGACTGTCAGACAGACTCAGTTGGTTAGTCAAACTTGAGTGCTGTGCGGTTTCCAAACATGGCTGCTGCAGGGACAAACTGAATTGATTCCAATATTATTTCCAAAAAGCACAAACCTCTCTCAAAATCGGAGGAGCACCATATCATATTCCCAAGTGCCCTAGAAACGTCTGCATCTGATGATCCAAATCGACAGTGGCCCACTGCTCCCTCACTGAGTGGACAAGCCTGTGCTGCACATTACAAAAAAATATGGAGCTAAAAAGTAAAAAAAAAAAAAAACCCCGCTTTCTGCCCCCATCCTGTCCACAACCTGCAACCCCCCCCATGCTACTCGCTCCCAACCAGGCAGACAAGGGCCAGACTGCACATTCGTTCATTGCCGCTTTCCTCAGGCCCTGCCTGCTCACAGTAATATTAACATTCAAAAAAATTCAACATTCCACTTTTCACTCCCTCCCAGCACTGGACCAGCTTTCTGAATCAGCATACAGTACATTTCCTTGTACTTTCTTTACAATGCCAACAAACAAATGCAGCCCTGGTCTGACTCTGGAGTCCCTCAGCTGCTGGCAGGCAGACGTCTACCATGCACGCTTACACTGCCCAGTCTAATCTGGAAGGAAAGGTGATTATAGTGCTCCCCCTTTCCATCTGACTACCGCTGAGGTGTCTTTCATAGCTCAACATGGGTAGGCACAGGTGAAAATTGCTGTCCAGCTCGAGCAGCGCCATGGTGGTGCTGAAATGTGACTGTCACTGGGCGCAAACAAAACACAGATTAAAAAAAGCATTTGTCAGTGCCGAATGTTTGCTTGCTGGCATTAGCATTGGAAGTGCAGGAGTTAGACAGATGCAGGATAGGAATGGCAGTGAAGTATTGAACTGACACCAACCCCTCCCTCACCCTGCAGAGATGGACAGGCACTGGGGTGTGCATTTGGGTCATTGCCCACAATGCTTACGCCATTCACCTCACCCTACACTGCCGACACCGACAAGTGTTGCGGTGTGCCTTGAGGTGTTCGGGCTTTACACTCACCCATTCCATAAGGAAATACGCTGAAATGAGTCCAGTATAGGAGAATGGGGTGAACTTTGGGGCCTAAGAGTCCAAGGCATACCTCAATGCCTCTCACTGGCTGCAGTGTGGGGGTGGGGGTGGAATAACATAAGCATTACTGTCGACAATCCCAAGTCACACCCCTGATGCCTGTCAGTCCCTACTGGGTAGGGCGTTATGGTTTGAAACCCTAATGCCGTGGGCATTTCTTGGTATTTTCACTCCAAGATTTCAACATGGGATTTTTGTGACCCCACCGCATGAACAGTGACACTATCAGTTTGTTAGCTGAAAGATGATTTTGTACAGTGACTGTGCCATTTGGCGCTACAGGTGCGAAAACACATTTCGATCAGGATGTGAAAAATGACAGCTGTGCTGTTCATGAGGAGGTGTAAAAAAATGGTAATGTTGAAAATCTGGAGTGAAAATATAAAAAATTGGTGAAGTCACAAGCTTGCATAGAAACTGCGCAACGCACACCCATAATGCAATTATTCTGGGGATTTTTTACACCAGATTTTCGACATAGGAATTTTGGGACCTCCACTCATGAACAGTGGCACTGTGATTTCCTTAATCTGTCCCGAACGTTGATTTCGCACAGCAGCCGTGCCCATTGTGTGCCACAGGTGCAAAAACATGTTTCGGGCAACATGTGAAAGATGACAGCTGTACTGTTCATAAGGCGGTGTGCAAAAATAACAATGTTGAAAATCTGAATAAAAATATAAAGAATTTGTGAAGTTACGAACTTGTGTAGAAACTGCACCAGCGCACGCTGGTAACGCAATCATTTTTTTGAATTTTTTCACTAAATTTGCAGTATGGGCTTTTTGGGGACCTCTCCTTATGAACACTGTCACTGTAATTTTCTTAATCTGTCCTGAACATTGGTTTCGCACAGCGACCGTGCCATTGTGTGTCAGACGTGCAAAAACACATTTCGGGCAGGATGTGAAAAATTACAGCTGTACTGTTCATAAAGAGGCATGGAAAAAGGCAATGCTGAAAATCTGGAGTGAAAATTTAAAAATTTCTCAAAGTTACGAGCGTGTGTGGGAACTGTGTAATGCATGCTCGTAACACAATCATTTTTTTGGAATTTTTTTCACCAGCTTTGCAGCATAGGCTTTTTGGGAGCCCACCTCATGAACAGTGATACTGTCGTTTCGTTAATCAGTTCCATAAGGTGAGTCCATGCAGTGACTGCGAAATCACCTTTCGGGACCGAATAATGAAATGACAGTGACTGGGTTCATGAGGTGGGGTCTCAAGAACGCCATGTTGAAAATTTGGAGCCAAAAGTCGCAAAAAATGGCAGAGATATCCACTTAAGTTGAACCCCCCCTTTATGCCATTACACAGCTTACCGGCATTTCTTCAGTTTGTGGTCGGCTTTGAAGAGTGCAGACATGTTCCCGCTCCACCGAAGATTGTCGCGCCGGGCTCTGGAGGTAAGTATGGGTGAGGGGCGGGTGCTGGGAGGTGGGGTACACAGAGGGTGGGTGCAGGTTGGGGGAGGGGAGTACCGCAGACAACGTGGGACCATTTTCTTGTTTCAGGTAGTAAACAAAAAACAAACAAACAAACAAAAAAAATACCGCACCTCACAGGACCGTTTTCTTTATTACTGGTGAATTCTAAAATGTAGGGCACACTGGGGTGGGGTGTCAGTGTGCCACCTGTGTTTTGGGGATGGGGACTGAGGCCGATGGGGATTGGGCCCCATCAGCAAAGAAAGCATGTCTGTGTTTGGGGTTGATGCCGAGGGGATTGGGCATCCTCCTCGGCAGATAAATTCCAATAAGGGGGACATTAAACTGATGGGGATTGGACTCCCACTTCAGCAAATGAACTGGGGAGGGGGCATGCCAACAGAGGAATTGGGTACCTCCGACATCGACTTTGAGAGGCGGATGGCGAGAGACGCCACCATGTTTATTGAAATTTTACACCAGGCAAGTCACGCCCTGCAATGAAGGGGCACTCCCTCATTGCAGCGGCAAATTTCTTTCAAGTTGGTGGCATGCTTTTGAGCTGCTGTCACAGACTGTGTGCTCATTCATTTGTGCCACAGAGACAAGCCCCAAAAAGCAGTGGTGGCACTGGCTTCAACACTGCCGTACCTCTACAACCTGCTACTCCAGCAAGCTGTCACAGGCGCGCAAGCAAACATAAAAAGGGACAAAAACAGGACAATCAGCAAAAACCAGGACACAACTAAAATTTTGCAAAACTTGTGGGGACACTGAGACATGCTACGTAAAATCAGGACTGTCCTGGGGAAGTCAGGATGGTTGGTAGCTTTGTGAATCAGAGCAGGCAGTCCAGCCCCTGCGCTTGGCACCCCTGCAACATCAAGAATTCCAGGGAATTCTGGCGAGGGGGGGGGAAGAGGCCTCAGGTTCTGGCACCCTTTCTCTGTGCTGTGGGCTGTTGAGTTTCTTGAATGGCAGTCGCAGGTGCCAATTGTAGCAGACTATGAGCAGGCCCTTTAAAGGTAGGACTGTACTGGAGGCAGGCAAATTTGGGAGAGATCTCTTTGTGAATGGACCTACTGTGATGGGAGTGGGTGTGAGCTGCTCCATCCCAGGCCTGCAGAAGCAAAAGTGAGCTGCAAGGAGAGGTACTTAGTTCCGAAAAGGAAGAGAGCAGCAACTACACTGAAGCTAGTACATCCACAATGCTGAAGATCTGGCACAGAGCAAGAGACAGAGGGCTGCTGATCCAGGTTCCAGAGCAGGCACTTCAGCAACGTATTGGGCTGTCATCAACTGAAGGGTTTGTTAGCTGTGTGGATTGTTCTGAGACCTCAGTAGTCTGGAGAGAGTGGGCGGAGGTCAGAGGAGCCCACAGCCAGTGCAGAAACTGGCCAGTTGCAGCAGGCCCCTGGATTTCTACTGTCCCAGAGTGATGATGACACAGGCAGGCTGCCTCTTTCTGCTTCATGCCGAATCAATCACTTAGGGCACTGGGTGTGAATAAGCCTATCTTTCTGTTAATACCCTCTCCTGTGTCCCAGATGAACACATTAAAGAGTACAGGTCCTAGAACCAAACTCTGTGGAACACTGCTCGTCATCTTCCTGACCCCTCCGAGTAGGACCCATTTACCACCACCCTTTCTTCTCTCCTTCAGCCAGTCTCTTATCCAACTGAATAAACACTCCCCCTTTCCCAAGTTCCTCAGCTATTTCACAAGCCTCCTGTGTGGCACAGAGTCAGGGGCTTTGCTGAAGTCAGTGTACAGGATGTCCACACAGCCTGGTCTTTGTCCATTGTCTGAGACTCTGTGTTGGACAGGTGAAATAGGCCTGCCAATTGCTCTGTCTGTCCCCAGTGCCTTGTTTACTTTGAACCCCCTCAGTGCTTTGATTACCCTGGCCTCTGTAATTAGTCCCATTTCCAGCTTCTGCCTGGTCTTTCTCCCCAACTCTTTTGAGCACTGTGGGAGAGGGCTCACTTCCTCAATGGTGTAGTAAGGGAAACAACATTTGTAAGTCAGGACCCTATTTTTTTTGCACCTCCTGTGCCCACTGGCACCCCAGTCCTTTGGGCTGTTGACCCCACCCCCTCTACCAGCCAGATTCACACTCACATCTCTATCTCCCGGTGTCCACCTTTAGCCATCTGTCCCCTGGCCCAATATGTCCCTGCTGGGGGCCTCCTCTGAGGACCACAGAAGTGAAAGACACCTGGAGCCTTCCACCTACCCTCCAGTTTGCCAGCTTGTTCTCTGCATGGGGCCTCCCTGCTGTCTAGATGGAAGAATGAACTGTGATTGGGTGGAGGTTGAGGGGCTCGATATTGCTGGCACATTGGGGGTCGTTTGGCATGGGAAGGGCCACACAGCTGACATCTGGCATACTAGCATGGTATTCTTCTCCATTTTCACCCTGCCCACCAACTGCAAGGACACACAGGCTACAGCTGCCCCGGGGGCCTGACGGCACAAGTTCACTCACACTGTCAAAGGCACTATCACATGCCTCCACCAGGAGCCTCTGTAGAGCAATGCAGCATCAACCCTCCCGCTGGGAGGAGTGTGCACCACGATCTCACTAGATCATCCCTCCTTGCCTCCTCTCCTGCCACCCTGGGTTTGGAGCAAGACCCACGTCACCAGGGTGCCAAGCGATTCCCCATTGCTTGACACCATGGACCCAGCTTCAGAACCGTCTTTGATGCATCTTTGGCATATCCAATTGTTCACATAGCCAGTTTGTTTCCTTGCCCCCTTGTACACCCTACACTGTACTTCAGAACTGTATATAATAAGGAACATATTACAGCTACACTTAGTTTTATGCATTTAGCACTATCTTTAATTCACAAATAGCACAACAGACATATTATAACATGCAAAGGGGTTGTGATCAGGCAGTAAGGGGCAACTAAAATCAATGGTGAGGGTCTACAATACCCCCCCTTCTCCAAATCACTTATAAGCCATGACTTACGTGGCATCTTTAATTATTTATTTGTAACCCCCCTATAAATGGGGGTTCCCGAAAAGTCTTCCTTGAGCTTGCCTAAATGCTCACTGCCAGGCTGGTGTCCTGCGTTTTAGCAGTTTAAATGTGATTGCCAGAGAGTGCCTGTATAGCCTCTGTGTACTGTCTCTTTAAGAGCTGCCTGGATTGCAGTCATTCATAAGTAATCTGAGAGGGAGCTCTGTTGAAAGATGTAACTATTTGCTGAAAATCACTTAGAGTGATAATGATAATGTAGTTTGTCTGACCTGCCTTCTTTGTAGCACGGACCGTTTTGTTTATCTCCACTATCTTGGTCCTGGACTGCCGCATTGGACCAATCAGTACTGGTGGGACCTAAAATGGTGCCGGACTACAGGAGCTGTCTGGAGTCAGAATCTGTAGGAATTGTAGTTGGGGCTTTTGGTGCCTTTTTGCACCTGAAGGGGGAGCTCCAGTTGTGACTGACAGATGAATCAGACAACCGAACCTTTTGGATCTTGGGGAAATTCCCAGGTTTGCTGGCAGTTGAGTCAGATCTAAGTTGGGAGCTGAAGAAACAACAGCTCGACACAGTCTCTGTGGAAAGGCCTGAGTTTTGACCTGAATCCAAGTTTGTGAGAACAAAGTAAGCCACTGAGTTGTGACCAGGATCAACCTGAAGAAGACCGAAGGTTTACTGAATGCATCGGCCTGTTAGGATTTCCAGCTACCTCCAAACTCCCGGTGTGTGCAGAGACTTTGCAATTGTGACCGGAGAGTGGTTTGCCTGGTATGGTAGAATCCCTTACATGTAAATGTGCTGTGTGTTTATAGTGGGTCGTGATTTGGTTCCCCACTGTGTGAATTGTGTTCTGCTTGCTGGAAGCTGTATCCAGCTCGACCGGACTGAATCCGCGTTCATCTCCATACAGGCTGGGCCTTGGCACACTGGCCCTGCCAGGCTACCCCACTGCATAGAGAAATCCATTGATGAGAGACCTGCTTGGGGATCGGCCTCCTGCTCCACGCTTGAACAGGAACGACGCCTCAGCGAATCGTGTGGGCCCTGCTTCTCCTGGCACTCCAGATCAACCACCTGCAGTCTCAATTTTCGTCCAGCCTGTGTCCAGTCTTGGGTATTGTGAGTAACAATCAGGGTAGCTCCCTGCAACAACAGCTTAATCTAAGTGTGTCATCTGATTGTCTTGTTGTTTCTTTTCTTTCATGAACTGAGCCCTCTGGCTCCGGACTACAATTGGTGTGTGTGTGTGGTGCATGTTGTTTTCTTCCATCACAGGACCCCAACCAGCTGTTATGCCGGCCTACCCCGGGCAATGATTCTAGCTAGCCCACCTCTTCTTCACCTGGGTACCCAGAGTGTGTGACTGTTTATGGACCCTGAAGTGCATGCATAACTGTCTGATTGATACAGCCTTTAAGCAAATTAACCTGATTATGCCCCCTCCCTTGTTCAAGTCCCTTAAATAAATCAGATCTAACTCTTTTTGCATTTACCCCGACTGTGGTTCCAGTTTGTGCAAGAGTACTGTACTGCTGTTATTTGCTGTGTATAACCTTGTTTTGCAGGGGGTCCCCAGGGTCGAGCCAGAGGAAAGCTCTGGTGGTAAGTGCAAACAGTGTGGGTACTTGTGTGGTGTATCCGGGGTACTGTGAAAGTGATTATTGTGTATTGTTCCAGCCACTAGTAAGGAAAGAGGGGGTTACAGTGTTCCAGAGGGCTGTGCCCAGGTTAGCTTGACCACTACCAATCCTGACCTCCAGGTGGAGGCACCCGTTTTAGAACTCAGGCCCCTTAACCTGCTCCTAGCCAAGCAGGCAGGGGTAGTAACACTTGGGATAATGCCACCTAGGGGTTACATATTTATTTCAAGAGTTTCATATGCATATGAAGTCCTACACCCAAACCTCTCCTCCATCGTGAATGCTGAGCTAAAGTATTCATTCAGCAGGTTCGCTTTCTCCTCATCTCCACCCACCCACTTCCCTCCTTTCTGTAGCCTTTCTATGTTCTCTTTAGCCATCCTTTTCTCATTATATACCTAAAAGAGTCCATATCATTCTCTTTTACGACCACTGCTATCCTGAGCTATACCTTAATTTTTTCCTTTTTATGTTCGTTGTGTGTACAAGCACAGACGAACATGTTGATATGAGAGTGGCTAGAGAGAGGTGTGAGGGGTGCCAGCTCAATGGCCATCGGTGCTGCAGGGGCTAGTCTGTGGCCGGCAAATCAGCAGGCAGTATCCTGATGACACTGGTTTGCTGAGGGGGATCATCTTGGCAAACATTTCAAAGGACAGAGCCGATGCTGTGCACAGCTCTGTCCTTTGAAATGCGAGCCCTTCAGCTGCGGTTTAGTGTGTCTTTCCTTGTTAAACAAATTCCCCTTTCCTTTTCCGACACCGGGATGTTCACTTCTGGTGTTGGATGTGCCCTCCCCCCAAAATGTCTATATCCCTAGCCGACATCGGGGTGCCCAATCCCCATGTCAACATTCTCCCCTCCCCACCACTATTGTGGCACACTGGGAAACCACCCCAGTGTGCCTACATTTATATGTTTGTTTTTTTTTACCTGTAAATGAAGAAAACCCCTCGTGGTCTTTTTTTTTTATCTGTAAAAATGAAAACAGTCCCTTGTTGTCTCCCTCATCCCCTCCCCATCCTGACCCTCCCTCTGCAAACCCACTTCCCCGCACCCCCTCTTACCCCATACTTACCCTCCAAGGTCAGCAGACATGATCATCTGTGGAGCAGGCATGTCTGCACTCTTCATAGCTGACCGGCAAACTGAAAGAATGAAAGGTAAGCCGTATAATAGGAGTCAATGGAGGCTTCAACTTATGTTGAAGTCTCAGCCATTTTTAGGAATTTTGGCTCCAAATTTTCAACATGAGATTCTTGGGACCCCACCTCATGAACATGTGACTGTCATTTCGTTCCTCAGTCCCAAAAGGTGATTTTGCGGTCGCTGTGCAGAATCACCTTTTGGAACTGAGTAACGAAACGACAGTGCCACAGTTCATAAGGTGGGGTCCCAAAAAGCCCATCTTGCAACTTTGGTGAAATAAATCCAAAAAAATGACTGTTCTGTGAGCATGCGTTGCACATTTTCTACACACGCTCATAACTTTGCCAATTTTTAATATTTTCACTCTAGATTTTCAACATTGCCATTTCTTCACACCTCCTTATGAACAGTGCAGCTGTCATTTTTCACATCTTGCCTGAAATGTGTTTCTGCACCAGTTGCGCAGAATGGCACGATCACTGTGCGAAATTAACTTTCCAGATGGAGTAACAAAGTCACAGTGCCACTGCTCATGAGAGGAGGTCCCAAAAAGCCCAAGTCCATGTTGAAAATTTGGTGAAAAAATTCCAAAACATGACCACGTTATGGGTGTGCATTGCATGGTTTCTATGCATGCTCATAATTTTGCCAAATTCTCATATTTTCACTCCAGATTTTCAAGATTGCCATTTTTTCACACCTCCTCATGAACAGTACAACTGTCATTTTTCACATCCTGCCCAAACCGTGTTTCAGCACCTGTGGTGCTGAATGGCGTAGTCACTGCGCAAAATTACTCTTTGGGATTGAATAACAAAATGATAGTGCCACTGTTCATGAGGTGGTGTCCCAAAAAGCCCATGTTGAAAATTTGGAGTGAAAATACCAACAAACATCTGGGGCGTTAGGGTTTCCAACTGTAACGCCCCACCTTCCCACCCTGTAGAGACTGACAGATGTCAGGCATGTGCCTTGGGGTCGTTGGCCGTAATGCTCACACCATTCCATCCTCCCACCCTTCAGCCAGTGACAGGCATCGGGGTGTGTCTTGGAGTCTTTGACTCAAACGTTCACCCCATTCTCCTATACTGCACCCATCTCAGCTTAGTTCATTATGAAATGGGGTAAGCGTTAGGGCCGAAGACCTCAAGGCACACCACAATGCCTGTCAGTGTCTGCAGGTTGGGGGTGGAATGGCATGGGTGTTATGGCAGAGAACCCAAAGGGATACCCCCAATGCCTGTCAATCTCTGCAGGGTGGGGGTGGGGCTCTAGGGTTGGAAACCTTAATGCCTCATTGAGGAAGTAAATTAGGGAGGAACGTTTGATGTCATCTACCTTGATTTCAGCAAAGCCTTCGACAACATCCAACATAGAAGGCTGATTAACAAGATGAGTTGTCTGGCAACAGGGCACATGCTGATAAAGTGGGTTAGAAACTGGCTGACGGACAGGAGGCAGAGGGTGATGGTAACGGGATCCAATCCGGGGAGAGGGGGTGACCAGCGGGGTACCTTAGGGATAAGTCCTAGGACCAATCCTATTCAAAGTCTTCATTACAGACATTGCGGAAGGGCTAGAAAGAAAGGTCTGTCTGCGTGTTTGCAGATGACACCAACATCTGTAACAGAGTGAATACTCCAGAAGAGGTGGAGAAAACGAGCAGGGACATAAAGAGGCTTGAAAAATGGCCCGAGGAGTGGCAACTGAGGTTCAATGCAAAGAAACCCAAATAATGCACCTGAGAAGAGGGAAACCTGGGGAGAATTACAGGATGGGGTGGAGGTGCTGATAATCACCAAGAAAGAAAGGGACCTAGGAGTTATCAGTTCTGATGACCAAAAGGTGTCAAAGCAGAGCACAAACGTTGTAAGGACGGTCAGTGGCATGCTGGGGTGCATAGGCAGAAGTATCACTAGCAGAAGGCAAGAGATGGTGATGCCATACACTAGTGAGGCCTCATCTACAGAACTGTGTGCAATTCTGGAGGCCGCAAATGTGCAAGGACATTGACAGGGTGGAGGCAGTCCACAGAAAGGCAACCAAGATGGTACATGACTTGCAACATAGAATATATCAAGAGAGATTAAAAGGACCTCAATATGTCCTTATTGAAGGAAAGGAGGGAGAGGAGGAACATGATACATATGTTCAAGTACCTCAAGGGCATAAACAAGGTGCAGAGGCGACCATCTTTCAATACATCAAATGTTCGGCATTGACAAATGCTTGTTTTTTATCCTAAAAAAAAAAGGAAACCACCCACTATTGTCCGCTGTGTAACGCCCCTCCCCTAAACAGTATACAGGGACTGGGGGTGCCCAATCCCCCAGTGTCCACATCTATCCATCCATTGTTGTGCGCTGTGTAACCCCTCCCCCAAAAAAACAGTAAGCAGACACGGGGGTGCCCTATCCCCTAGTGTCATCTGTCCGTCCATTGTTGTCCACTGTGTAACCTTCCCAAACAGAGTAAAGACACTGGGGGTGCCCAACCCCCAGCGTCCTCATCTGTTCAGCAAACTTCCTGAAAAAAAGAAAACTGTCCCTCATCATTTTTTTTCCCTGTAAAAAAGAAAACCGTCCATCATTGTCTGTACCGCCGTTAACTAATCCCCTACCCTCCCACTCAGGACCCACCACCCCACACCCCCTGTACCCCATGCGTACCCACTAGAGGTCTGTTGCTGTAATATACCTTGGACTGCAGGCACGTCTTTGCTCTTCAAAGCCCAACTGCGAACTGAGGTAAGCGCGTCAATGTATTTCAATGGGGTTTTCGGCATCAATGTATTTCAATATGGTTTTTGACTTAGTGGCATAACGTGGCCATTTTTAAATATTTTTGCCCTATATTTTCAACATATGTTTTTTGGGACCCCACCTCACAAACAACTTCACTGAAGCAATTTTCAAACATCTCTTCCCCCACCATGACACCAGTGCACACGACAAACATTCGGCATTGACAAATGGTTGTCTATCACTGCTCTTTCTGCTGCCAGCTTGTTTGGTAAACTTCTCTACTTTCTGCTGTCTGATACTGTTTGCAAAGTTTGAAAGCCGCCCTCTTAGCCCCTACAGTTTCCCTTACCTCCTTGGAGAAACGTATAGGTTCCCTGTGCTTTTTGGCCTTTCTCTATTGTTTTCATGAAACATTTGGAAATCTCCAGTTCTGCACTTTTACTGACCTTCCAATTTGCTTTCACCCCAATGAAACTGCCATATCCCGTAAACCCTTGTTCTCAAAATCCACACTCCTGAAGTCCAGCACAGATGTCCTGGGATGTTGGAATCTGAGGATTTTGTTGGTACTGTAATCACTTGTTCCCAGGGGAGCCGCAGCCCATACTCTGATGAAATGGTGATTCAAGAATAGCAGGTCCAGGATGGCCCCATCTCCAGTGTGTTCCCTGACATGTTATACTAGGAAGCAGTCCTGAAAGGCATCCACTAATACCTTGCTCCATGGACTGCTTGCCCTGGGTATGTCCCAGTTTAAGTCAGGTAGGTTCAGATCTCCCACCAGAACCATGTTGCCCATCTTTTTTTTCGACTCTATTTATAGCGCTCCACTGGACTGGAACTCTCTTGGGCTGCCAGCTCGCATGCCACTCTACCGTCCACTGAGTCCCCCGACCTCCTCAAAAGCATTAGTTCTCCCCACGAGACCCCCAGACCCTAGGTCTGCAGGGAGTTCAAAGGGCAGAGGTGGAGGACCAGTTACGGACATGTGACGGTATTCACTGTGGAGCCATTGCCTGTCCAGTCGATGCAGGGTAGTTCTTTTGTGCTTAAGCTGCCCCCTCCTCAACACATGGCGCACACCATGATGCACTGGCATATGGCAACCCTGCCTGCATCGGCCACGCAAGTTACATGCTGCTCGGCTTGCTGCAGTACCCTCCGGTCTCTAGTGGGGGTCACTGGCACGCCAAGCCATCCACCGCACCCTCCCTGGGGAGGAAAGCATCATGATCCTCAACCCTCCCCCGCCGACCCCCGGTGCCCAAGCTCACTCCCGAACCCTGGTCACTGACACAGCACGAGGTGTGGTGTCCAGTGCCTCAACCCTCAGCACCACCAGGCCGGCCTTGTTCCCCATCTTGATAGCCACATTTCCATTACTGCCATGTTATCAACCTGTACCTTAGTAGCCAATGCCTGAAGGTCTCCCATCTTGATCCCAAGGCTTCAGGCATTTCAACTGATCACCCTCCATACTTCCCTTTGCCGTTCCTTCTCTGACTTCTCCATATTCCCTTCTCTTATCCTATTCATTATCATCTCCCGTCTTTTTGATTTCTCCCTACTGTTATTCCCGCTCTGCCTTGTCCCCTGATCAGGGAGTACTTATTAGGCTCCTTATGCTCATTACCATGCCCTGGGGTTCCCTAACTTCAGCCTGCCCCACATCTAGTTTCAGTGACTATGTAACCTGCATTACGTTCTTTGGGTTGGCTGAGAAACAGAGTCTGGGGCCTTTATATGTGTGGAGGTGGTGTACGGGTCACAAACACAGGAGGAGGAACTGGACAGAGCTTGGGGGGAGGCCACAGGCAAAATGGCAAGCAAAAGGGAAATAGTAATCAAGAGTGACTTTTATCTGCCAGATGTGGATTGGAACATCCTGGCCACAGCTATGACTAGGTGCAGGATCATCCTAGACTCCCTGAAAGGGGCATTTCTCAGGCAGATGGTTACCGATCCTACTAGAGGTGAGCTATACTGGATCTGATACTTACAAATAGAGACAACATAGCAGACATCACAGTGGGTAGCCCCTAGGTGCAAGCGATCATAGTACAGTGTAGTTTAACATATAGATTGGGCAGGGGAAAACAGCACTAGGACAACAGTCCTGGATGTCAGGAGAACAGATTTTAGAGAAATGGAAGGCTGCCTTAGGAAACACCTTGAAGGAGGGATAGCTGGGGAGGGAAGTGGAGGCACAATGGAATAGAATTAAGAAGGGAATAACTGAGGTAACAGCAAGCTGTTTAAAGTTAATAAGCAAGGAGAAAGAGACCACTGCGGTTCTCAATGAAGGTGGCTAAGGTGGTAAAGGAGAAAAAACAGCTTTCAGAAAGTGCAGAAAGACCCAAATGGAGGCAGACAGGGAGGTATATCTAGAGAAAGAAAGGGAGGCAGGAAGGAGGGTAAGACAATAAAGATTCGAACTGAGGAAAGGATTGCCTAGGAGGTCAGTAATGGAGATAAGACTTTCTTTGGGTACGTGAGTGAGAAGAGGGAGGCAAGGGGTGGTATAGTGAAGACCAGGAAGCAGGACTGTGCAAAGGAAGACCAAGACAAGCTAAAATTTTAAACAAATACTTCTGCTTGGTATTCGCTGTGGAAGAGGGGGCAGGCTGACATGCAGTTAGCAGGCTCTGGGGGCAGGGAGTGGACACAAGTCCATTTATAGAAGAGAGTCCACTGTGGGTTAGAAGCCCTAAAGGAAAACAAGGCGATGGGACTGGATAGGATCTACCCAAGGGTATTTAAGGAGCTGGGCATGGTGCTAGCCACTCCTCTGGCAATGCTATTTAGCACCTCTTTGGAGATGGGGGAGGTTCTAGAGAAATGGAAGAGGGCTGATGTGGATCACTTTCCGTATTTTTCTACTTATCCCTTTCCTAGCATCCCAGCATTCTGTTTGCTTTGCTCACTTCCCTGTTGCTTTGTGCAGATGCTTTTAGGGTCTCTGATATCATCACCCCTAAATCATTTTGTTCTTTAGTGCTACCCAGCACCACCCCGCCGTTTCATGTTTTACCCTTGGGTTATTTTCCCAATGTGCATTACTTCATTTTTTAGTGTTGAAGTTCAGCTGCCAAATCTTGGACCAGTTCTGCAAACTTCCCAGATCCTCCCTTAATTCTCTTCTCCATGTCTACCCTTGTGCAGATCTTTGTGTCATCTCCAAAGAGTCAGATCTTACCCTTGATGCCTTCACCTACAGGAATGTCACAGGTGAAAATATCGAAGAAGACCAGTCCTAGTACTGGTCCCTGAGGTGCCCCGCTGGTCATGTCCCTCACCTCTAAAGACTCCCCATCGACTATCACCCTCTATGTTCTTCCCCCAGCCAGCTGTCTACCCAGTTTCCATTTTTTACTCTACCCCAAG
Source organism: Neoceratodus forsteri (assembly GCA_016271365.2). Classification (NCBI taxonomy): domain Eukaryota; kingdom Metazoa; phylum Chordata; order Ceratodontiformes; family Ceratodontidae; genus Neoceratodus; species Neoceratodus forsteri. Next base: position 694,242,103 of record JADMNL010000022.1, on the reverse strand, counting down.
GTTCCTAATCAAAGACCTTGCTGACGTTCAGGTATACTTACTTGGTTACTTGGTAGGTACAGACCAAAGGAGGCTGAAGACCCATTGAGATTGTCTCTCGTTATATAGTGGGTAAATTATTTATTCCCAGTTTGAATAATAAATTTGTCTAATTCATGTTTAAAACTATTGAATAACTAGACGTTTACCAAGTATGCTGGCGACATATTTCACAACCTAGCTACTCTAATACTGAAGAAGTTAACGCTTTTGTTTGTATTTGCCCATGGTACTGTAATCTGTTTACTACGTGACTTTAGATGGATAGTGCTCTCATTAAACTGAAGACCAAACTGATTCATAAGGACTGGGTCTTTTAATAAGTTATATAGAAATAACAGGTCTCTTCTACTCCTCCTTTCCTGTAGACTGAACATGCTCAGTTGTATGAGTCTACTTTCGTAATCAAGTGATCCCATTCCCCTAATCATTTTTGTTACCCTTCTTTGTGATTTTTATGTTTGCTTGTACGCATGCGCAAGAAACATGTTCCGAGAGCTTGCTAGAGTAGCAGGTTGTGGAGGTGTCGTCGTGTTGTGGCCAGTGCCCCTACTGCTTTGTGGGGCTTGTCTCTGTGGCACCATTAAATGAGCATGCTGTCTATGACAGCATGCAAAAATGTGTCACCAACTTAAATTAATTTAGCCGCTGCAATGAGGGAGCGTCCCCTCATTGCAGGGCATGCCTTCCCTGGTGTAACATTTCAATAAACACGGCGACGGCTGTCGCCGTCTGCCTCTCACAGTCCCCAGAAAAGCAGACATCAGGGGTGCCCAATCCCCCTGTCGGCATCATCATGCCCCACTCTCCAGTTAATTTGCCAATGGTGAAGCCCAATCCCCATTGGCGTAATGTCCCCGTACCAGTTATTTGCTGAAGGGAGTGCCCAATCCCCCTTGGCATCATGTCTACCCACCTCCCAACACTGAACCTTTTTTATTTGCTAGTGGGGTGCCCAATCTCCATCGGCTGCAGTCCCCCCACCCCAAAACATGCAGGTGGCATGCTGGGAGCCCACCCCAGCATACCAAATGTACCTGTAAAAACAGAAAACCTTCCCGCTATGTTTTAATTATTTTTTTTAAACCTGTAAAGTAGAAAATGGTCCCTCACTGTCGGCAGCCCCCTTCCCCAACCCGCACCACCCTCTGCACCCCCCACCTCCCCACACCCCCCTCACCCCACACTTACCTCTGGAGCCTGGCGCGACGATCTTCGGTGGGCCAGGAACATGTCTGCACTCTTCAAAGCCAACCGCGAACTGAAGAAATGCCGGTAAGCTGTATAATAGCATAAATGTTTTTTTTTTTTTCCACTTAGGTGGATAGGGCATGGGATGAAGTTGGAGGGAGGACAATTCAGAGGAAACATGAGGAAGAATTTCTTCACAGAACGGGTGGTGGACAAGTGGAACACCCTGCCAGAGGAAGTGGTGGGGGCTGAAACAATCACGGGATTTAAGAATGCATGGGATAGACATAAAGGAATTCTGGAGGTCAGGGGAAAGGGGCAACAGACTTCTAGGAAAACATAAACTGAACTTACAAGCTCAAATGGGCAGACTGGGTGGGCCATAGGCCCTTATCTGCCGACACTGTCCATGTATCTATGTATCTCGGCCATTTTTGCAAATTTTTACTCCAAATTTTCAACATGGGGTTCTTGGGACCCCACCTCATGAATTCAGTCACCGTCATCTCATTATTCGGTCCCGAAAGGTGATTTCATGGTCACTGCACAGAATCACCTTTTGGGACCGATTAAAGGAACGACAGTGTCATTGTTCATGAGGTGGGCTCCCAAAAAGCCCATGTTGCAAATTTGGTGAAAAAAAATCCAAAAAATGACTGTGTTACAAGAGTGCTTTGCGTAGTTTCCATGCATGCTCGTAACTTTGAGAATTTTTGATATTTTTCACTCCTGATTTTCAAAATTGCCATTTTTTCATACCTCCTTATGAACAGTACAGCTGTCAGTGTTCACATCCTGCCTAAAATGTGTTTTCGCACATCCGGTGCACAATGGCGTGGTTGTTGTGGGAAATCAGTGTTCAGGACACAGTAAGAAAATCACAGTGACATTGTAGCGGAGGTCCCAAAATGCCTATGTTGAAAATTTGGTGACAAAATTCCACAAAATGCCTATTTTATGAGCGTGCATTGCTCAATTTCCATGTACACTCGTAAGTTCGAGAATTTTTAATATTTTCCCTCCAGATTTTCAACATTGTCATTTTTGCATACCTTCTTATGAACAGTACAGCTGTCATTTGTCATATCCTGCCCAAAATGTGGTTTTGAACATCTGGTGCACAATTGCACGGTCACTGTGGGAAATCAATGTTCAGGGAAGATTAAGATAATCATAATGCCACCGTTCATGAGCACAGGTCCCATAATGCCTATGTTAAAAATTTGGTGAAATAATTCCACTAAATGACTGTGTTATGAGTGTGCGATATGCAGTTTTCACACACGCTCGTAACGTCGAGAATGGTTAATATTTTCACTATAGATTTTCAACATTTCCATTTTTTCACACCTCCTTATCAATGGTGCAGCTGACATTTTAATTTGGTGCAGAATGGCGCGTTCACTGTGGGAAATCAACACTCGAGACAGATTAACAAAATCATAGTGACACTGTTCATGAGCAGAGGTCCCAAATGCTTTCATGAGGTGGGGTCACAAAAAGGCCATGTTTTAAAATTTGGAGTGCAAATACCAACAAACGCCCAGGGCGTTAGGGTTTCTAACCATAACAGCCCACCCTGTACAGACTAACAGGCATCAGGGGTGTGTCTTTGGATTGTCTGCTGTAGTGCTCACGCCATTGCACCCCCACCTTGCAGCCACTGACAAGCATTAAGGTGTGCCTTGGACTCTTTAGCCCCACAGTTCAACCCATTCTCCTATGCTGCACCCATCTCAACATACTTCCTTATGAAATGGGGTGAGCATAAGGCCCGACGACCTCAAGGCACAACGTGACACTTGTCAGACTCTGCAGGGTAGGTGAGGTGAAATGGCATGAGCGTTATGGCCAGCAACCCAAAAGCACACCCCAATGCCTGTCACTCTCTGCGCGGTGGGGTGGGAGTGACGGTTCTATACTTTACTGCCACTCCTATTATGCGTCTCTCCAACTCCTGCACTACCACTGCCAACACCAGCAAGACAACATTCGGCATTGACAAGTGCTTTTTTCTTTTAGCACTTAGCAGTGTTCTAAACACCTTCTTGTTTGCTGACAACTGACTGGTTTCACTGTTGGGCATGGTAAATTGTCTGTTTTCCTGGGTGCGACCTGTACTGTGTTTGATATATAATCCTGTTTGTTTACCTTATATTTTTGCAATCCTCTATATAATTTTACCTATTTGTTGTAATGAAATGTCCTAACGTGGAACCTATGTAAAGAGCTCTAAGCTCAAATTGTTTTTCTGAGTACTGAAATAAATAAATAAATTACAAATAAATAAATACCACCTCCTCTGGCAGTTTGCTCAACTTGGACACCACTCCTTCTGTAAAACAGTGTTCTCATTTCCCTTTTAAGTCTCCCCCCTCTAATTTTAGACTGTGCCCCCTAGTGAACCCACTCCCACGAGATTGAAAATGTCATCCTTTCTAACCATGTTTGTAACGTTAAGGCTTTTTGCTTGTCAGCTTTTTAAACTGGTGCTGATTTAGGACCTCTTAGTGCTTTTCCATAATGTAGTGGTGTTATGAGGTGGTATAGTTGCTTACTGAAGTAGATTTTTTTTGTTTTTTTCCATACTGTGTGGTAGACATGTGCTTTTCTGCATGCATGTGCCTGTTTCAGGAAGTCCACTATAAAAGGGGAAGAGGTTTGTCAGGATTTCCTTTTTCAAGATGCGTGAGTTTAGCCTGCGGTCAGGAGTGGCAGCTTAGCACATGGCAGGAGTCTAAATTCAGGATGGCACGAGAAGCTTTCAGCGTGCAGTTGGGAGCAGCAATATGTGGAGTGGAATGGCTTTCAGTGTGTGATCAGGAGTTGCAGTATGTGGAATGGTTGGGAGCGGCAGTCTGGAATCAGGAGTGCCATGTACTGAAGGAGGCAGCAGTATGGTGACTTTGGAGCCGGCCCGGAGAAGCGTGAAGGAGGCAGCAGTAGGGAGGGTAGGTACTATGGGTTCTGGCTGACTGGGGACATGATGTTGGGGAGGGAATGTGGAAGGTAGCTGCAATAGTGTGGTATAGGTTCTTGTTGTTTTTCAGGTTGTGGGTTGCAGTTTTGGGTGCTGAGTGTTAGTTCTGTGACTTAATTTGTGTGAGGCTTTTCTAAGATGGCTGTTTCACTCATCACCTCCTCCCCTTTCTGCCACTCTCCCTTACTTGCCAATGCCCCCTATTTTTGCTCTCTCCCCTCACCTCTACCTCCTTTTGCTCCAGCCCCTCTGACATTTTCCATCTGTCCCTGCCCTTCCTCTTTAACATCTTTCATCTCCCTTAAATTTTTAGCTAATATGTGACCTGATGTGTATATGCCAACTAAGGATCTATATGATAACGGTGAAAGCCTAAAGGTTATCGCCATTATCTAGAAGTCAAGAGTGCTGAAACAAGGGTGCCAGGGACTTCATTTTTTAATGTTTTATGCGGGGGGCTGTGCCCTCCACACCCCACACTTAAGGATTCTCAACTCCAGGGGGTGCATGTCGGGTGTGTGTGAAAACATTACAAAAAAAAGGTTCAGGACAGGCACAACAGTGCCTGAACCCAGTACCCAGCCAACCAACGCCGCAAACCCACCCACCACACCACGGGGTCTGCTCGGCAACCCACTGCGGCACCACCCTTCACATAATCTCCTGCCCCTCACTGTGTGTGCCCGCTCCCCCCCTCACGTATGTATAGTGACATCCTGTAGCTATATTCGCCCACCCTCCCATCCGGCTGCCCTACCCTACCGTAGCCGTCCATGAAGTGCACTCAGGAGTGGGTTGCCATTATTGTAGGTGCCCATTCCCCAGCGCTGATATCATGGGATACCCCAACTAATTATGTGCCTAACAATGCCTCTGGCTGCCTAGATCTGTCTTTTTTGTCTGATTTAATTGGTCTTTTTATCATCTGATGTGGAACCTTTGTGAAAGAGTCTTGGCTCAAAGGTGTTATCCAAAATTTTAATAAATAAAATAAATAAACATATGTTATTAAGAACTCTGCTTATCTCATCCCAGGTAAAACTGTATATGCACATTTAACTGCATTGCTAGTGGGAGTATCATGTGGAGTCCTAGCCTAGAGTGTATTACAGGTTTGTGGAGAAGCCTGCATCAGCTAAAAGTAATACTCACTGCTTATGTAAAGTTTATTTGCATAGCAGTGTTTTGTGCTATAGCTAATGAAAGTTTGATTTGAATGGGTTGTAGTTAAATCTTACAGCTTCACCCTATAATCGGCAATGTGACATTACAAGATAGTTTTAACTCCAGTTTTCTGTGCTATAACTAAGCCTGCAGCTACACCCTATCTGGGTGAGCACCACAAGGTAGTTTTAACTCCTGTTTTCTGTGCTATGACTAAACCTGCAGCTATACCCTTTCTGGGTGAGTATTACAAGGCAGTTTTTATCCTCGTTTTCTGCTCTATTTGTGGGCCTTACAGCTAAAACCATCTGGGCGAGCACTACAATTAAATTAGTCATCTGCTAGGTACAGGTCTTTGTGGGGATTTGGTTCACAGAGGAGGCAGCCAGTAGTGTTGGCTGTGAGGTGCACTTCTCTAGGGATATACTCCAGAGGAGAGGGCACTGCCCCATCTGCAGAATAATGGCAGAGCTACAGGCTCAGCTGCTGGCAGCAAGGGTAGAAATACCTCAGCTGTGTCATCAGCTCAGCCTTCAGCCACCCCACACACCCCTACTCCCCCAGAGACCCACTGGTCCGGGGAGGGGGGAGAATGTTGGGGAGGGGGACAGGGAGGGGAAACAAGACTAACTACAAGTAGGTTAGCCAGCCCCTCAACATCTGGATGGCAAACAGCTTTGCACCTCTAGACGAGGTTCAGGCAACTGACTGTGCTTCGGGACCAATAGTCAGTTGATGAGAAGGAGCAAAACATTGTGTTGGCACCCAAGGGGAGCAAGTCTACCGGGAAAGTCTCAGTGGTCAGGGGCTCAATGATAAGGGGTAGAGAGGGTGGTGGAGGAGGAGTTGGATAGAAAGGGGATGGTCTGAGATTTAGACAAGATAAAGAAGATCGTGGAAAGGGATCAAGGGGAGCTGGGGGTGCTGGTACACCTGGGTGCCAATGAATTGGTGAACCAGTTGGTGGAGATGGTAAAGCGGAACTTCTGTAGACTGGGGAACAGTTTGGCAGTACACTTAGCCTCCCTGACCTTTTCCAAAGTGCGTCGTGCATGGGGCAAGGACTGGAAGCAGGATAGGATAAGAAGAGAGTAAACAGAAGAATTTGTCAGATGGCTGAAGGGATGGTTTAAGGATAAGGGGTACCATTCTGTGGGGGACTCCAGGGACTTCTGGGACAGGGGACTCTTCATGGGTGATGGACTTCACATTGATGAGAGAGGGAGTCTGCATGCTGGGCAGAAGTTTAACATCTATATCAGATATTTAAACTGACTGAGGGGGAGACTAGGCCTAGGGGAACCTCGATACCAGGGGAGCGGAAGGGGATCTTATCTAGTACTTGGCTACATCCAGGGGCTTGTAGCAGCACAGCAGGTACAAAGAGAGCTGTGGCCCATTCTGAACTAGGTGAAGGGACTCTGGAAAGGGGGAGCATAATGTGTGCAAGCACCAAAAAAGCAAGGGGATGAGAGGACATGGGAAGCATAAAGGTAGTAGCAAAGTAGGATCAAGGGTCAGTTGGAAGTAGGTATGCCTTAATGCCAGAAGCCTAGGTAACAAGATCAGTGAGCGTCAGGTGCTGATAGCAGACACTGAAATGTACTTTGTGACCATCACAGAAATATTGGCTTTGGAAAATAACAACTGGGAACTGATGGTCCCTTGGTGCTCAATGTTCAGGAGGGACAGAGGAATAGGTGGAGCAGAAATGTAGTCCTTTTTGTCAAGGAAAGCATCATGGTGGGGGAAGATGGATGCATCAGGGTACTAATGGGGAGACTGAGTTTCTGTGGATGCAAATCTCAGCAGCCTCAGGCAAGAAACTACACATGGTGGTGCCCTATAGACAGCTGGAGCAAGGGGAGGAGAGGGACAGAGAGGTCAAGGAAGAACTGGAAAGAGGTGTAGCTAAGGAGGACGTAGTGGTGGTTGGTGATTTGATCATGCCAAACACCAGCTGGGATGTTCCCGTGGCCAGAAGCACCAGACATCAGGCCTTGCTGGATGCCTTCCAAGACTGTCTGCTGGTGCAGATGGTTAAGGAACCCACCAGACAGACCACAGTTCTCGATGTGGTGCTCACCAACTCGGAGGTAGTAGGAGCCGTGGGAGAAGGGGAGCTGCCAGACAACAGTGACCATAACTCCGATTAGTTTGAACTGGCCTTTGGGTCTGGTATACTGCATTCGAGAGCTGAAGTCCTTGATTTTAGAACAGATTTCAATAATCTGAGGGAGCTGGTCTGGGATAAGGTAGTATGGGTGGACAACATGGATGGGGTGGAAGAGAGATGGGGGTGTAATTAAGGGAGCAATACTTGAGGCACCTAAAGTATGTATGAGAACAGTGACTAAAAATAACGGGTTCAAGAGACCACTAAGATGCTTGGCAAGGGTCAGGGCATCAGTGAGAGCCAAGAAAATGGCCTTCTTTAAATTTAAAGAAAAGCAGAGGAAGGAAGAATCAGGAGAATATTTAGAGAAAAACAGAGAGGCAAAGAGAGCAGTGAGGGAGGCACAATCAGACACAGAGCTTCGTATTGTGAAGGGGGGTCAACACCAGAGAAAAACAGTTCTTCAGAAATATTAGTGAAACAATGAAGAAATGAGGAATTGTAAGGCTAACTGAGGTGGATAGGGTGATTGAGGCAGACAGGCAAAAGGCCACCATCCTTAGCAATCACTTTTGCTCAGTTTCCACTAGAGAGGATGGTGGGCCCTTGTTGGAGTGTGGCACCAAAACGGCCACTAAGGGTGTCCCAGAGATCAGATAGCCAACATTAATAGTGATAAGATCCTGAAAGGGCTGGCAGCCCTAAAGATAGATAAGGTCCCATCTACAGATGGGTTGTCACTGAGGATACTCAGGAAACTGGCAGCAGAACTGGCTGATCCCCTGGTAGGACTATTGAACAGCTCTTTAAGGACAGCAGTGGGTCCAGTGGATTGGAGGGTGGCAGATATAGTCCTGCTCCATTGGGGGACAAGGAAAAAGCAGGGAACTACAGGCCTGTCAGTCTTACCTATATTTTAGGGAAACTGATGGAATCACTGATTGAAGAGGACCTCTTAGACTACTTGGAGAGCAATAGTCTCCAGTATAGTAAACAGCATGAATTTTTGGCAGGGTGCTCATGACAGACTAACCTGATAGTTTTCTTTGACTGGGTGATGAGGGAAATAGATGGGGGCCAGACTGTGGATTTGCTATACTTTGATTTCAGCAAGGCTTTCAACTTGGTACCCCACAGATGCTTGCTGAAGAAGATGGAGAATATGGGTGCAACTAAGGTCATAGTAAACTGGGGTAGGTAACTGGCTAAAGGGGAGGCAGCAGACAGTTGTGGTCAATGGGGTTAAATCAGAAGAGAGGGAGATCATGAGCCTAGTTCCACAAGGATCTGTCCTGGGTCTGATTATCTTCAATGTGTTCATCAGCAACATTGGTGAGGGAATCCGGGGCAGTTCATGTCTCACTGCAGATGACACTAAGCTCTGTGGGACAGTGAATAGTGATGAGCGAATAAAGGAAATGCAGAGAGACTTGCAAAAGCTAGAGGGGTGGTCAAGGGTTTGGCAGTTGAAGTCCAATGCCAAAAAGTGCAAGGTAATGCACCTAGGGAAGAAGAACCCCTTTACCTTTGTCATCATCCAGCCACACACCCTTCTTTAACCTGACCACTCTTTCCTTAGTTTTGTACTGCTTCCTTGTATAATGATATCATAATCATATCAGATGACCTAAAGGTAAGCAAGCAATGTGAGAAGGCAGTAGGGATGGCTGGGTGGATACTGGGATGTATAGGGAGAGGCATCACCAACAGAAAATAGAAAGTTGTTTTCCCTTTGTACAGACAATTGGTGAGACCCCATCTGGAGTACTGCATCCAGTTCTGGAGACCCCATCTCTGCAAGGACATAGGATGGAGGCAGTCCAGAGGAGGGCAACTAAAATGGTGCAAGGTCTGCAGGAGAAGCCATACGACGAGAGACTAAAGGAACTTAACATGAGGAAAGGAGGGAGAGGGGGAACAAGATATAAACTTTTAAGTACCTCAGTGGAATCAACAAAGTCCAAGAGGGTAGCATCTTTCAGAAAAAGAGATGTGCAAGAACAAGGGGACACAATTTGAAGGTGGGGGGGGGATGGCTCAGGGGCAATGTGAGGAAGTATTTTTTTACAGAGAGGGTGGTAGACACATGGAACCACCTTCCTGAGGAGGTTATGGGGTCTAAAATGGGGAAATTCAAGAATGCACGGGACAGACATAAGACAATTCTTGAAGTGGGCAGGAAAAAATAGGCTGTTGGTTAACTAGGACATGCAACTTATCAGGTAGACAAAAGCCAAGGTAATGAGCACTATGTAATATATGCAGCCACCACATGGTAGGAACAGTATTCATACATCCTTTGACAGGTTACAAGTATGAGATTAAGGAGTTTATTAATTGTGATACTACCTTTGTAGTCTATGTGTTGTGGTGTGAATGTAACCATACAGTGGCGTGAAAAAGTATTTGCCCCCTTCCTGATTTTCTCTATTATTGCATATTTGTCACACTGGATGTTTTCAGGTCTTTAGACAAAATATAATATTAGATAAAGGGAACCTGAGTGAACAAATAACACTTTTTTTTTTTTACTTATTTCATTTATTTAATGAAAAAAGTTAACCAACACCAACTGGCACTGTGTGAAAAAGTAATTGCCCCCTAGTTAAATCAACCCAATTAAAGGGATAATTAGAGTCAGCTGATTGAACACAGCCAGGCTTGGTTACAGCCAGCCCTGCTCAATATAAACCTCACTTATTTTGCCCTTACCATCAGAGTCACGTTGCCAGCACAAAAGATTCAAAAAGCACATTATGCCATGATCAAAGGAAGTTCCTGAAAAGATCAGAAAAAATTTGTTGCCCTCTATCAGTCTGGAAAGGGTTACAAAGCTATTTCTAAGGCTCTGGGACTCCATCAAACCACAGTGAAGAGCCATAATCTCCAAATGGAGAACACTTGGAACAGTAGTGAACCTTCCAGGAGTGGGCGGCTTGCCAAAATTACTCAAGGGCGAGTGTAAAATCATCCAAGAAGTCTCAAAGGATCCTAAAACAACATCCAAAGAACTGCAGGCTACTCTTGCCTCAGCTAAGGTCAGTGTTCATGACTCCACAATCAGAAAGAGACTGGGCAAAATGGGCTTCATGTGAGAGTAGCAAGCATGAAACCACTGCTAACCAAGAAGAACATAAATGCTCGCTCTCATTTGCCAAGAAGCACCTGGATGATCCACAAGCCTTTTGGGAAAATGTTCTATGGACAGATGAGTCCAAAGTGGAACTTTTGGACAACATAGATCCCATAATGTCTCGCAGAAGCAAACACAGCATTCCACAGTAAGAACACCATACCAACAGTCAAACAGGGTGGTGGTAGTGTGATGGTGTGGGGATGCTTTGTTGCCTAAGGACCTGGATGACTTGCCATAATTAAAGGAACCATGAATTCTGCTCTGTACCAGAAAATTCTTAAGGAGAATGTCCAGTCATCCTTCTGTCTCAGCTGAAGCTGAAGTGTAGTTGGGTCATGTAGCAAGACAATGATCCAAAACACAAAAGCAAGTCCACATCAGAATGGCTAAAAAGAAGTAAAATTAAAGTTTTGGAGTGGCCTAGTCAAAGTCCAGACTTAAACCCAATGGAGATGCTGTGGCAGGACCTGAAACGAAGCAGTTCATGCTCGAAAACCTACCAAATGTTACTGAATTAAAGCAGTTCTAGAGGAAGAGTGGGTTAAAATTCCTCCACAGCGATGTGAAAGACTGATATTGAATTATAGGAAGTGTTTGGTTGCAGTCATTGCAGCTAAATGTGGCATAACCAGTTATTAAGTGTAGGGCAATTACTTTTTCACACAGTGCCAGTTGGTGTTGATTAACTTTTTTTCATTAAATAAGTGAAATTAAAAAAAAAAAACAAGTGTTATTTGTTCACTCAGGTTCCCTTTATCTAATATTACATTTTCTCTAAAGACCTGAAAACATCCAGTGTGACAAATATGCAATAATAGAGAAAATCAGGAAGGGGGCAAATACTTTTTCACGCCACTGTATATACATAGGACGTACTACAAGAAATTTAAAAGTTAGAATCCAAGAACATGTGAGAAACCTAATGAATGCAAGGACAGATACACCTGTGGGAGAACATTTTTTGAAAACATATAACTCTGACCCTAACGGCATGAAATTTATGGGATTAGAGTGACAAACACCAATGAAGTTTGGAGGTGATAGAACTAATGAGTTACTTAAGAAAGAAAGTAGGTAGATATACAGACTCAAGTCTGTCAGACCAGATGGTCTTAATGACCAGTGGGATCTGAAACCTTTTTTAAAAGATGTCCGAAAATAGTTGCAAAAATAATAGAATATTTTTCTTCTGTGTGAGAATTTGTGTCCTGCCTTTGATACTCATCCTGTTTTGTTTTGTCATTTCAGAATTTGCTGTGAGATGTTATCAGAGTGTATCCCCATCAGAATGGTTTCCCTTCTCCCATTGCTGGTCTGAAGTGGAGGGTGATCACAAACATGACATTCATTTGTCTGTACTGTCGCCATTGTTATAAGTTTCATCTTCACTTCATTTCATTTTTTGTGTCTTGCCATGAGCCATTTGTATGTTATTCAGTCACCTCACCTGATATTATTGTGTGTTCCATCTCCTTCATTTCATCTGTACCTGCCTAGTGTGTTTTATAACTTCTTCTTTTACAGTATATGTAATACTGAACTAATAAATTTTGGATTTTAAAAAAGAAAGGAGGAGATATAAATATACCTATTTCTTACACGAACTGACAGCTTTGTTTAAACATCTAATTAGTTATGTTTTAAAATAATTTACAAAGGGTCAAAAGTGTTATAAAGGTAAAAAATTGGAAAAAATTATAGATAGTCTTGTATAGTAATTTAGGTACATATATATGTTTTAACATATTGTTTCTTTTGGTCTGTATTTACAAACAAAAAATATTTTTTTCTTGTTAAGCACTTTAGTACACACTTAGTATACATTTTGTAATTAATTGTTTCATCAGAAACATTAGAGTAAGGGAATATATATAAGATAGAATGGGGTATTGAAAGAGTTAACTGTCCCTTAATTGTGATGTCATCACTATGATTGTATATAAGTGTGGTTGTTTGTAAAGTTTGGTTATAACCCCCTTTGAAGGCATAAGAGCCGAAGCGCAGGGGCCTGGACTTGCCATTTGGATTAACATCACTTGCAGTATATTTTTCTGTGTCCTGGAGTGCTCATTACCTTGGCTTTTGTGTGAAATATTGAGGTTTGCACCTCACGCTGTGAGCACCCACTCGTAGTGTTGCGCTGTTTTTCTGTTGAACTTATCAGGTAGGTAGGGAAATGGGTAAACAAGGTGGGCCAAGCGGTCCTTATCTGCCATCAAAGTCTATGTTTCTATAAAAGAATGCTTTGTCACCTCTTTAACCCCTCCACTTTCCTCAGCTCATCCTCCTCCTTTGCCTGTCTCAATGCACTTTTGCTGCCCTAATTTTTTAAAGATATGCCCGTCTTCCTTTGTCTGACTTGATTTGCATCTGCAGAACACTTTCCTCTCTTCCTTCAACACCTCTGCTGTTCTATTTGAAAACCACAGTAGTTACTTCCCTCTCTTACCCTTCTCCACCATCCTAGCACAGAGACATGTCCCCTCCAGTATTCCTATTTTTATCGGGTCCCAATTGTCAGCTGCTCCTACCATCACTGACACATCCTACAATTTCTCGTCAAACACGACATTCATCTTCCCAGAATGTGTCCCTCTGAAGTCCAGGACCTTAGCCCTGGAGTTCACCCTCTATGCTTTTAGTTTAACCTTTACCCCCACATCTTGTAATTTCTACCCAATCTCCACACTCAACTCCCCAGAATGTAGCCTCTGAAGTCTAGGACCAAAGTCCTGTGGTGGACCCTATCTGCTTTTAGTTTAACCTTGACCCCTGCTGTTTTCAGCTGTACCTGTCTGGCACTCCTGATGGGGTCTCCTGATGGGGTTCAAGCAGCATCCAAACTGGGGCTTTGTCTTGTCAAAACTGATGACTGGATGACCTCCCACTGGTTATGTCTCAACCCGGGAAAGGCAGAGGTCATGACTGTCGAGGCTTTTAGGCAGGGCTCAGCAATGATGGCTGGTTCAGTGATGCTTCCTTTGTTGGGTGGCCAACTGCTCAGAGCTGTAGACATGGTTAAGAATCTTGGGGTAATTTTGGATTGCAAGCTTATGCTTGAACAACAGGTGACAGCTGCAGTCCAATCTGACTTTTACATTCTCCATAACATCACCAGGATTAAACCGCATCTAGCCCAGCTGACCTGGCAGTGATTGTTCATGGCTTTGTTACCTCTAGGCTTGACTACTACAATGCTCTGTACTTAAGAGTTGCCTGGAGGTTTGATGCAAAATCTGCAGCTGGTCCAGAATGCTGCAGCCTCGCTGATTGTGGGCACTTCTCAAGGGGACCATATCATGCCAGTTCTGTGAGTGCTGCACTGACAGCCTGTGCAGTGGTACATTACCTTCAATATATGCTTGATGATTTTAAAGGTCCTACATGGTTTTGGACCTGACTACTTAAAAGATCTCCTGGTTACTTTCCACACAGCTTGCTCCTGCCATTCCTCTAGTAAGGGCCTGCTCATTGCCCTCCCTATCATTTAAAACAATCTGGGGACAGGGTTTTTGGTGTGGTAGCTCCATTGTTACAGAAGGCCTTGCCTAGTAATTCCAGTCTGCACACATGGTGGAGGCCTTTTTAACCTCCATGAAAACCTATTTATTTATGCTGACATTCCCTGATAGGGTTTAGATAGTTGTATCAGCATTTGTTCTGTATTAATTTATATCTGCATTTTATTATTATTTTTATGTTATTCTTATTGTAAAGTGCCCTGAGACTTGGGGAAAAGGGGCTCTGTAAATAGAATTTGCCTTGTCTTGCCTTCTGTGGTCTCTGGATTCCAATGGTTCCCCTGCTCAGACTTCACCCAGACTATCTCTGATAGTCAGGGCCAGATCCAGAATGGTCCCTTCTGTAGTGGGGTCCTTGACTCTCAGTCTCAGAAATGCCTCCTGCATCTTTTCCACCATTGGCTGACTTTTTGTGCTTACTGCTGCTGGGATGATTCAGCCCATGACAGGCACATTAATATTCCCTAAAATCGGCACCCTCCCTAGTTCTGTCATCCTTTTGCTTTCTTCCCCTACTCATTGTCTGCATCTCTTTCTGTGCTGGGGACCTGTGTACCAGTCTGAACCTAATAAGATTCACTCTCCCCACAATTACCTGAGCCCTTATTCTCTCTGCCACCTTCTCTTCACCTACTAGTGTACTGGGATTTCTGAAGTTAACATGTCCTCTTTAATGTATAATGCTACTCCTTCAGTTTCTGTCTGTGGTCACAAAACTAGAGCTGCTAGTTGTCTTCTGCCTCTGCCAATTCTACCTCTTTGTGAATCTTTAGTTGTGCTATAGGGCTGGTGCTGATGTTGTCTGTGTACCCCTTTTCATGCCTTCCTGCTCTAGGGCTAGCAGCACCGTCTTGATTTTTGTGCTCCACTACATTTTTATGTTTGCTTGCGTGCATGCACAAGAAACATGTTGCGACAGCTTGCTAGAGTAACAGGTTGTGGAGGTGCGGTCATGTTGTTGCCAGTGCCCCTACTGCTTTGTGGGGCTTGTCTCTGTGGCAGCAAGAAATGATCACACTGTCTATGACAACAGTGGAGAAGCATGCCACCAACTTGAAACATTTTTGCTGCTGCAATGAGGGAGCACCCCCTCATTGCAGGGTGTGCCTTACCTGGTGTTACATTCCACTAAACATGGTGGCGGCTGCTACCATCTGCCTCTAGACCCCAGAAAGCCAACGTTGGGGGGTGCCCAATCCCCCCTGTCAGCATGCCTCCTGTCCAGTTAATCTGCCAACGAGGGAGCCCAATCCCTGTCGGCATAATATCCCCTATGATAATTTATGTGCCAAGGCGTGGTCGCTGTGGGAAATCAATGTTCGGGACACATTAAGAAAATTACAGTGACACTGTTCATGAGCAGAGGTCACAAAATGCTTATGTTGAAAATTCGGTGACACAATTCCACAAAATGACTATGTTACGAGAGTGCATAATGCAGTTTCCATGCACACTTGTAACTTCCAAAATTTTTTATATTTTCACTCCAGATTTCCAACATTGCCATTTTTGCACACCTCCTTATGAACAGTTCTGCTGCAGTTTTTCACATCCTGCCTGAAATGTGATTTTTGCATCTCAGGCGCAACAGCTGCAGTCGCTGTGCGAAATCAATGCTCAGGACAGATTAAGAAAAATCACAGTGCCACTGTTCATGAGCAGAGGTCCCAAAATGCTTATGTTGAAAATCTGATGTAAAAAATTCCCCAAAATAATTGCATTACAGGTGTGTGTTGCGCAGTTTATATGCACGCTCATGACTTCACCAATTTTTATATATTTTCACTCCAGATTTTCAACAATACCTTATTTTTTACACTTTCCCATGAACAGTACAGCTATCATTTTTTACATGTTGTTCAGAATGTGTTTTCACACCTGTGGTGCCAAATGCCACAGTCACTGTGCAAAATCACCTTTCAGCTAACGAACTGATAGTGTCACTGTTCATGCGTTGGGGTCACAAAAAGCCCATGTTGAAAACTTGGAGTGAAAATACCAAGAAATACCAAGGGCATTAGGGTTTTGACCATAATGCCCTGCCCTGTAGGGGCTGACAGGTGTCAGGGGTGTGACTTGGGATTGTCGGCAGTAATGCTCACGCCATTCCACCCCAACCCCCAGCCTACAGCCAGTGACATGCATCAAGGTGTGCCTTGGACTCTTTGGCCCCAAAGTTCTCCCCATTCTTTTATACTGCACCCATTTCAGCATATTTCCTTGTGGAATGGGGTGACTGTAAAGTCGAACACCCCAAGGCACACCTCAACACTTGTCGGAGTCTGCAGGGTAGGGCGAGGTGAAATGGTGTCAGCATTATGGGCGACAACCGAAAGGCACATCCCAATACCTGTCCATCTGCAGGGTGGAGGTGGGGTTGGCATCACTTCAATACTTCACTGCCATTCCTATTCTGCATCTGACTAACTCCTGCACTTCCAATGCCAATACCAATGAGCAAACATTCGGCATTGACAAATGCTTGTTCTAACAAGTTTATGTCATTTTTCAAGTAGGGATTCCAAAACAGAGAGCCATAGCAAGATGGGGGATTGCAAATGTCTTGTAAATTTGCATTATACAATGGGAATCCCTTAAGACAAACAAACGCTTTATTGAGTGTATCAGATGGTTAGCCTTTCCTGCAACCAATGTACAATGGTCAGTAGAAGTTAATCTGTTATTTGTAATTATTCCCAGATCCCTTTCTTCGTTTACTGATTTAAGCTGGATTTTATTCATATAGTGACTATACCTAGGATTATTTTTTCCATAGTGCAACACAATACATGTATCAGGATTGAAGGCCATGTGGTTTGTAGTTGCCCAGTTTTTGATGGAGTATAAGTCTCTTGTCAGAGTGATGTGTTTCTCTAAGTACTTCACCTCCTAATTTCGTATCATCTGCAAACTTTCTTAACTGTCTCCTTATGTTTTTACTCATGTCAGTAATGAATAATCCAAATAAAACAAGTCCCAGCACTGATCCCTGGGGGATACCACTACCCACCCTTCCATCACTAGACAGTTGACCTGATATTTTCACTTTCTGGGATCTTTCAGTAAGCCAGTTTGCAATCCATCTAATAATGTTATGTATTTATTCCCATGTTATAAAGTTTGGCAACCAGTGATGCATGAGGCACAGTGTCAAAAGCCTTTTTTAAATCTAGCATAATAACCTCATACAGCTTCCCATTATCCATGCTCGTGCTCACTTGTTCATAAAATGAAATGAGATTGGTAGTGCTGGATAAGTCTTTCTTGTACCCATGTTGTGATACATCCTCTAGTCCTGATGTGGTGATACTATATCAGTTGCCTGCCCCTTGTGTATTGCTGCATTGCCTAGTTGAAAAACTTGACCATATTTGTCTATCAAGACCTTCTTCTTGTATACCCTTGCTGTCTGGAGTCCTGCAGCCCATTGCCTTCTAGGAAGTTTACCAAGTCCTCCCTTTGTAGAGACTCCATGATCTTCCTCACTTTAGACGTCAAGCTGAGTGGCCTTATCTTCCCTGTCTCATCCCACTTCCCACTCTTGTGTAGTGGAACCACACCTGCTATCCTCCAGTCCCTAGGGACAATCCCTGTGACTAGCAAACTGCTGAAGATGTCTGCTAGTGGTGTTGCTGTACCTTGCTACCTCATGTAGCATCCTAGGGTGTAAGCCATCAGGTCCCATTGATTTATACACTTTTAATGCTGCTAGTTTTTCCAACACCCTTTTCTCTGTTATCTGAACCTTTGCCCCTGTGTTTTGGCTCCCTCCCTCCCTTCCTAACCCCACAAACTTACAGTTGCCCATTTTTCTCCTTGGTAAGCACTGAAGAAACTTAGTTGCTCGGTATCTCTGCCTTTCCTTTGTCCATCTCCCCCCCACCCTTTATTGCTTCTAAGTCTCACTTTCTGACCTTGATCTTCTCATGGATATACTGGAAGAATGCCTTATTCCCTTTGTTGGGCCTGTTACCTACTGAAGCTCCATCGTCACTTTAGCCTCCCTCACCTTCCTGGTGGTTTCTCTTGTTGCTTCTAGAGTCTTCACCCTGTTTTCCTCTTTTTGAGTACCTTTATACTTGGAAAATGCCCTGCTTTTGGTACTTAATGCTGCCTTTACACTGACTGTGAACCACACTGGCACCTTAGCCCTTTCACCCTTGGATAGCTTTGGAATGGAACTATCAGCCACTTCTACCATCACCTTTTTAAATGCTGCTCACTGTTCTCTGTGCCCGCTACCTTCATTATGTCCTTCACACTATTCTCCAAGTCCCCTTTTTTTCCTCGTTTTGCCAAAAAATCCTTTTTTAAACTCCCATACCCGTATTCATTTTGCTCCATTACCTGTCACCATCTGGACTACAAATGCCACTGTCCTGTGGTCACTAGAACCAAGTGTTTCCAGGACTACTACGTTCTGAATTCTCTCACTGCCAGCGAGCACTAGATCCAGCAGGGCCTCTTCCCCTGTTGGGCACTAGACTAACTGCTCTAGAAATGTCTTCTCATGTAAGCATGGTGCCTGGGGATGCGCTAAACCCCTCTGGTGCTAAATTCTGGCTTCTCTGCCCATTCATCTGTGGATCACGACCTGCACCACGTGGCCCATTTATAAGTACAGTTCACGGTGTACCGGTAAGGTGCCCAGTATTGTCAGGGTTAAACTCAGAATATGAATTGCTGGCCAGCCTTTGCTTGCTGAGCATTGCCCACACTAATTCCTTAGTGCATGACGGGTGCACCCCACAACGTGTCTCTCTGGCTCTGGTTAGCACAAGGAAGGGTAATTAAAATCTTGTTGTGCTGAATATCTCTGTACGTCATCGCTGCCGATTGCAGCCTGATAAAGAGACAGACTAGCTTCTTCACACTGTCTCCCTCACCCTTCACTATGACAGCAGCCACTCAGACCCTGACTCAGCTGATTTGGAGCTTTACAAGGACACAAGCTCAGCACAAGGACAGCACAAGAGAGGGTTATCTAAATCCTGCTTTGCTATAAATCTCTCCAAATCAGTGCTACTGACATTTCTGTTTTTTTAATTGTTTAATTCCATTTGACCAAAGGCTCCTGAAATAGGGCTCAATGATCAGTCTGACAGTTCCCCTGTAACTCCAGAGTAATTCCTCTTTGTTTTCTGGTATATTAAATTATTTCCTCTGGAAGAATAATTGCACTGTTTTCTCACATAACCAGTTCAACAGTTTGTGGGAACATTTTCCTTGTAGACTGCTTAATTTCCCTGTAAAATACAGGAATCCTTGTAGATCTAGGAGTCCTGTTGAAATGACTGAGATTTGCTTTTGTATGTATGATGCAATATTTCTCTTGTGTTTGAATTTTTTTGTGCTGAAATAATCCTATCATGGAAATCTGAGGCACTCCCCTGCAAACAAACAACGGTGCTGTCTGAAAGGCAAGGAGCCAGAAAACAAAGAACAAAGCTGCAGATTGTCCACAAAACAGACATAATGATTTTCTTTTATTATAAAGAAACCATAACCTCTGATTGGTCAAATGCAATCACATGAGCATGTATTAGTTCAACACAATAGCACAGGTTAGAAATACTTAACTATTTGAACTTCATTACTCAGTTTTTCATATAACAATTAGATGAATCCTTTTATAATCACAATAAGGCACTCCAGGCTTTGCCTAATTTTAGGATAACACTTTTTGGTTGCGTAAAGCACTTGGCATTGCATCATGCCTCACTTCTGAGGTGTGCCATATTCTAATAATAACACACACCCTGTCATGCTTAACTATTGATTTATTCCTAGTTTTGTTCCCCAGGATAAGTCCTAGGAGATGCAGCCTCTCGTTAAGAAGGGGTCAACAATCAACAATCTTCCTACATGCTTCTGAACTGTTCTGTTATGCTGCAGTCTTAAACTTCTGTGGTTCTTCCTTAAGACTAACTTTATTTCTCACAAAAATTTGTATTTGTTAGGTTGGACTGCTCAGCTGGCGCTGGTGGCAGTGTTGTCATACTTCCACCTGGGTGGAACAAATGTTCCCAGGCAGCCCTACAATCCAGTACATATAGTATCTCCCAGATTTCCCTGATTTTGCCTCAAAAGTCAGCAGCTGTCCACCTTCCTTGGCCACTCCATATGCAACTCCCCCTGAGGTCACCCAGGTGATAGTGCTGGAACGATCTGGCATCAGCCCATCCCCGGAGTAGAAGGACATTCTCTGGGATGCTGTCTCCTCCCCTTCAACCATTCAACCACCCTGGCTCATTCCCAAGCTCAGGTTACCAGCACTGCAAAGTGAAAGGTTTCTGAAGATTATTTTAATTTGTTTACCTGGATACAGTGAAAACACTTTAAATAAAATACATAGGATTTATAGCAATTCAAGTAAGCAAGTAATAAGCCATGACAGGGCATGCATTAAAGGATTTAATGCACGCCCCAGGGGTGTAGTAAAGCAGTGAGGCCGAAGGTCGAGTGTCCTTACACCCCTGGGAAGTGCATTTAAAATCCTATAATGCACATGCTGGAGGGGCTTATTACACTTATAAAATGGCTCTAAGTAGTTCTTTGAGGGAGGAAAATGAGATTTGGCACCGCACCCTGCATTTATAGAGATTTAATACACAGTCTGGTGATGTCTCTCAGCCAATAACATTTCTAGATTTCTTCTTTCCATTTTATAATACATTTTAAACTATACTGGTTTTAGGGTAATATCTAAATATGTATATAACCCCCATTAACAAAATTTATGAGTGCCTAGGGGACAAACTTCTCATCTTAATGAGTGACATGAATGCTGATTGGTCGGGCGGGATGGTCCGAAGGAGGCACTCACAGGGGAGACCAAGGAGGTAGTGGGGATCCTCCACGGTGGAGACCCCAGGGAGGCAGAGGATCCCAGAGGAGGAGGAGGAAGCAACTCCTGGTTGGGGACTCTATCATTAGGGGAGTAGACTTGGGGACAGGAAGGGAGGGAGGGAGGGAGGTCAAGTGCCTACCGGGCGCCATGGCTAGGAGGAATGAAAGGTGTATACTAAGGATTGCTGGTGCAGCATGATGGACAGGTGAGCTGGTTGTCATTGTCCACCTGGGGACAAATGACCTGGCTAGTGAGGAGGTTAGGGTGGTGCAGGAAGAGTTCAGGGAGTTGGGGAGGGGTCTTAGACAGGTGGCATGCTCTGTAACCTTTTCAGACGTGTTACCTGTCCATTATAAGGGGGAGGACAGAGGATTCCACACCATGAGATTCAATGCTTGGATGAAGGACTGGTGCAGAGCAGAGGAATTTGGCTTCTTTGGGGACTTGGGTCCAACCTGGAGGAATGTAGGCCTGTACAGGAGCGATGGCCTGCATCTATTTTTTTTTTTTAACCAGGAGAGACACACTAAGCTGAAAGCTTGTTTACAGGTGCGACCTGGGAGCACAAGGAAGTTAAATGACTTGCCCAGGGTCACACACTATCTGGGGGGGGGACCAGGATCCTCAGTAAGAGGTTTAAATATTTCTTTGACAAGCATTTAAACTAACCAAGAGTGGTGGTGGAGGTAAGCAGGGAGAATGACACTGCCCCCCACAACAGGATAGAATAGTCAGAAGGGAATACCCCAAGGTTGGGAAATCACAAGAGGTAGCTAAAACCAGAAAGGGTAGATTGACAGAGAGAAGGAAGAATAGGAGGAAAGACAGGAAGGGTATAGAGGGAAGACAGGAGGATTGCTGTAAGGGGGGAAGGTAGCAAAACTTGGAAGGCCATGTGCATGAATGCACACAGCCTGTAAAATAAAATCCCAGAACTAGTGGCTTTGATGGCAGAGGCGGACCTGGACATTGTTGTGGCTACTGAGGCGTGGTACACTGGGAACCATGATTGGGATATAGCCATTTTGGGTTACACTCTATTCACAAAAGACAGGGTGGGTAAGAAGGGAGGAGGAGGAGTGGCTATATACATCAAGGAGGGCATCCAAGCAACTGAGAGACAGGGAATGCAAAAAGGGGCAGAGCCACTGTGGATCATCCTGGAGACGGGTAGTGGCACTGCCATTCGCACTGGGGTTGTCTACAGACCTCCAGCACAAGGGGAAGAGCTGGACAGGGTACTAGTAGAAGCAGTCCACAAAATGACAACTAAAGGGGAAATACTGCTGGTGGGAGACTTCAATATGCCAGATGTCAATTGGAGCACCCATGATGCAGCAACAGCCAGGAGCAGGGACATCCTGGATGTTCTTAATGGAGCAGGCCTTAACCAGCTTGTGGGAGAGCCCACTCACGAGGGAGTGCTATTTAATGTTGCTCGGATAGTGCCACCGTGGATCCGCCAGTGATCCAGTAGATGGCGACACTATTCAAGTTGGATCTGTCCTGGGATCCGGCCGAATATGGAGGTCAGATCCCAGTTCGGATCCAGGGATCCGGCATCAGATACCTGGATCTGGCACTGGATCCTCAGATCCGTCCATCGGATAATGCAGGATCCGACCAGGGATCAGGCGGCCAGATCCACAGGCAGATAGTGGAAGTATCTGACAGGTCCACTGTCCTGCCACAAAAGGGCAGATACCTGTGGATCCAGATTTGGCTGGATCCATCTGAGCAATACTAATGTTATTGGACCTAGTACTCACCAATGGGGACAAAGTAACAGATGTAAAGGTGGGTAGACACCTGGGGTCCAGTGATCACCGTACAGTATGGTTCAATATGACAGCTGTGGGGGAAGCAAACCATGCAAAAATGAAGTTCCTGGATTTCAGATGGGCTGAATTTGCAAAGTTGGGAGAATGTCTCAAGAAGGCCCTGACGGGGGAGAAACAATGGGTGAATCAAAAGGGAGCAATAGCAGAGGCAACAAGCCTTTGTGTCAGGTGGGTTAGCAAAAAAAAAAAGAAAGAAAAAAACAACATTATGGTTCTCAAAGGAAGTGGCCGGGAAAGTAAGAGTGAAGAGGGTGGTATTCAGAAGGTACAAAGAGACACAGAGAGAGGAAGACAGGGAAGTGTATCTAGAAAAGCAGAGGGAGGTGGGGAAGACAATCAGAAGCACAAAGGCACAAATGGAGGAAAAAATAGCTCAGTCAACAAAGAAAGGGGATAAGACATTTTTGATGTATGTTAGTGAAAGGAAAAAGACCAGGGGCGGGATTGTGAGGCTAAACAGGGAAGGAGGGGAGTGTATAGAGGAGGATCTGGAAAAAGCAGAAATATTTAACAAGTATTTTTGCTCAGTATTCACTGAAGAAGGAGAAGGGGAGGGTCCACAGATGATTCAAGCACCAATGGAAGGGAGGTGGACATCAGTCCATTTACAGAAGAGAGAGTCCTAAAGGAACTCACAAATCTGAAACTGGACAAAGCCATGGGGCCGGACAGGATACATCTCAGAACATTAAAAGAACTTAGAGAGGTACTGGCAGCAGTTCTGACAGCCTTGTTCAACAAATCACTGGAAGCAGGGGTGGTTCTGGAGGACAGGAGGAGGAGGACAAATGTAGTCATTCTCCACAAAAGCAGGAGCAGAGAGGATGCTGGCAATTACAGGCCAGTCAGCCTGACCTCAGTGGTGGGGAAATTAATGGAGTCACTGCTAAAGAAAAGGATTGTTTTATATCTAGAATCCTGCAGAGCACAGGACCAGAGACAGCATGGATTCATATTGGAAAGGTCTTGTCAAATAAATCTGATAGATTTCTTTGACTGGGTGACCAGGGAAATAGAGCAAGGTGGGGCAGTGGATGTGGCCTACCTGGATTTCAGTAAGACCTTCGATGCAGTCCCACATAGGAGGCTGGTAAACAAGTTGGGCAGCCGGGGAGTGGGTCCCAGGGTAGTAAACTGGGTCAGAAATTGATTAAGGAATAGGTGGTGGTGAATGGAGTTCAATCCAAAATGAGGGGCTTGACAAGCGGGGTTCCACAGGGATCAGTGCTGGGGCCAGTCCTCTTCAATGTCTTCATAAGTGACACTGCAGAAGGGCTGGAAGGGAAGGTATTCCTATTTGTAGACGGCACTAAGATCTGCAACAGGGTTCACACTCCAGGAGGGGTAGAGAGAGAATGAGAAGGGACCTAAGCAAACTAGAGGAGTGGTTGAGAATGTGGCAGCTGAGATTCAATGCAAAGAAGTGTAAAATCATGCATTTGGGGCACATAAACCCAGGCAAGGAGTACATGAAGGGGAGGTGGGGGGGGGAGTACTGGCGGTCACTAAACAGGAAAGGGACCTGGGCTGGGGGTAATCATATCAGATGACCTCAATGTGAGCAAACAATGTGAGAAAGCTGTGTGGAAATTCAGCAGGATGCATGGGTGCATAGGGAGATGAATCACCAGCAGAAAAGAAGGAGACCGTGATGCCTTTATACAGATCATTGGTAAGACCTTATCTGGAGTACTGTGTCCAGTTCTGGAGGGCCTCACCTCTGGAAGGACATAGACAGGGTAGAGGCAGTTCAGGGGAGGGAAACAAAAATGGTGCAAGGACTGAACTAGAAGTTGTATGAGGAGAGACTTAAGGACCTCAATTTGTAGTCCCTGGAAGTGAGGAGAGAGAGGGGGGATGTGATAGAGACCTTCAGATATCTAAAAGGTATAAATAAGGTACAAGAGGGGAGCATCATCCAGAAAAAAGATGTTCAAGAAAAAGGGTTCATAATTTGAGGCTAGAAAGAGGTAGACTTAGGGGTAACGTAAAGAAATATTTTTCCACTGAAAGGGTAGTGGGTGCTTGAAACAGCCTGCCTGTGGAGGTGGTAGGGGCAAAAATGGTGGGGGAATTCAAGAATTTATGGGATAGACATAAGGGAACTGTAGTAATAGGAAAGAAAGAGTAGTTTGCAGGTCAATTAGGGTCTGTGGTATATGCAGTAGGTAAGGAAAATTGGCAGACTTATTGGGCCAAGCTATACTTTTCTGCCGCCAATTTCTATGTTTGTGTGGTTTCAGCCAAGAGGGAGGCAATTAAAGGAATTAGTGTCAATCCTGGGAGTTAAACAACATATTTGAGTGCCTACTAGATATACAAATGTTTCCAGCCAGGGTTCAATTTTAGATTTAACGTTTACTGCTCCACAAATCAGGGGTACAGATTCTGGGATTTTACCACCACATTTAGGGGACCACAGTCCGATTTGGATTACTGTTGTGCAAGAGCAGTTACTGAATAAACACAGTAATTATTATTGGGCTAGGGATCTGTGAAGTTTCTCCATGGATACATTTAAGAACAGTGTGAGAAATGAGAACTGGGAACACTGTAAATTAATTCCTGAACTGGACTGGGCTGTGGAGTATTTTTGTAGGGACCTTTGGTGACCTGTGTAATTTGCATTCCCTGAGGCACACATTTACAATAAAGACAGCCAGGGCTCTCTGGATAAATGAGAAGATGTTGAAAATAATAAGGATAAAAAACAGATGTAGGCAATTAGCAAAAAACAGAACTAGGGAGGGACTGGGAAACTTTTAAACATAAGCGTAATGAGTGCAAGGAACAGATAAAGAAAGTCAAGGCTAAATTCTATAAACCCAGATTGGAAAATAATAAAGATCCTCGTAAATTTTGGCAGATTATCGGCTTACCAATCCAGGGAATGCTGGTCCTGATAAGCCCCTCCAGTTGCTGCATGAAGATAAACTGATTTACAATCCCTGTGTGAACTCCTCGATCCCCATTTTGTAAACCTACCAAGCTTAGTAACTAGTTTTCTGACTGGAGGTTCAGTTGGTGAAAAAATTAATAGAGACCTAAAAAATCCACCTTTTTGGTTTAGGGCATTGAATGTTTTGGAGGTTTGCAAAACTTAAGGGTATCAATGAACACAAATCCCTTGGGCCTGATCAAATTGAAGGCACATTTTTAAAACTGGCAGCTGGTGAAATAGCCCTGATTATTACTTTTCTCCTTAATTGGAGCTTAAGTTTATGTCAATTTCCATTAATGTGGAAAGAAAGTAAAGTAATACCTGTCTTTAAGGGAGGTGAAGCCTCTGACCCGGGGAACTATCGGCCGATAGCAATTTTATTTTTGCTGTCTAAATGTCTGGAACATTATGTACATTTACAACTGACTGAATACTTCGACAAATAAAATCTTTTGATGCCTTTCCAGTCAGGATTCAGGAGGGGGGACTCTACTACAACTACTTTGTTGGAATTTAATGATTTAGTGTCCTTCTCCTTGGACTCCAGGCTGGAAACAGTGGTTATTTTTATAGATTTTTCTAAGGTCTTTGACCTGGTGGACCACTCCTTGCTGCTAGATAGAGCAATGGCCCTGGGGATAAGAGATGGTCCCTGGGACTGGATTAGGTCCTGTTTGAACAACCATTGTCAGAGGGTGTCAGTCTCCCAGGCTCTCTCACCGAGGAAAGATGTAGCTCCAGGGTACCACAAGGCTCTTTCTTGGGGCCCCTCTTGTTTAATATTGATTTTCCTCAGGCAGTCCAGTTTTCCTTGCTGAGACTGTATGTAGACGACATAGCCCTAACTGCAATGGAGAGGAACATGTTGGACCTTAGGAAAAAATTACAGGCAGACTTTCTTAGTATGCAGGAGTGGCTTACCAGGTCAGTGTTAATAATGAATGTTAAGAAAACCAAGTTAGTTAATTTTAGATCAGAGAATAAACCTCAGTTGCATATTTTGACATATTACGGTGAACAGATTGTCCAGGCTAGTGAATACTGAATTGGGTGTGGTCTTTGATTCTGAGCCATCTTTTACAGGACATATAACTTTATTTGTTAGTAATGTAAACAAGAAACTGGGCACATTAAGATACACTAATAAGTGTCTTAAAAGATCAGCCAGAAAAATTGTTGATGAGCAATTAATTTTACCTTCCCTTGAGTATGGTAATTTGATATATCGTACTGCAACAAAAACATTGTTTAATAAATTAGACAAATTATATTTTAAACTGGGCTGGTACGTGATGGACTGTAATTTTATTACTCATCATTGTATGGTGTTAAAAAGGTTGAAATGACAGTCGCTGGCCACAAGGAAGTGCTAAATCTTGGCTGAAACTTCTACATAAACATTTTAGCAATACATCACTCACACTGTATTTTGTAAAAAAAGGGGATAAAGTTTGTGATCGGAGTAGATCTTCGCATATTAATAAAATTAGCTTTACTAGGTGCAATATTAAATTTGGAGAAAAGAGACTGTTTTCAGGCAGCTTTACGCTAGCTTTACACTGGAGTAAATTACCTTACTCTGTTCATACTTCTTCACCTATGACAGCTTTAGCTAATGCTTTGGAAAGATGATTCTCTAAGCTTGTAATTGTTATGTGTAATGTATTGTCATGTGTAATCTGTATTTAGTATTGTTTTTATTGAAACTGAAATGTTTTCTTCACAGGACATTCTTGTAAACAGGCATATTCTTCCTTAATGGCATGTTACCTGTATAAAAGTATAGTTTTATCTATTGCTCTCTCTCTGTCTCTCCCCATCCATCCATTCGTCCATCTATTGTGAAGGACACATTAAGCATGGGGCTTAATGTTAAGCTGCCGCCCCTTTAAGAGCACTTAGAACTTGCATGTAACAATTTGTTGCACTGCCTGGCAGTGCCATGTATGTCTGTCAGTCAGAGATTTTGTCAGTCTGGGCTTGTCCTCATGAAGAAAACATCTGCTAGCAAATAAACCTGCCTTATTCTTTATTTTATGCGTCCAACTAGTTATTTGCATGGTCCAGATGGGGTACTTACCAGCAGCAACCGAAGGGGCTGGCAGACCACAGAGAATGTAAGGGGTCTTTTAGTGGCAGACCAAATAGCCAAAATGCCACACATGGCGGAGAATAAGGCCCTTCTTCTATCCAGACCCCCATCTCACTTGCCTGCGTCGCTGGTTACTCCACGTCACCACCCCAGTATGTCTGAACTGCTTGAATGCTCATTAAATTCATAACCTTGGCTGCGTAGAGGAAAACAATGAACTGTCTCCTCCCTTTTGTCTGCAGTCCTCCTACTGTGAACAGCCTGGTAAAAGTGATCCATGCTGCTAGCCTGCTGCTGCATGAATGAACTGTTCAAAACTTACACTATCCAAGTCCTCTGCCACACGGAGCTTCCCAGACTGCACCCCCCCACACACACACATCGTGGCAGGGCTCCTCTGGAACTCTCCATTTGCCAAGCAAGTGTTTCTTACAACAAGGAGTGCAGCTGAAAAAACAAAATAAAATAACAAATAAGCCCTCCTGCTGCATCCCGACTGTGGCTCCTCCAACACAGGACATCTTGGTGGTGTCCATACTCTCTTTCACCCTCTCAGCTCTTCGACTCAGCCAGTCACTCCAGAGTTACAGTAACACCAATTGCTCCACTGCATTCAAACAGGCCCTAGATATCTTGAAGGACCACTGCTCCTCAAGGTCCCCCTGCTGCCAAACTGCCTTCCAACACAGTCCCAAGCGGTCTCTCTGCTGTGCAGCCTGCAACCAATTGACCAGTGACACAGACTGGCCTGCTCCCTCCTAGTTCTTCTCACAGTCGCTTCATAAAGCATGGACCACACCTCTGCTCCATGCAGTTCTCCTACTCTAGTTATCAGCAGCACCGGGAGGGCCCCATTGTGTACAAGGACTGAACCAGAGCCCCGCTCCTCCCGCAGAGCTACTCGAGCCACAAGGAGTGACCCATTCCACACTTGACCCTCCTGCCTTGCGGCTCCATGCCCCTCTCTCCTATTCTAGCTCCCAACAGCAAACCCCAGGGTGCACAAAGGGCAGAATCGGAGTGCTCCTGCTCCCCAACTCACCAGAATACAAACAAACAGCAGGGAGTCTCCAGTCCTCCTGAACATCCAGTCCTGCAAACCAAAGCCTCTGCTCAGTGCTCCCCAGCTCTGCTCCTCCAGCACCACCACAGCAACAAGCCTCCTGGCCTGCCCTCATGACAGCGGCATCACCTAATGCCGCAACCGCGTGCTGCTCTCTCCCAGGGGCCCTGCTTCCTGTAATTCCCCACAAACGGACACACCATGAGCCAGACAAGCAGGGAAACTCAGACTGCAGCTCTACTTGTGCTGCCCACCCGCTCTGCAGCACCTCACAAATCGTGGCTTCCCTTTCTTTCCTGCAACCGCACGGAGCCTCCGCTTCTTCCGATCCCCTGCAACTACAGAACAAACCTGTAACCCACACTGCTGAGCACATAATCAAATCAGAGGCCAAAAGTGAGGGACAGTCTGGGAGATAATAAAAAATGAAAATAAAGCAACAAACAACATGGGGGGCAATAAAACAGAGACTTCAGCAGGGGCAATCTAACTGCAAGACAGCTCTGAGAGGCCAACAAAGGCAGAGAGAAAAAAAAAAGGCAAGGCACAGCGATAACCAAATCCTGGGGCAGAAACTAACAAAACAGAGGACAGCCTGGGACAACAGGAAAATAAATAAAAAGCACCAAAATAAACGAAACCAGCAGTCAAATACAGAAATTCCCCCAGCAAGTTTCCACTCACCAATAACATGAAAAGCCCACATTTTTCTGTGCCAGGGTTGAGGAAGAAGCTCAGCAGGGTGGCAATTGCCATTTTACATATTGCAGAGCAGCGAGGCAGCCTCGTGGCAAGAATCCTCCATCTTGAGCACATCACAACAACAAGACAGGAAGTGACCTTTAACCCCCTGCTGGTGGCCATCTTGCTACAGTCAGGCAGTCAAATGCCACAGGAACTGCATGTCACAGTTCGGTGGCCATCTTGGGAAGAGCACAAATTAACCTCACTCCATTGAAAAAATGTTATTCCTATTGAAATGAATGGACACTGCAACAAAAAGCTGATTTTTGCAACAAAACCTTTATTTAAATAACAAGCAACACAGAATCGAGTGGAAAGTTCTTTATTAAGACATCACTGATGAACTTTACTACAAAAATGTGTACTTTTGTCTACAAAAATAATTTTTGCTCAGCACTTCATCTATGACTTGACGTCCTGTCTCCTGCATGATGGCAACTCCTTCTCACCCGTACGACCTTCGCTCAGTGAAACGAAGCTCATCTCCAACCATAATGTCTGACGATGACACAGATATGGGTGCCAGAGCATCCCGAATCTTACCTTCACCCACCTCTAGGGAGTGGGGCTACAAAATCGAAACAATCCTCTATGACATTCAGTCTTCTATTTTGGCTCAAGGAACACCAGCTATGCAAGCTATTCAAGATAACCTGGCCTACATTAAAGCCATTTCACCACAGTCCATGATCCATACCAGCCTACAACCAGTACCCTTCTCAGTCTTGCCTCATGAAGACACTGTCGACTGGCTGGAACAATTCCAAGCCTGGATTTCCTTGCATGGTTGGACTGATCCTGTGCATATTTCCAATGCCTTGCGCTTGCTTCTGAGAGGGACTGCCATTTCCTGGTTTAACGCACTTCCAGACCAAGTCACAGGAGATACTGCCACACTGTACACCACCTTCAAAACCCATTTTCTCCAAACACATCCACCCTGGTTATTGGAGCAACAGCTGTGGGAGCGCACCATGCAACCCTCGGAATCTCTTGAAGCCTTCATTGTGGATATTGAGACTAGATGCAAATGCTTACAGAAAGCTGAGAAAGAACAAATCACCACCTTTGTCCGGGGACTGCTTCCTCAACTCTGTCTTTATGTAATCCAACAGAAACCAGCAACCTGGATGGACACAATCCAAGTGGCATGACTTGCACAACGATCCGCAGCAATGTCCCAGGCTACCAGTGTACAAGCACCTCAGTCGTCACAGTTAGCCACACTTGCAACATGTGTCCAGCAGCAGCAATCATGATAGAGACGCTCACTACAAGTATCAATACTCTGCACGGCAGGTCGGCTGCTTCTTCTACTACCTCTGTCAATGTCCTTCACCCAATTCGACAGTGACCTCATCCACCTCCTCCTTCACGAGAACCAGTTACCTGCCAGTGGTGTGGATTCCAGGGGCATGCCACCGCTGTCTGCCGAAAGCTAAAGTACAACAGAAATAAAGAGAACCACAAGCGCCCACCACTGCACAATCAGCAAGATAACCACAACTACTCCCAGGACCAGAGGAACACAACAACTGACCGCCCCTCTGCCTCTCGCAATTCAAACAAAATGCTTCCTCCAACTGTGAACTCTGGCACACTCTAACTTCCAGGGCAAAGGTACCTGTCATCCGATCACCTCTCTTAGCAAACTATGTACCTGTAACCATCGGAGATTGGTCTATGCACATCTTGGTCAACACTGGATCAGAAATATCAGTTATCAACAGCAGTATTCTAAACAACCAAGCTATTCATCACATAACTAATGTCTCTCCAGCCAACAAAGTACATTATCGCAGCAAGTACAGCTACAGTACCTATCACAGGCATGGTCCATCTCAAGCTCCACTTTGGCTCACAGCAAGCTACTGTTAAGTTTTACATAGTGCCTGATCTTCAACCTGCAATAATTCTAGGCCTGGACTTTCTCAAAGCTCACAAAGCCATCCTAGACTTTGCCTCTAGCAAACTGTCACTAGATCCTCAGAGGCAACTCGCAGCTATAGGCTCAGTCACTGTGCCTCCTCAGTCAGAAATGGTTTTGATTGCCAAGATTTGAGGTGAACCACTTCCACAAGGTGCTGTTGGCATTGTCAATGGATCCCCCACTCTGCATCCGTCAGGTCTCCTTCCGGGAAATACCTTATCGGCGGTGCATGATGGCTTAGTCTTCTGAAAATGCTGCAACTTCACAGATAAGCCAGTGGTCATTTCAAAGGGTGACAGCATTGGAAAGTTTGTCTGCTTGTCTTCAGGGGACCAGCTCCATCTCATGCAAGAACCTCAGCCAGGTTCCACCAACTCTACTCCTGTCAGAACTATCATGACCACTTCAACTTCAACAGAGTTACCCCTCAGTCAGCGACTATCCTCTTCCAAACTTCCAGCATCTCCAACAGAAAAGCAACAACTTTTGAAATTCCTGGAAAATTACCCAGATGTCCTTGTTGATACAGATAACAAGCTTGGATGCTGTGATATTCTGCAACACACCATCAAAGTACAGCTCAACCAGAAAAGAATCTGTCAGCGAGCCTACAAAGTGGGACATAAACAGAAACAAGTCCTCGAGGACATAAATAAAGACATGCTTGACCAAGACATAGTTGAATAATCTACAAGCCCCTGGGGTGCACCTTGCTTGCTGGTGGTAAAAAAGGACAAAGGGTATCATTTTGTGGTAGGCTACAGAAAACTCAATGCCTACATGGTGCAGGATGCTCATCCCTTGCCTACAACCGAAGATGCTTTAGAGAGTCTTGGTGCAGCCAGTCCTGCTTACTTCACCACTCTAGACCTTCAGAGTGGGTTCTATCAAGTTTCCATTGATCCAGCTTCTCATCCATACACAGCATAGCGTTTCCACTTGGGACTTTTCCAGTTCAAACGTCTGCCTATGGGTCTTCGGAACAGTCCAGCCACATTTCAACGTGTTATGGAAGCCGTACTATGTGGGTTGCCTTGGAAATCTTGCCTAGTCTACCTAGATGTTGTGATTGTCTTCAGCAGAACTTTGCCAGAGCACTTCCAACATCTTTAAGAAGTGTTCAAATGTCTCAGACAAGCCAATCTCAAGCTTCACCCAGAAAAGTGTTGTTTTACATAGCATTAAATTCGTTACCTGGGACATGTGGTTAGTTCTCAAGGCATCTCTCCAGATCCGGACAAGCTCTCAGCAGTCAAAGACTATCCAGAGTCTGACAATCTCAAAGACCTTCGACCTTTCCTGAGCTTGTCTGGCTACTACTGAAAGTTCATTTGCAACTACGCCTAGATTGCAGCTCCACTGTACGCCCTCACCAAAAAGGGATGTGACTACATCTGGACTTCTGAATGAAAAGAGGCCTTTGACACCTTAAAACAAAACCTAATCTCTTCTCCAGTATTGGCCTACCCAAGGTTCGACCAACCATTCAAGCTCTACTCAGATGCTAGTTCCTTTGCAGTGGGCGCTGTGCTTTGTCAAATTCAAGATGGAACAGAACGAGTTGTCTCCTATGCTGGGCGCTCTCTTTCCTCAGCTGAGCAGAACTATGGCATCACAGAGAAAGAATGTCTAGCCATGGTAGTTGCCGTGAAGAAATTTGACTGCTACCTTCACTACTTCTCCTTTACAGCTATTGTTGATCACTCTGCCCTCAGATAGTTATTTGAAATGAAGGAGCCAGTAGGCAAGTTTGCCTGGTGGATCACCATGCTGCAATCCTACAACTTTGAAATTCAATACAGACCAGGTCAAGTTCACTCAAATGCTGATGGTGTAAGCCGGAGATAAAACCCCTTAGCATCCTCCTCAACAGATGAAGATTTCTGCTTACAAGCTCTTCCCTTCCATGCCATGGATGTGCTTCCCATGGACACTCCTACAGCACCTCAGGTTGCCTTGTTGCTCCCAACTGCTTCTACAGAGAGACACACAAATCCTCACTTACTGCAAGCAGCTGAAGAGCTTCTCATCTCCTCTACATCTGATTTGTCCCTGGCAACTGTTAAAACTCAACAAAGAACTGACACTCGATTTACAGACATAATCTCCTACTTAGAGTCTGGAACCTTACTGCAACAAAAGAAACATCGCCAAGATGTACTTTTCTTTGCTTCGCAGTACTTCCTCAATGAAGGTGAGCTCTTTCACATTTGGACCAAGGTAGGCAAGGGTCATCGCATGGACAGAACGCATGTACAGCTAGTTGTGCCAGCCTCTCTCATCCTTCAAGCTCTTCTCTCCACTCATGCCTCTCCACTTTCAGGTCATATGGGAATACACAGAACTCTAGAAAAGCCAAGGCTTCACTTCTTCTGGCCACACATGAACAGAAACATAGTCCAGTTCACAAAATCCTGCCAGCCCTGCTCCCAGAGAAAGCCTCCTGCCAAACCAACAAAGGCACACATCATTCCCATGCCTGTAGCCACTGAACCATTCCAAAGAGTCATCACTGACATTCTTGGGCCCTTATCAACATGCTGTGACTCTGGTAACAAATACATCCTTGTCTTTGTGGACTACCTGATGAAGTATTTGGAACTCATCCCCCTAAGAGACATCAAAGCCACCACTGTGGCAAGTGCCTTTCTCACTACAGCCATTTGTCATCACGGTACCCCATCATACCTACATTCAGATAGAGGCACTAACTACCTCTCCACCAAGTCTGAGAAACTTGCAAACTTCGACATAAAAAAGACACATACCACAAGTTACCATCCACAATGCAATGGACAGAGTGAAAGAATGATGTCTACCATTCTCGGCACACTCTCCAAGTATCTGGATGAGACTCACGACACCTGGGACCATTTTGTTCCCTTTGTGCAGTTTGCATACAATACCAGCCCTTGTGTCTACAGCACAGAATACACCACCTTCTTCTTAGTCCATGGACGTCACCCAATAACTCCACTGGACAGGGATCTCTTGCTGCTAGAGGTTCCTAAATCAGCTGCTTCTTTCATTATCCCTCTTCTGGAACAACTAGAACTTGCCCGACAAGTTACAGTCACCACGTTGGACCAGAGAAAATCAGCAATGCAAAAAATGTCTGCAGCCAAGGCACATAAGCCTCCATTCTCTGTTGGGGACATTAATTATTTGTACTGACCTGTTCTTGTTCCGGGCACCACCAAGAAACTGCTTCACCCCTGGACTGGTCCCTTCTACATTGTAGAAAAGCTTCCTCCGGTCCACATTCGTCTGAGATGCAAGTCGGATGGCAAGCTGGTACACAACAAAGTCCATATAAACTGCCTAAAGCATGGGTACCTGAATAACAACCTTTCAGACGACCCCAGTCCTCCCACAAATGAAGCTGTCCTTGAGCCTGCCATCCTCTCTGAAGCCGAGATCCCTCCGGACAACTTGCAACTAGTTCCTACAGCTCTTCCCACTCCTGACACTCTCCAGCCAGATTCTGTTTTACCAGATGATTTGCCTGGGACTTGCTCTTCCTCTCAACCTTCTTCTTCTTCTCAGGACTCTTCTACACACCACAGTGTACCAGATCGAGAAGATCTTAAGGAAGAAGTTTGTCAATGGATCCTGGACTTACAGAGTAAAGTGGTGTGGATTCGATAGTGGGCAGAACTCCTGGGTCGCTTTTAACGACCTGACCCACTCCTGTCAGGAACTAGCGCAATCTACTCATGCTTCCATTCCCACTGACCGGAAAAGTTGACAGAGGTCTTGAACTTTTGTTACCGGACTCACTGAACTGTGTTGGGACTAATTCAGTTTCTGATTTAACTGTTTGCAGTAAATATCACGTTGTACCTCTCTCTTTGCACCTGTTGACGTGGTACCACTTACCTGCATTAACGCTTTTTCCCCTTAGGAATGTCTCTTTACATTGACAGTCAACCTACTATTGATTATGCAACTGTTATTAAAGTGTGAGCCTGCATTCTGGGTATTCTCCTGCTACTACCCTTTCCTCTCTTCCCTTTTCCTTCCCCCACACTTTAGCGCTTGTGGCATGACCAAGTCTCAAGTACTGTTGTGTCTCCCTCCTCTCTCTGGTGCTACTCTGACTGGTCCCCAGAATAGTCCAGGTTCTTTCCTCCCCCCTTCCCTGCAACGGAGTACTGTTCTGTTTTGTGAAAGCTAATGCCTTGTAATGCATGAAAATGTTTTTCCTTTAAAAACTTACTTAAAATATTTTTTAGAAACGTATAGATTTATTGCTCGTTAGAGTGGTGCTCACATTCACTGTTCCGGCGGTGATGTGAAGCACACATTAAGCATGGGGCTTAATGTTAAGCTGCCGCCCCTTTAAGAGCACTTAGAACTTGCATGTAACAATTTGCTGCACTGCCTGGCAGTGCCATGTATGCCTGTCAGTCAGAGATTTTGTCAGTCTGGGGCTTGTCCTCATAAAGAGAACATGTGCAGTGCAGTAAGTAAACCTGCCTTATTCTTTATTTTATGTGTCCGACTAGTTATTCGCACGGTCCAGATGGGGTCCTCACCAGCAGCAACCGAAGGGGCTGGCAGACCACAGAGAAGGTAAGGGGTCTTTTAGCGACGGACCAAATAGCCAAAACGCCACACTATCTATCTATCTATCTATCTATCTAATCTATCTACCTATGTATGTACATACGTACGTACAGTATGTGTAGTTTAAAATTGATGTTCTATAGTATTAGATAGCAGGAGATTGGATCCATGGTTGCTGTCTACCCCAAATAAAAGTCATAACCCTGGCTGATGCAGCCAGGCTTGTCTAATACCATGCCCGAGAGGTGGTGCATATGTAAGGTCTGCATCATTTTACAAAGCATGTTTCAACTGCAGATAGATTATAGGCGGTTAGATAGTGAGCATGGTTTAAAGATTTGATGTGTACTTTGGAATGTTTGTTGTTGTTCTTTTTAAGGGTCTAAGATACTTACAATGCCTCAAATCAATCAATCAGTCAATCAATCAAAATCTTTATTTATCCAGCCGAACATCGTTGAGCAATGCTCACGTGCAAGATGGACCTGGGTGAAACATAGTGAACACAACAATACAAAATAGTGCCTTTGAATACAGTCAGAACGAGAAGGTCAAGAACTGAAAACAGGTCAACAAGAAACAATAGAACATACAGGCCTGTAGCAATTCAAGGCAGTAGTGAAAAAAAAGGAGCATGCATATATAGTCAACCTGGGCATAATAATAGAGAGGAAAAAAGAACACGAAGAAGAAGAAAAAAAAAGAAGCATGATTAGAGTAATATAATAGACTGAGTAGCAGCTTGGGCAGCAGGAAGTCAGAATAGAGAGTAGTGGGGGGAAGGAGATAGGTAGAGGTACAGGGGGAGAAAACAGGTGGGGTAGGAGAGGGGTGTGTGCAAGGGGTAGTGGTGGAAAACCTTTGGGAGGTAAGAGAGTTGCAGGGGAAGGGGTGAGGAGATAGTCTCAACCAGAGGGTACAAGCAAATAATCGTGTTCATGCTGTCCTGATTACATTTACTGTGGGAGAATGTCAATTTTGGTGGGCAGGGGCTTGGTGCAATTCTAAACAGAGACTGAGATACAGTAATGAATGGTGGGCTCCGTTCCACAAAGTGGGTTCACCGTCTCAATGGGTTATTATGGCTTGGGAGCAGGCCAAAACAGTGGGCACAAATGGGGGATACAAAGTTGTTTAATCTTGTCTCCTGACATGTGCATGGTTTCAGCCTCCCTATCTGGCACATTAAGATGCTATTGGCCTTTAAAAAATATGCATTGCAACATGGCACTATTGCAGGACATACACTTAAAAGAGCAGGTGCCATGAAATTTAAGGGGCCAACAGGGCACGGGTGGGCCAAATCTACTGCCGTACACACAATAATAAGCATTAGAATATGGTGATCCTATGAAGGAGTGGCTCAACCTTACAGTCACACAGACTGAGAGGGGCACAGACGGCAATGGGCTATTGTTAAAGGAATGCTGCAGGGGGAGGTGGTCATTGTTGGACTGGTCTATGTCCCAAATGAGGATGAACCAAGTTTATTTATTTCACTGCCACAAAGCTTTTGGAGATGGGGGATGGTTCCCTAGTACTGGGTGGTGATCACAATATCCTCATTGACCCATTACTTGCGAGAAGCTGTATTGACCAGGGGTTCAAACCCAGCAGGAGTAGAATATTGCTCAGGCCGATAATTAGAGATTTGTCATTGGTAGATGCCTGGTGTCTGGTTAGGAAAGAACTACACA
Organism: Neoceratodus forsteri; assembly: GCA_016271365.2. Taxonomy (NCBI): domain Eukaryota; kingdom Metazoa; phylum Chordata; order Ceratodontiformes; family Ceratodontidae; genus Neoceratodus; species Neoceratodus forsteri. The sequence continues at coordinate 694,204,229 of JADMNL010000022.1, read as the reverse complement.
TACTACTCTTTTCCACATAGAATGTACAACTGGTTAGACATTTTCTTGATCTCAAGTTCCCTTGCTATAAAGATCCACAATAGTAATCACACAAAATGGTTATTTCTGACCATGCTGCACTTTCCCTTAATATGTGGGACCTGAGCTCTGCAGCATCAGCCAGCAGATGGTGCTGCAACACTGCTCTAAGGGATGAAGAATTTCAGAACTTGCTTCATACAAAGACGGTACTCTATTTTGACATCGGTCATTTATCATATCTAATGCGAGCTACCTTCTGGAAGGCCTATAAGGCCATTTTTATTGGGTAGGATCACTGCATGTTGTGTAGAATGTAAAAAAAAAAATCAGGATGTAAGAGCTCGGAAAAAATAAACATCTACAAAAACTGGAGGCAGAGTTTAAACAAGCCCCTAACATGCAAGGAAACAAGCTACAAACTGTAGTGCAGTTAAGGTTTGAAATCAACAGATTAGTCAGAAAGCTGAGTATGCCCTATGTAAAACTAGGCAATGGTGTGTGCGTGTGGAGGATGCTTTTTGGCTGCTAGTACTCAGGCTACGGAAACAGAGATGGAAGGGGGCTACAATGAAGATATCTGACAATAAGGGGCACGTAAATAGCAAGCAATTGGGAAGGATGGGGTGGGGGCCAGCTGCTCAGGTGGGTGGAAAATTGGCTTACAGGTGAATACAGAGGGTGGTGGTTGGCGGGACACTCTCCTCCCCAGAAGGGTCATCAGCGGGGCCCCCCAGGGTTCAGTCCTGGAGCCACTCCTGTTCAATGCCTATGTCTTGGACATTAGGAGGGGTGTTAGGAGTAGGCTGAGTCTTTTTGCAGACCACTCATAACTGGGAGAATTGATGTATGGGGAGGAGGGGAGAGAGGCCCTTAAGAGGGATCTGGATACACTGGTGGGGTGGTCAAGGAAGTGGGGATTGAAGTTCAATGCAGGGAAATGTAAGGTGCTGCATCTGAGAGTCAGAAACCCAGGTTATGCATACACTCTGGGGAGAATCATACTGCAAGCCTCATCGGGTGAGAGGAATCTAGGTGTGGTGGTGGACGTCAAAATGAATAACACAGAGAATTGTCGAAGAGCAGCAGCAAAAGCAAACAGGATGCTGGGCTGCATAGCCAGGGGGATTACCTCCAGGAGAAGGGAGGTGATCCTCCTCCTGTGTAATGCCCTGATCAGGCCGCATCTTGAGTACTGTTTGCTGTTCTGGAGACCTCACCTTTAGAAGTACATAGCACTGCTGGAGAGGGTCCAGAGGAGGGTGACCAGGATGATTCGGGGCATGGAGGGTAGGCCCTATGAAGAGAGACTGGAGGAACTCAAGCTGTACGCACTGGAGGAAAGGAGGGATGGGAGGACATGATAGAGGTTTTCAAGTATGTAAAGGGGTTAAATATGGGTGGAACCAAGGAGGTGTTCAGGCTTAAGAAGGGGGGAACAACCAGGGGCCACGAGTGGAAGCTGGAGGGTAGAAATTACAGGGGGGAGCGTAGGAGACATTACTTCACTAATAGGGTGGTGGAGCCATGGAACACACTGCCAGGGAGCATGGTGGAAGAAAGTACAGTGGAGGGATTCAAGAAGGGTTGGGACAGGTACAGTGGGAAACTGAAGCCGGGGAGGCCATCTCTGGGATTTGGGGTGGTGGTGAAGTGAGCACCCAGTAGGAGTCTGGCTACCAAGCAGACATGATAGACCACAAGGCCTATTCTGCTGGCTTTTAGTACATTAGTATATTAATAAGTACATATTCAGCCAACAGATATTATTAGCGTCTTTAGTAGTTTTATACGGCAATGTATTGATCTCAGCTGCCCGATACACAAGGGTTGGACCAGTGCAGTGTTCTTATGGAGACACTGAGGCTCCCCAGATTAGATGAGAATATGAGCCAAGAAGTGGATCAGGGCTGGATTAAGGAATAGGCAACATAGGCACAGGGCTAGGGCCCCTGCTTGCCAGAGGACTCCCAGTAATCCCCAAAGTATAGTTACTAGATACCCTTTTCTTTCTGCCTAAACTGCATATTTTTGCAAAGGACTCCGCAGTTGAGTAATTTGAGCAAGACAGAGGCTGAAGTGTAACACGATTCTCACCTCCCTGATTAGGTGTTAAGCACAGCTGATAGCTTCAGAGGGCCCCAGTCAGGCTGACCTTTAAGGTGTAAACAGGCCCATTTCTTTTGTTTTGTCTCCCACCCCCCTGGTATCCCACATGGGAAGAAGCGGCTAGACAGATCCCTGCAACCCCCTCCCCGATTGGTGTTCCTGATAGAGTGACTGATGTGAATCTTAAATGGAGGCCCCCTGTGGAAGTTTGCCCACTACTTGCCTCATCTTCTGCATTTGAGGGGGTCCCAATCGTTCATATCAGAAGGGTTGGAGAGCCAGCAGAGCCTACCTATTGGGGAGCCTGTTCCAAGTTCCAAATGGCTGTCATTAGCACAGGAATGTTATGTGACTTGCCCTGGCCCTGGGTCACACAGTAATGCAGGTAGAGGCTGTGTTTCAGAAATCAAGTGTTCTGAGACTTCATGGTTTCCATGTTCTTGGCTTGGGGCGTTAACCACTAGGCTATACTGTCTAATGTATTAATTAATTCTGATACTCCTTGACTGGAAGTGGATTATCACTGGTAAATGCAACTCTCCTCTCAGGGAAAATTAGTACAGGGGTTCCTGGTTGAGTTTGGGTTGGGGTGATGAGTGTCATGAAAATGATCATCAAAGTTATGAATAAAAGAAAAAAAAAGGGGACTGAGTTTTCTAAGTCCCTCAACAATACTATATTGCAATTCATAAACAGTGTGGCTAAGCCTGATCTTTAACACCACTTGCAAAACCACATTTTAATAACATAAAGTAGCAAAGAGGACACAGTGCTACATAGATAGGCTTACAATGCTGTTGGGGGCAGTGGTAGCCTTCAGATCATATTTGTTAACTTTGCAGGCAATTGTACACATTATGGGGCTATATAATATAACCTCCCATTATGTACAGTTGCATGCAAAGTATACAAATAATATTTGAAGGCCACCGTTAACCCCGACTATTATAAGCCTATCTATAGCACTGCAGTTCCTTTGCTACATGGTTTTGTGGGTGGGGCCATATCAGGAAGTAAGGTTGCAGTAATCTAAGTAATGTAACAAAGGCGGCAATCGTGTATACTGCACATACAGTGATCCTTCGATTATCCACCAAATGTGGTTTGTACAAAATGTTAGCTATTTTATCGCCACTTATTATCCTGTAGCCTTGATTATCCACCCAGTTTTGCGTGTATGAAAATGGGGGAATAATCAAAGGTGCACTGTGGATTATCAGACTGAAATCGAACAGTATACAGTATATGACACTTGGGGGAAGGGAGAGAAGAGAATGGTGTTGCACTGTCTAGTATGGGAACTGAAGGATAGGAATTTGTATGCTGTTGACTGTAGCTTTACATACAGTGCAGACTGTATAACTTGGGATACAGTTTGTATGTGTAACCTCCCCTTTGGGGGCTTTCCTGAATTGCCCATTTCTCCTGATCTCCTGTCTGCCTGCTGGTATCCCCAGATTCCCTGAATGGTTCACCGCCACAGCCCGAGTCTTTGCTGGTGCCCCAGGTTTCCCAAATAGACCCTGCACTTGAGTTCAGCTCATTTTAGGTTTAAAAAATTAAGCCACGAGCTGCTGCTGCTCTCTTCTGCTTCCTGAGCTAGTGGGCAATCATGCCTGAGTGTAAAGCGCTTGATTTTGTCAACCGCTGTTCTTGTAGTCGAGTGGGGAGTGTATCACTGGTCCTGGTGCCCCTCCTCGGCTCTATGGGGACTGGTGACCTAGAGGAGGCTGATCAGAAGCCTCAGTACTATGTAAATAAGGAGTTTAGCTTGGGGCATTTTTTGAGGGTTATGAATATTTATGAGCCTCTAATGAATATTAATTAACTGCTGCCTGCCGCCTAGAGGACTGTGTTTTGGCGTCGGCAGCAGCAGCAGAAATATCAGGAATAAATGTATAAAAGTGGGCTTGTTTAAGAGGGCATTAAAGGGGCTACATGTTTGTGGGGTTATAGAAATAAAAGGTTAAACTGCTAGCTGCACCAGACATTTAAAGTTGAGAACTACATGAAAGTACTGTTACGTAGAAACTTACCGTAAGAGTAGATCTTCAAGAGAGGCTCTTGCAGTAGGTGTTGACATATAGGACCAAACCATCAGGCATCAGGACCCCACGGAAAAATTTCTAGCTAGCACTCTCTGGCGGGGGACCTCCCCCACGTCAGGTGACCGGCGTCATACGATGTCGGTATAGAGGGGTGGTCCCCCATGCTCACCTTCCAGTTCTTTCCCACCAAAGACCAAAACAGGAAAGACGAGAGAGAAGAGGATATTTCTCCCATGGAAATGAAGCAAAGAAAACTTAGGGGGATGGAGGGCGGGAAGGTACTGTAATACCTACTGCAAGAGCCTCTCTCAAAGATCTACTGTTATGGTATGTTCTTACGTAACTGTACTATATTGCAGTAGGTATTCACATATAGGACTGAGTCCCAAGCAGTCTGGAACAAGGAAAAGCACTCGGGAGGAGGACTGTCATCCATACTGTAGCATGGAACCTCAGGTCTGAACAGGACTCATGAAAGGAGGCCTTGTAGGACAGCCAACCCAAAGCCTGCTCTACGGCGAGAGGTAATGTCCAAACTGTAGTGTTTCATGAAGGCAAGGACAGAAGTCCAAGTTGCGGCTGCATAGATGTTTGCCGCTGACACATTCTTGAAACAAGCCACAGAGGCAGCTAATCCTCTGGTGGAGTGATCTCTGACTTGACCCAGAAGAGTCTTGTTGTACTTGTAACAGAAAGTGATACAATTCACCAACCATTTTGATTGGCATTGCTTAGAAACAGCATTGCCTTCTCTTTTGTGTGCAAAAGAGACAAAGAGCTGATCAATCTTTCTGAGATCCTTAGTGTACTGGTGTAGTATCTCAGGATTCTGTGAACATCCAAAGTATGCAAGAGGTAGTCCCCTTGACTGGAGTGTTGCGTAAAAAAAGCGGGTAGCTCAATAGATTGATTCAGCATAGTTTCAGCCACCACCTTAGGGAGAGACTTAGGGATGGTGTGTAGAGTCACACGTTTCTTGTGGAAAATCAAGTATGTAATTTTACACATCAAGGCCTGAAGCTCGGAAATGCACCAAGTAGAAGTGATGGCCACTAGAAAGAGTGTCTTCCAAGAAAGGAACTTCAAAACAGTTGTTGCTGCTGGCTCGAAGGGAGGTAGAGTAAGCTTCTCCAGGATGAAATTCAGGTCCCATGGAGGGGCAGGAATGCGGATGGGGGGTCTCAAATGGAGAACCTCTCTGAGGAAAGTCTTAGAGACTTCTAACTGAGCAAAGGTCCTGTCTCCAATGGGAATATGGTAGGCTGAGATAGCTGCCATGTGGACTTTCAGTGAGGAATGGGTGAGACCCAGATCAAAGAGGTGACACATGTAGTCCAGGACTTTATTGACTGGGCACGAGAAAAGCTTGAAGTCTTTCGCCTTTGCCCAAATAGAAAACTGTTTCTACTTCATGGCATAGGTGGACCTGGTGGAAGGCTATCTGGCCTCCACCAAAATGTCCGCTACTAGAGGAGAGACTCCAAAGCGGGCTTTAACTATGTCTGCAGGAGCCACGCATGGAGATGAAGGGATCTGAGACCTGTATGAACAAGGGTCCCCTGATTCTGGGTCAACAATTGCTGTGACAGGAAGAGGAAGTGGAGGTTTCTCTGAAAACTGTTGCAGAAGAGAGAACCAAACTTTCCTGGGCCAAAAGGGAGCAATGAGAATCATTCGAGCTCCCTCCGATCTGAGTTTGTTCAGGACTCTTGGAATTAAAGGAATGGGAGGGAAGGCATAAATTAATCTGTCCCTCCAACTGAGAAACAGAGCGTCCTGCCAAAAAATGTCTTGCCCTGGAGCGAGTGAGCAGAAGGCAGGAAGTTTTGCGTTTTGGGGAGAGGTGAAGAGGTCTATCTGAGGTGTTCCCCATTGCTGAAAGATGTTGTTTATGACTTGTTGATCTAACTCCCATTCATGGGAGCTGGCTGAGGACCGACTGAGTTTGTCTGCCAGTGTGTTTTCTACTCCCAGAATGTGAACCGCGGTCAAGTGAAGGTGATGTTGGGCTGCCCAGTACCAGATTCTCATCGCTTCCTGGCACAGAGGGTAGGAACATGTTCCTCCCTGTTTCTTGAGGTACAACACTAAGCACATGTTGTCTGATTGTATGAGGAGATGACCGGGGAGGATGAAGGGGAGTAGAGACTGAAGAGCATAAAGGACTGCTCTCAGTTCGAGCACATTTATGTGCAGGTTTTGTTCGAACTTGGACCAGCTGCCCTGAGTCCTGCGAGATCCTAGATGGGCACTCCAGCCTTCTCCTGGTGCATCTGTCATCAACGTCTGGGAGGGGGGGATCGATGCAGAAGTGAACTCCCAGGCACAGGTTCTCCTGAACCATCCACCATTGCAACTGCCTGATCATGGGATCTGATACTAGTACCTCTTGGTCTAGATTGTCACTGGTCTGGTCCCATTGCGACTAAAGTGTCCATTGAGAGATTCTCATATGGAGCCAAGCAAATGGGACTGTCAGAATGGCAACCACCATTAGTCCAAGGAGGCGGGGGATTGACCTGGCTCCAACCCTCCTGCGGCCGACAGAAGACAAGCCTGATTCTGAAAGGTGTCTACCCTGTCCAAAGGCAAGAAGGCTTTGCCGGTGGTCATGTCCGGAATCGCTCCTATAAATTGGAGGCATTGGCAAGTGACCAGGTGAGACTTGGCCTGGTTGATGGTGATACCCAGGCTAGTAAAAACCTGCAGGGTAAGGGAAAGGGAGTGCAGGAGTTCCTCTCTGGATGAGGCCACCAGGAGCCAGTTATCCAGGTAGGGAATACCTGTATTCCCTGGGTATGCAGATGGGTTTCTACCACCGACAAGCATTTGGTAAACACTTGGGGGGGGCCGAGGAAAGACCAAATGGGAGGGCCTTGAATTGGTAGTGGTCCCCCTGAAAACAAAACTGAAAGAATTTGCGTTGGGAAGGGCATATGGGGATATGCAGGTAGGCATCCTGCATGTCCAGAGCGCATGGCCACTGTCCCGGCCGAAGTAGTGGTAGAAGGCTCTGCAAAGAGAGCATTCTGAAGCATTTGTACTCCATGAACATGTTCAGGGAGCTGAGGTCTAGGATGGGCCTCAGATCTCCCATCTTCTTTGGAACTAGGAAGAAATGGGAATAGTAACCTGTCTCCCAAAGATGAGTGGGGACTGGCTATATTGCTGCCTTTGAGAGAAAGGAGGTGATTTCCTCTAGAACCAGAGGAAGATGTTGCGGGGAGTAGGATGACTGAGGGGTGGTTTCTGCAGAAATTCTATTGTGTCCTGCCAATATTAGCTGGAGCACCCAAGCATCTGATGTTATCCTCCCCCAGCCTGGCAGATGGGAGGAGACTCTCCCCCCTAATGGTTCCTCTGGAACCTCCAGAGGCTGTGGGAGAGGCAGGAAGTCAGGAGGTGTGGGGCAGTGCAGCAGCCAAGGCTCCCATGGCTTTTTTGCATGGGGGAGTCTTGGTTGCTGGAGGGGCCCGACGTTTGTTGGCACGTTTTCCTTGCAGCTTTTGCCTTTGTCGGTTTGGGTGACGAAAAGGATGCTGCTGCCCCTGAGGGGGCCTGTACATAGTCTGGACAGACTTGAGTACAGTACCCTTCTCTTGCAGTTTGGTAATGAGGTCCTTGACCTCACCTCTGAACAAAACCGAACCCCTGAAGGGAGTATCCTGTATAGCGGATTGTACCTCAGGGACCAAACCTGTCACACGGAGGCATGAGGCTGAAAGCCTATGACGAAGGCTGAGCTCCTTCTGTGGCCACCGCATCCTAAGTGGCACGTAGCATTTGCCGACAGGCCAAGCAAGCGGAATGGACAAGGTCACCCACTTCCTGTTTAGTCTGTAATGCAGAAAAGGAGTCCAATTTAGATTCCACCTGGCTAAGGATGGTCTTCTGGAAATCCCCCATGTGGGCAACATAGTTAAGGGCCCTGATGCCTAAGATAGAAAATGAATAGATCTTCTTCCCGTACTGGTCCAGAAGCCGGGATTCCTTATCAGGCAGAGATGAGCTGAGGTGCTTAGGATTGGCGGAGCAGCGCTGACAACCGAATCCGCCTTGGGGTGAAGGCTGAGAAAGTCTACACCCTCAGGAGCCTGGTATAGCCTGTCTGCCTTCCTCAGAAGGGAGGCTAACACAGAAGGTTGTTTCCAAATGGTGGAAACAAGATCTGCGTGAGTCTCTATCCAAGGTGGAATCAGCGTAGGAGCGGTTTCGAGCAGATCCAGATGGGCAGCGAGTTTTTTACGCTGTGGGTCCGGCTCCACTGATTACCTCTGATGTATTTCCTGGATTTTCCTCAATAACTCCAGAAAGGTGGGGTTCTCTGGAGGGGACTTCAGTGGATCCCTCGGCCTGGGACATTCCGGAGTATGGGGCTCGCCTTCGGGGTCAGAGTGCCTGGACTCTGAGTCCAAGTCAGAAGTTTCTGACAAAGAGGAATAACACTCCTCCCTAGGAGGGAGAGGGATGACCCCTCTGGGGAGTTCCATAGGATGTGTATCCTCCCCGTCTCGGGCACCGAAAGGTTCCCCTCTGGTGTCAGGCAGGGAAGGGGGGAGTCTCCCGTCTCTGACATAGGGGATCTGGTATAGGAACCAGCATCAGGAGATGACTCTCAACCTCCCTGGTAAGTTGAGCCTTGGCCTCAGCCCACCAGGAGGCCAAGATCTCCTTTAGATCCACCAATGGCTGTGGAATGGGTGGTGGAGGTGGAAGAGGTGGCGGATATGGGTACTGAGGGTACCCATAAAAAGAGCATCTGTAACCCGACAGCGGGTAGCTCGGTGTTGGGTATTGTGGTGTTGGTTACTGCAGCACCGGATACTGAGGGGTCGGGTACTGCAGTACCGGGTATTGCGGTGTCAGGTACCCTGGCGCCGGGGGCTCTGATGGAGCAGAGAGATCTGGCAGAGGCCCTGATGGTGGGCCAGATGGTGGAAGCATTGACCCCGTGGGTATCGGGCCTGGCAAAGGTATGCTGTCAAGTGGGCCCTACTGTCCTGATGGAGGAATAGGTCTTACGTCAGGCAAAGGGATGCCGGGTGGCATCGGGT